>CM059293.1:14190000-14507500 GCA_030340665.1 Neosalanx taihuensis | reverse complement strand
CAGGTTCTGAGAGTCACTACAGGTTCTGAGAGTCATTACAGGTTCTGAGAGTCACTACAGGTTCTGAGAGTCACTACAGGGTCTGAGAGTCATTACATGTTCTGAGAGTCACTACAGGTTCTGAGAGTCACTACAGGTTCTGAGAGTCATTACAGGTTCTGAGAGTCACTACAGGGTCTGAGAGTCATTACAGGTTCTGAGAGTCATTACAGGTTCTCAGAGTCACTACAGGTTCTGAGAGTCACTACAGGTTCTGAGAGTCAATACAGGTTCTGAGAGTCAATACAGGTTCTGAGAGTCACTACAGGTTCTGAGAGTCAATACAGGTTCTGAGAGTCATTACAGTTTCTGAGAGTCATTACAGTTTCTGAGAGTCAATACAGGTTCTGAGAGTCACTACAGGTTCTGAGAGTCACCACAGGTTCTGAGAGTCAATACAGGCTCAGAATCAAAAGTACAAAATAATAGAAAGTCGCCTGATTTGTCGTTTGTTGCTAGTCTATTTTTTGCCAGGGAAGGTTAAAAGTTGCTAAATCCAGCGACAAAGTTTCTGAATTGGCAACACTGGATTTTATTTGTTTTGCATTTGAGTTAAATATTGTTTCAATCAAATCAAACCTACTCCATAACCTTTGGGGTCTCCTGTCGCTGTGCAGAATAACAAACACGCCAAGCGATCCAAACCAGAAGCAGTGGGATATCTTGAACTGGGGCCTAACTGTATCGGTGCATGTCTAATTCACACTTCCACACGCTAATAGACAAGCTGGGAGGGTTAGAATAACATGCATGTGTGTCATCGTCGTTACAAAACGACTCCACACCAAACGCGTTCAAGCAGAGCCAAAATTAATCAACCTAAGGATATATGTGTGTGTGTTTTCTGCATGTGTGTGTGTCCCTGCATGCAAGTGAAATGTGTGTGTGTGTGCCAGTGAAGTGTGTGTTTTTCTTACTGAAATGCGAAGTGAATGTTGGATGAATGAACCTGCTTGGATACATGCTGTACATGAACACACACGCACAAGCACACCACACACACACGCACGCACGCACACCACACACATCCACAAGCACACACACATGCACAAGCACACACACACACGCACAAGCACACCACACACATCCACAAGCAGACTACACACATCCACAAGCACACACGCACAAGCACACACACACAGTGGGGGAAGTTTGAGCGCAGTGCAGATGAGAGATGGGGGATGGGTCTAGTGTGGGAGAGAGAGAGGAGAGGGAGGGTAAAGTGAGGGGGAGAGAGAGAGAGAGAGGGGGAGGAAGCGAAAGAGAGGGGTAGCCCTACTCTAGACCAGGGATTCCTTTACTGCAGTCATCAGCACTTCCCCCTCTCCTCCTCCATCTCTCCCACGCTGTCATCTACTCTGCTCTC
This sequence comes from Neosalanx taihuensis, assembly GCA_030340665.1. Classification (NCBI taxonomy): domain Eukaryota; kingdom Metazoa; phylum Chordata; class Actinopteri; order Osmeriformes; family Salangidae; genus Neosalanx; species Neosalanx taihuensis. The sequence goes on along the minus strand of CM059293.1, from coordinate 14,506,095 downwards.
TCTCTCTCTCTCTCTGTCTCTCTCTCTCTGTCTCTCTCTCTCTCTGTCTCTCTCTCTCTCACTCTCTCCTCCTCTCTGTCTCTCTCTGTCTCTCTGTCTCTGTCTCTCTCTCTCTCTCTCTCTCTGTCTCTCTGCTCTCTCTCTCACTCTCCTCCTCTCTGTCTCTCTCTGTGTCTCTCTCTGTCTGTCTCTCTGTCTCTGTCTCTCTCTCTTTCTGTCTCTCTCTCTCTGTCTGTCTCTCTGTCTCTGTCTCTGTCTGTCTCTCTCTCTCTCTCTCTCTCTCTCTCTCTCCTCCTCTCTCACACACACCACGGCAAGCCTGAGCACGTTTTCTTGCACAGGAGGAATCTATCCATGTATCCACAGGGTACAGACTGTGCACACTCAAACACACACACAAACACACATATACATACATATACACGCAGAAACCGCCCCCCCTGCACACACACACACACACTCAGAGACACATAGTCAGATTAGTGTTTTCTTATTTGTTTATCATTATTTACTTCTCCTCACCAGTTTGCTTAGTCTCTTCCATTTCTTTTTCTCTCACCTCATTCACGTTATTCTTCTGCCTCTCTCTTTCTCCACCCCTCCCCTCCCTCCCTCCCTCCCTCCCTCCCTCCCTCCCTCCCTCCCTCCCTCCCTCCCTCCCTCCCTCCCTCCCTCCCTCCCTCCCTCCCTCCCTCCCTCCCTCCCTCCCTCCCTCCCTCCCTCCCTCCCTCCCTCCCTCCCTGTCCCTTTCTCTCCCTGTCTCTCCCTCTCTGACATTGATTCCAAGGTTGCTGTACTATTGACGGTCTACTGTTTAATATTTCAGACTGTGTGTCGAGGGATCGAGGGGCTTGGCTCCGGTCCTGCCTGTGGCCCACTTACACACATGCATACTCACACAGGAGCACGAGGCTGACCAGGTTTTAAACTGGTTGGTAGATCCTCATTTGGTAAAAGCTTCCCCGGAGAAAGTCTGTGTTTTGTCTGTGTCTGTGTTAAATGCAATGCTGTCGAACACCTTGTGTGAGTCAACGCACACGTAGTGTTGCATTGCAGGTGCTAACCCTCACTGAGCCTGCTGGTCCCTCCCTGTCTGCCTCCCAAACAGAGAGAGAGGGGAAGGGGAGAGGGGGGAGAACAGTGATCACTCTCTTATCCTCAACACTGATCAATCTCATCCTCAACACTGATCAATCTGTCGTCTTCTACAGTAAACACTATCTAATGTTAGTTATCTAATGCAGAGAGAGCCTTACTGCTTACTGGCAGGCCAGAGGACCCCCCCTCTCTACCTGCATCATCTGGCCCACTGCTCAGACACTTGCTGGAAAAGGCAGTTTCCTTCATTTTTGAGGCCTTCATCTCCAAGCCTGGGGCTGGAGTAGTGAGCCTGGCCCTGGTGGGAGTGTGTGTCCTGGGAAGGCTGGAGCAAGGAGTGTGGGAGTCTGGCTGCTGTTACACAATTTCCTCAGTAACATGTCTATCAGCCCCAGGACAAAATGGAACCATGCTGTTTACAGTGACTCACACACCAATCCTGGCATCCTCTTAAGTACAAAACCTTCACACATACACTACCAGTCAAAGGTTTGGACACATTGTCCCATTCATTTGAATGGGAGGTTGTGTCAAAACTTTTGACTGGTAGTGTACACACACACACACCTGCTGTCTTCAGGGGATCCAATTACTGTGCACAACAGCTGCTGGAGAGAGGGAGGGAGGGAGGGAGGGAGGGAGGGAGGGAGGGAGGGAGGGAGGGAGGGAGGGAGGGAGGGAGGGAGGGAGAGGAGGGAGGGAGGGAGAGGAGGGAAGTGAGGAGGGAGGGGGAGACACATGGAAAGAGAGGGAGGGGTTGAATGTGTGTTTGTATGTGTAGCTGTAATGTGAGAGTGAACACAACAGCTGAAGAGGAACTGCTCTTCATATCCGGTGATGTGTGTGTGTGTGTGTGTGTGTGTGTGTGTGGGGGGGCTTATTTTAACTGTACTGATATGTGCAGGCTGTGTGCAGGCTCGACTACAGTAATAATCTATTAAAAAATACAGGGGGGAGGAGTCTTCATGAGGGGGAGGAGTCTGTTTAGAGGCAAGGTCAGGGCCTAATTCTGTCAGCACACATACATACACACACCAAGACACAAACACAACCCCCCCTATACACACACCTACATAAAAGCTGGTTCAGGGCTGGTTAAGAGCTGGTTCATGGCCGGTTCATGGCTGGTTCATGGCTAGTTCTCCCAGAAAACTGCTGCAGTGGATGCTAGGTAGCCTCACCACTCTTGACTAGCTTTGCTTTCACCATGATACATGTGGGTGGGTGTGTGTTTCCTTGAATCTTACAGGAATCTTTTCTTCTCTCCTGCTGACATTGATTTCCCTTCATCCTCACTCTTCCTACCTCTCCTACTGCTCTATCTCTCTCCCTCTCTTCATGCCTCTTTCTCTTTCTCTCTGTCTAGCTCTGCCTCTCTCCCTCACCTCTCTCCCTCTCTCTCCTTTCTGCCTCTGCCTCTTTCGCTCTCTCTCCCCCTCCCTCTCTGCCTCGCTCTCTGTCTCTCAGAAAAAGCATGACGTGTTCTGCCCTCTTTCTAAACATGTGTTGTCCAGATGGACACTCCCTGAAACCCACGTACTCTGTTAGAGAGAGGGGGGAGGGGGGGAGGAAAGAGAGGAGGAAATGAGCAGGGAAAAGGAGCGTGAGGAGAGGGGGAGGAGAGAGTTTAAGGAGAATGTAGGAGATGAGGACGGCTGGACGAGAGGATTCCCTTTCTTTCATGTTTGTCTGCATGAAACACCCCCCTTTACGTCACTGCCTCTGCAAGGAGGTGTGTGTGTGTGTGTATACGTACATGTTCTAGTTTGCCCAGCTTCATGATGTAGATCAGTTTATTGAGTCCCTCATTGATAATTCATGATGTCATCATGCTGCTTGTTGCTGGAGATGATGGGGTATTCCTCTCTTCATGTTGGAATAAAACAGCAATGTGTGTGTATATCTTGGTTGGGTGTGTTAGTAATATACTAGTTGGTCATTGTGTAGGTGTGTGTGTGTGTATCTGTGTGTGACTGTTCGTTTACTGATGTTTTCTACCACCACCCCCCCCCCCCTCTCCCTCTCTCTCTCTGGTCAGGTGTTGCGAGGCGCCCCCTACTGGCAAGGACAGAAACTACTGAGCTCCTCTGCTCCTTCTGAAGGTAAGTGGAGGGAGGGAGAAAAGGTGAAAGGGAGTGAATGAGAAAGAGACAGAGGAAGAGGAGGAAAGAGGTAGTTTGAGAAAAGGTGGGGGGAGGGGGGGGTGTAGAGAAACAGCGCTGAGTTTGTACCCAAGGCAAGGGGACAAAGGAGACAAAGATTGATGCATTGCATTTGTGTGCATGTGTGTGTGTGTGTGTCTAAAAAGAGCTCAGTTCACGCTGTGTTGATGTCTGTCAACTTTCCTGCTAACTGTTTCACTAGCAGGACTGTTCCACTAGCATGACTGTTTCACTTGCAGGACTGTCACTAGCAGGGCTGTTTCACTAGCAGGGCTGTTTACTAGCAGGGCTGTTTCACTAGCAGGACTGTTCCACTAGCAGGACTGTTTCACTTGCAGGACTGTTTCACTAGCAGGACTGTTTCACTAGCAGGACTGTTTCACTTGCAGGACTGTTTCACTAGCAGGGCTGTTTCACTAGCAGGGCTGTTTACTAGCAGGGCTGTTTCACTAGCAGGGCTGTTTCACTAGCAGGACTGTTTCACTAGCTGGACTGTTTCACCAGCAGGGCTGTTTCACCAGCAGGGCTGTTTCACTAGCAGGACTGTTTCACTAGCTGGACTGTTTCACTAGCAGGACTGTTTCACTAGCTGGACTGTTTCACCAGCAGGGCTGTTTCACTAGCAGGGCTGTTTCACTAGCTGGACTGTTTCACTAGCAGGGCTGTTTCACTAGCAGGACTGTTTCACTAGCAGGGCTGTTTCACTAGCAGGACTGTTTCACTAGCAGGACTGTTTCACTAGCAGGGCTGTTTCACTAGCAGGACTGTTTCACTAGCTGGACTGTTTCACTAGCAGGACTGTTTCACTAGCTGGACTGTTCCACTAGCAGGGCTGTTCCACTAGCAGGGCTGTTTCACTAGCAGGACTGTTTCACTAGCAGGACTGTTCTGGTAACATGCTGTTAGCTGTGATGCTAACTGTTGTCCACTGTGTGTCGCCCAGTGTGTTGCTGTGTGTGACCAGCGTTGCTTTAGCAGGAAGTAGAACCTCTTGTGAAGAGAACCAGGTTCATTAGGCTGCTTCTGCACCAGCAGGCAGGCAGGAAGCCAGACTTGGACTACATTACTAAAACACAAAACGCTGACAAATGCGTGCTTTTTTTCCCACAGTTTCAAGACATTATTAATTGGCTGTTGGTGTGTGTGTGTGTGTGTGTGTGTGTGTGTGTGTGTGTGTGTGTGTGTGTGTGTGTGTGTGTGTGTGTGTGTGTGTGTGTGTGTGTGTGAAAGAGACAGACAGACAGGCAGACAGAGAGAGATTGAGATGGCCCTCACCTCTCTCCAAACTCTGGGGAACTCCAAGGTGACAGTCGTGTGTGTGTGTGTGTGTGTGTGTGTGTGTGTGTGTGTGTCGGCCGCAGGACAGCATGTCATGTCATCATCAGCGCTGTATAGAACTCAAACGGTGCTCCTGCTCTGCCTCCCCCTGCTGGTACTAGACAGTACTGCAGTCCAAACACAACTCCCACCAACAGTCAGTGGCCCCTGCTGGGCCTGGCTCCTCAGGCAGACAGGGGGCGCTACAGACATTTGGCTAAGGACTTGTTAAAAAGTTATTCCACTAAGTGTTTTCCTTTAAGGTTCCTCTTGTTAGTGTGTGTGTGTGTGTGTGTGTGTGTGTGTGTGTGTGTGTGTGTGTGTGTGTGTGTGTGTGTGTGTGTGTGTGTTGTGCGCGGGGGGGAGGGGGGGGGTAGCACTCAATCATTTACAGTATCTATACTCTCAGCCCTCATATGGTATTTATGATAAAGGGAACTTGCTCTCAGCTTGGAACACAGAAAGAGATGGCGAGCAGAGATCCAGTATGCTGCAATCCTGGTGCCACTGAATGCTGTTTAAAGGAAGCTCAACAATATCACATTTGCTTGTTTTACCAGGATACCATCCTGGTTTAAAGCAAGTGTGTTTGGTGCCTGTTGGTTTGCACCTAAATATACAATATAAAGTGTGTGCCGTGGTGACGATGTGTTTGTGTTCATGGCAACAGGGTCTGTCCTCATGTGATGCTGTGTGTGTGTGTGTGTGTGTGTGTGTGTGCTAACTGACCGTGTGTGTCTGTGCAGACTGATTGTGTGTCCTGTGTACTAACTGACTGTGTGTGTGTGTCCTCAGAGGTGACTCACTGTGTGTGTGTGTGTGTCCTCAGAGGTGACAGTGGTGTACCAGAACGGGCTGCCGGTGGTCTCGGTGTGTTTGCCGTCGAGGAGGGAGCGCTGTCAGTTCACCCTGAAGCCCCTGAGTGACTGTGTGGGCGTCCTGCTGCAGCAGCTGCAGGAGGAGGACAGGGGCATCGACAGGGTGGCCATCTACTCTACTGGTACACACTCACACACTCACACACACACACACACACACACACACACACACACACACACAGGCATCTACAGGGTCCCCATCTACTCTACTGGTACACACACACACACACACACACACACCGGTATCGACAGGGTGGCCATCTACTCTACTGGTACACACTCACACACACACACACACACACACACACACACACACACACACACACACAGGCATCGACAGGGTGGCCATCTACTCTACTGGTACACACACACACACACACACTCACACACTGGCATCGACAGGGTGGCCATCTACTCTACTGGTACACACTCACACACTCACACACACACACACACACACACACACACACAGGCATCGACAGGGTGGCCATCTACTCTACTGGTACACACTCACACACTCACACACACACACACACACACACACACACACACACACACACAGGCATCGACAGGGTGGCCATCTACTCTACTGGTACACACACACACACACTCTCACACACACACACTCACACACAGGTATCGACAGGGTCTCCATCTATCTATCAGCCGTCATGTTTGTCCCCTCCAGACGGAGCGAGGATAGCCTCATCTACTGGTATAGATATCCTGCTGCTGGACGACTTCAATCTGGTCATCAATGACACCACACACCTGGTCAGACCCCCTCGAAGAGGTGAGCACACGCGCACACACATGCACGCACACACGTACCCCGCCCCCAGCCTCCCCCTCCCCCACGCTAAGGTGCTGGTGTGTGTGTGCAGAGTTGCTGGCCCATGAGGATGCAGAGCGTCTGAATGATGTGAAGTTCCTGGTGCAGCAGCTCTACACCACCCTGCACATAGAGGAGCACCAGCTCAGCAAGGAGAAACAGCTGATTGGACGCCTAGAGGACCTCAACTCAGAGCTCCGCCCTCTAGAGAAGGTCTGAGGAGAGAGATGCTCTAATGTACTCTGCTCTATTCTGCTCTACTCCATTGTACTCTGCTGTACTCTGCTCTACTTTGCTGTACTCTACTGTACTCTAATGTACTCTACTGTACTCTACTGTTCTCTGCTGTACTCTGCTCTATTCTGCTCGTACTGCTTATGCCAAGGATTCAGATTGAGCGGCCCAAATTCATGCGTGTGTGTATGTGTGGGTGTGCAGGTTAAGGAGGAACTCAGCCGGAAGGCAGAGCGGCGGACCACCTGGGCTCTCTGGGGGGGCGTGGCCTACATGGCCACCCAGTTTGGCATCCTGGCCCGGCTCACCTGGTGGGAGTACTCCTGGGACATCATGGAGCCGGTCACATACTTCATCACCTACGGCACCGCTATGGCCATGTACTCTTACTTTGTGCTCACACGCCAGGTACAACACACACACAAACACATGTACTGTACACACACATACACACATTCCAGGTACCACACACACACACGTACACACGTACACGTACACACATGCCAGGTACAACACACACACACGCGTGTACAAGTATACACACAGTCACTGAATGTGTGAGTCTGGAGTGCATGTATGTGTGTCCTTATGGCATGTGTGTATGTGAGTCCTGACATGCGTGACATGCGTGACCTGTGTGTGTGTGTGTTTAGGAGTACATCTACCCTGATGCCAGGGACAGACAGTACCTGCTGTTCTTCCACAAGGGGCTGAAGAGGACTCGCTTTGATGTGGAGAAGTACAACAAACTCAAGGAGGATGTTGCTGAGGTACAACACACACGCCTACACACTCACACACACGCCTACACACACACACACACGCCTACACACTCACACACACGGCTATACAGGTCTGGTGATACAGGGCAGTAGAACAGGACTGTAGAACAGAGGTGTCACAGTGTTCTCCAGGTACAGGACAGTAGAACAGAGGTGTAACAGTGTTCTCCAGGTACAGGGCAGTAGAACAGAGGTGTAACAGTGTTCTCCAGGTACAGGGCTGTAGAACAGAGATGTAACAGTGTTCTCCAGGTACAGGGCAGTAGAACAGAGGTGTAACAGTGTTCTCCAGGTACAGGGCAGTAGAACAGGGCAGTAAAACAGAGGTGTAACAGTGTTCTCCAGGTACAGGGCAGTAGAACAGACGTGTAACAGTGTTCTCCAGGTACAGGGCAGTAGAACAGGGCAGTAGAACAGAGGTGTAACAGTGTTCTCCAGGTACAGGGCAGTAGAACAGACGTGTAACAGTGTTCTCCAGGTACAGGGCAGTAGAACAGGGCAGTAGAACAGAGATGTAACAGTGTTCTCCAGGTACAGGGCAGTAGAACAGAGGTGTAACAGTGTTCTCCAGGTAAAGGGCAGTAGAACAGAGGTGTAACAGTGTTCTCCAGGTACAGGGCAGTAGAACAGAGGTGTAACAGTGTTCTCCAGGTACAGGGCAGTAGAACAGACGTGTAACAGTGTTCTCCAGGTACAGGGCAGTAGAACAGGGCAGTAGAACAGAGATGTAACAGTGTTCTCCAGGTACAGGGCAGTAGAACAGAGGTGTAACAGTGTTCTCCAGGTACAGGGCAGTAGAACAGACGTGTAACAGTGTTCTCCAGGTACAGGGCAGTAGAACAGGGCAGTAGAACAGAGGTGTAACAGTGTTCTCCAGGTACAGGGCAGTAGAACAGAGGTGTAACAGTGTTCTCCAGGTACAGGGCAGTAGAACAGACGTGTAACAGTGTTCTCCAGGTACAGGGCAGTAGAACAGGGCAGTAGAACAGAGATGTAACAGTGTTCTCCAGGTACAGGGCTGTAGAACAGAGGTGTAACAGTGTTCTCCAGGTACAGGGCAGTAGAACAGAGGTGTAACAGTGTTCTCCAGGTACAGGGCAGTAGAACAGACGTGTAACAGTGTTCTCCAGGTACAGGGCAGTAGAACAGGGCAGTAGAACAGAGATGTAACAGTGTTCTCCTTCAGGTGGAGCTGGATCTGAAGCGTCTGAGGGACCCGCTCCAGCTGCAGCTCCCCGTCCAGCAGATCACCTCCAGCAAGGACTGATGACACCCACCTCTCCTCCCTCCAGCTCCCTCTCTCTCCCTGCCTTCCCTCTCCCACCCCCTCCTCCCTCCCCCCTCACCCGTCCCCTCTGAGCTTAGGAAGAGATATCCCTCCTGACTGACCATCACAACAGCGAGCTTAACCAATGAAGAGGAGGATGACGACATGAAACACACTCCCTCTGAAGGCTGAGGGAGGAGATGATGGTGATGATGATGACGATGATGACGATGATGACGATGATGATGAAGAAGGGATTGGCCACAGGGACTGTTGGCAGAAAGTCGCCATGGCCAGACAGGAAGTGATACATCTGAAGATTCATACAGCTGAGGCGGCTTACAGACGGGCAGTGTGTGTGTGAGTGTGCGTGAGCGTGCGTGAGCGTGCGTGCGAGTGCATGCGTGTGTGTGCGTGCGACATGCTAGGGAAAACCAATGGAAGACCAGGCCCTCAGTAACAGTCTGAAGCTGTCTACCCGACAACACTTACAGCACTACTCTGATTGGACAAGACTGGGCTCTGGAACACACAGCCATCCTTTGATTGGGCAAGGCAGAGCTATGGGGAGTGACTTCAGCCCATGAATTAAAGTTTACAAGGACTTCCTGTGGCTAGCCTCTGACCCCAGCATGCATGGAGGACTCTGATAGACCATCCAGGTGACCTTGGCTCAGATCTAGTCCTCCCATTGGCCAGACTGTGCTGCCCATCCCACCCTGCCGCCCTATCAGCAGTTTGTCTCCGCCTTGACAGGAAGTGGAGGGCGTCTATTCCTCTTCCTTTTGACGTTCTGTAGAGCTCCGCCCCTCGCCATGGGGACAGGAGAGCCAACGGAAACATCACTGTGGGTTCTTTTATTCCAAAAAACTATTTTGGCGCTTTTTATTTTGAAAGCCATACTATATTTGTTATGAATATGAATATATATATATAAATATATCTACAATCAAAGGAGCTGTAGAGAGACCAGTTTATTTTCAGTAGGGGGTGGAGCTCTGGTTGTCAGTAGTTACAGACTGATGCAGGTAGTCACACATCTGCGTCACCTCAATATCAATAAGTCCTGGAGGAGACTCATCAGTGCTTCATACAAAATCTCCCCCCCCCCCCCCCCCCCCACACACACACACACACCCTCTCACTGTCTCTATCCCTCACACACACACACACCCTCACTGTCTCTGTCTAACTTTCCCTCGCTCTCTCTGACTCTCACTATCAAAAACGCAAACTACCCCCTTGAACATTGACATTTCAAACAGTAATATTGCTCACTAATATGTCGGCAGGCTTGACGTATATTCTGTACGGCAAGTCTGTAGTCCTTACAGTCACTCCCTACTACAACTCCCAGAGTTCCTTGCAGATGCAAGTGAAAGATGAGCAGGAGGGTTCAGAAGCTTAGTTAAACTGAAGGAAATGGAAGCTTCTGTAAGGAAATAATTATGTACTAGTATGTGAGCGATTGTAAGGAGCAGTTCTTTTCAAACTAATCCCAAACCTAGACCATCTCATGTAATACACATGTTCTCCTCATGTTCTCCTCACCTAACCTTTACATCCTGAGGGCTGAGTCATATCCACCCAACATAGTTTAGCAGTCCTCCTTCAGCCTGGCCAGAGCTCCCTCCCGTCCGCTAGGCTAAGCGAGGCTAACTAGGCTTGGCTAAACTGAATTAAGATAAGCTAAGCTAAACTAAGCTAGGCTATGCTAGGCCAGGCTTGACAGGGTTAGGCTAAACTAAGCTAACCTAGGCTGCATGCATGCTAGAGATGCCCTTACTAGAATCCTGTGAATGTGTAGGAAGGAGTATAGTTGCAGTTTTGTACTTATTTTGGATATCATTCTGTATCATTCACATGATCAAACCCAGGTCGAATACACCATATCTACGTTGTTTCCATTCTGGGCATGGTTGGTTTCAGTTAGGGTAGGAGCAGGTACACTACTCACTGTTAGGGCTGGTTGAGTTTAGGGTAGGTAGGGCTTGGTTATAGTGTAGTTCACGTCAGAATCCTCCTCTCACTGCTAAATACCCAAACAAGTCTGCATCCATGTGAAGCTGGAGAGAAAATGCAATGTCCTCTTATTGGCTAGGTCATAGGAACATAATCATTCAGTGTGTGTGCACACACGTGTGTGTGTGTGTGTATACTGTATACTCAGCATATGGTATGTTGACATATTGCTCTCTAAGGAAACGGCTGTCTAGTTTACAAAGTTCCCTCCTCTAGCTAGCTGTGCTCAGCGCTGGTGTCCTCCAGGCCACAGACCTGCTTCACTCCAGACATGCCTGGGGGCATGGCTACCACAGACCAGCCTTCAGGCCAGCCAAGCACCCTGGGGGTGGGGGTCAGGCTGGCCGTCTCGTAGGGAAAGGCAGCGACTACTCAAAGATAAATGATCTCAATTTAATTACTTTTGTTATTTTTATAGCTGAGGCTGCAGCTATAGAATATAAGAGAGGGGGAGAAAGGGAGAGAGGGGGGAGGGAGAAGATGTGTGAGAGAGAAGATGAGTAAGTAAGCATAAAGGTGTAGAGCAGCACCTTCATGAATCCTTTCTCCCTAATCGCTCTGGATCGATGTGAGTATAAATCTACGTCACCTTTGACCCCCAACTCTAACAATCAATAGCTTTAAATCCCCCAGCTCCACAAAAGGCTGTGCTTGCAGATAAACACACACACACACTGACACACAGTAAGGATAGTTCTGGGGTTTCCTTGGCGATGTCTGCGGTCTGAGTCTTAGTTTGCCGTGTCTCCTCATCCTGCTTCCTGTCTGTCTCAGCATGAGACTTCCTGTCATATCATATCACTCTTATTGCCTTTTTCTGTTGCCTTCTTTTTTGAGTTGTTTTTCTTTTCTTTTTAAATGAAATATATCAAATATAGGGAACTTTATTATAATGCGGGTGTTGCATGAATGTCTGTTTACATGGGAAATTATGTAAAAATAAAAAGATGATTTATCAAAATATTGCAAAGATGATTTAAAGAACGTTGTTAGTAGAGATTCCTAGTTGTAAAAGACAGGGCGGTTTTGTTGCCATGTCTATAGAATCTGCCCGGCCAAAACTGGCTAGTGCCCAGCCAACCCAATGCACCCCCCCACCCCTGCCCCATCACCCCTTCCCCCTCACCCCTGCCCCCTGCCCTCTCCCTCCCGTCCTCTCATCCTACCCCCCTTACCCCGGTCACCTTCATATCCTCACTTTATTCAATCGTCCTTCCTCCTCCCACTCTTCTCCCTGTCCATCCCTCCTTCCTCCCCCTGACCAACTGGGGTATGTCCCCTTCCCCCCTCATCTTCTCCATCCAGAGACCCTGACCCACTCTGATCTCCCACCCCCAGCTGCCTGTTGGCAGCATCTAGAGGAGCAACATCTCTGCTGCACCTCACCCTCTTCACCTCTGCTCCATCTGTCTTATCCACTCATCCCTTCTCTGTTTGCACTTCCCCTGCCCCCCCCCACCCCCCCCTCATCACATTTAAGTTTTGGATGTGTGTTTTGTTTTGAACTTCCGTTCTGTTTGTGTGCGCTACAAGGAGATGTTTTGGGGAGTGAAGAAGCTGACAGGATTTACTTGCCTGGTTCTTCATTCTGACGTCTTTCTTATTTGTTTTTCTTCTTTTTTTCTGTTGACATCGGATGCTGTAATGTTGGCAAAAAAAAAGAGAAAAATGTAAAATCCTGTATCATTTATGAAATATGTATAAAAGAGAAATGTAATTCAGTTACCAATAAAATCCTTACCAAGGTTTTGGAGATGATTGTACAGCAGTGGTGTATTTGAACTTGTGTGTCTTGGCCCTAGGTAACATTATTCTATACATAACAGGATAGTATAAAAGTTATAAATCAGCACTCCTCCCTTCTCTCCTCCCGATTCTTCTCCCTCCTCTCCTCCCTCCCTTCTCGCCTGCCTGCCTCCTTCCTCTCCTCCCTCCCTTCTCGCCTGCCTCCCCCCTCTCCTCCCCTCCCTTCTTCCCAACTCCTCCCCAACTCCTCCCTCTCCTCTCCTCCCTTCCTGTCTGCTTCCTGCTCAGGCTGACCTGGTGAAGGGGTGTTCTGAGCATCAGTCTGCTGGTAAACAGGACGGGAAGTTTAGATATGACCGTCCCTGACGTTGTACCAGATAGCAGCATTGTCCTCTCCTTCCTGCCCTGCTGAGTGTGGAGTCAGATGGAACTCAGGCTGGGACGATAGGAGGTGAGGCCCAACAGCCAAACCACCATACCAGTTAGTATCTCAGGTATGAGTTAGTACGTCCCAATAATACCAGGATGTCCTAATGCATCCAGATGCTTTTTCCAGTATGCTGGCTATCATGCTCTTCTATCTGGTCTGACTCTCAGTTCATCATGCTCTTCTACCTGGTCTGACTCAGTCCATCATGTTCTTCTACCTGCACTGACTCAGTCCATCATGTTCTTCTATCTGCTCTGACTCAGTCCATCATGTTCTTCTACCTGCTCTGACTCTCAGTCCATCATGCTTCTCTACCTGCCCTGACTCAGTCCATCATGCTCTTCTATCTGGTCTGACTCAGTTCATCAGGCTCTTCTACCTGGTCTGACTCTCAGTCCATCATGCTCTTCTATCTGGTCTGACTCAGTTCATCATGCTCTTCTATCTGCTCTGACTCAGTCCATCATGTTCTTCTACCTGCTCTGACTCAGTCCATCATGTTCTTCTATCTGCTCTGACTCAGTCCATCATGTTCTTCTACCTGCTCTGACTCTCAGTCCATCATGCTCTCCTACCTGCCCTGACTCAGTCCATCATGCTCTTCTACCTGCTCTGACTCAGTCCATCATGTTCTTCTACCTGCTCTGACTCTCAGTCCATCATGCTTGTCTACCTGCTCTGACTCTCAGTCCATCATGCTTCTCTACCTGCCCTGACTCAGTCCATCATGCTCTTCTATCTGGTCTGACTCAGTTCATCAGGCTCTTCTACCTGGTCTGACTCTCAGTCCATCATGCTCTTCTATCTGGTCTGACTCAGTTCATCATGCTCTTCTATCTGCTCTGACTCAGTCCATCATGCTCTTCTATCTGGTCTGACTCAGTTCATCATGCTCTTCTATCTGCTCTGACTCAGTCCATCATGCTCTTCTACCTGGTCTGACTCAGTTCATCATGCTCTTCTATCTGCTCTGACTCAGTCCATCATGCTCTTCTACCTGGTCTGACTCAGTTCATCATGCTCTTCTATCTGCTCTGACTCAGTCCAGAAGATTTCAACATTTTGCGCTGCAAATTGTGACATGTTTGGGCAAGAGGGACAAAATTCAAGGTGCAATGTTTTGCAGATGTCTAGACCAGGGGTGGGCAATCAGGAAGAGAGAACAGGGAGAAAGGATGGAGGGAGGGGAGAGAAGTGTGAGGATGGAGAGGAAAGAGGATGAGAAAGGTGGGGTGTATTGAGAGACAGGTATGAGGATGGAGGTGGAGAGGATGGATGAGGGATGGGATGGGGGTAGAGGTGGGAAGATGGGGGAGGTGAGGGTGAGGAAGGAGAAGTGTGTAATCTGAGCTGGGCTTGGTTCAGGATAACATGGTTCTTTGGAACAATTGGAGGATGGTGCTGTCATTAGACTCATCACACCGAGACAGTCGGGGTGACAGATGAAGGTTCTCCTAAACACACACACACATTCCTCAACCAGCCAAACCACTAGCCAAGTCTGCAACTACAGATAAGAACAACATATTAGATGCTGTTAAGCCTTTTCATGGACCAGACCTTCCACACACACACACACACACACACACATATCTCACACTCGCCTGAGCTTGTTGTCTAGAGAGAGAGAGTGAGAGAGACAGAGAGTTTGAGAGAGACAGAGAGATCCAACATGGACATGATGATTTTATTTCTGCTGACTGTTTTCCCACAGGACACCACTGCAGGAGTCGGTGAGTATCTCCATACCTTCCAACACTGTTGTGCTGTTCTGGATGGTTAGTATTGTTCAACATGGTGAGCATTAATAGGATGACTGCTTGATCGTATATATGGTCTTTCGTGAGAGGTGGGAAATCCTCTGTTGTAACTTAGAACATTTGATCAATCAGAGTACTATGTGTAGATCCTACACATGGGAAATAGTAGTTAGTGTTTATTTATGGCATTGATCTGAAATTGATCTGGACTCAAGGGCTGAGGCTGGAGCTGGGAAATAAACAGTCAGCTACTCCCCTCCCCTCTCCTTTTCTCTCCTTCTCTGTTCTCTCCTTCCCTCTCCTTCCCTCTCCTTCCATCTCCTTTCCTCTCCTCCCTTCTCCTCCTCTCCTCCCCTCCACTCCCCAACCTCTCCCTTCTCCCCAGGTGCATGCTGGGGGAGCTTCTGTCTCCTGTAGCAAACATTAACACACTAACCCCCTCCAGGCAGGGCTGGTCTTCTGCTGTCTGGTCTGGAGGCTCCAGTCAGATGGATGGTCCATTACACACACAGGGGGTGAGGAAGGGGTGAGGAAGGGGTGAAGTTGTGTGTGTCAGAGCTAGATAATGACATAGTCCAGGGACACGGTGTTGACTCTGATGTCCCTGACCTGCTTCTCCGGTCAGCCTTGACCTCCAGTTCTTCCTGTTTTGTTCCTATAATATCCAGAAGCCTGGACCAGCTGATTACATCATGTTTCTCTATGTGTGAGAGTCTCATAGTGTAAATATGAGCCCTTATATTTTAGACTCATCTAACTGTAGTACGTACCTCTATAGCGACCAACCTCTCCCTCTCCTCCTCTCAATCTTTTTCCATCTCTCCCTCTTTCCATCACCTTTCTTCCACTCCCCTTCTTCTCCGGTTTCCTTTCATTCAGAAATAAATTGCAGAATAAAGTGAGGGAACAGATTAAGAGAAATTGATTATCTAGAGAGAGAGAGAATCTAAATTGGCAGGAGAGGAGACAGAGTAGGAAACATGGAGTTAGAGAGAAGTGATTAAGAGGGAGAGAAAGAAAGCAAAAGGCCAAATCGATGAGGCTATCGTAAGCAGCAAGTGAGTTTGTCTCCCTGCCTGGCTTCTCTCCCCGTTCCTCCTGTTTCTGCTCCACTGGGGCCTGGAGAGACGTCTCTCTGGACGTGACAGCCCTGTTTCTAGACAGGGCTGCAGTTAGACTGACCCTGGAAAGAGAGGCTCGTGTCCAATCTACCGCTCTAACGAGCCATTAGTAGAGAGATAGAGATAGATCTTTATTTGTCATGGTCACAGGTACAACTAAAATTGAAAGTGCTTCTAGTCAGTGCAAAAAGTCGAACCTAGTGCTAAAATGTTAAAGTGTTAAAATAACTAGAATAAATATACCTGAGACATTAAAATGTACTAAAATAAATACAATTAAACATATACTAAAAACACAATAAATACTAAAAATGCTAAAAGAAGAATAAAACAACATATAGACATACCTCCACACCCATTACAAATACACTGTGCATATTATTTTTGGGCAGAATTCAAAGTGACTATTGCATTTAGATGCAAGGTGACACAGATCAAGGTAGCTGAGGAGCGGAGAAGCTTCGGATCCACATGAGGAGGTGCAGCTCTGACGTGTTGTGATGCTAACGTCTCTTCCTTCCTCTCTCCCTCCACCCCTACCTTCACTTGTCCATCTTCTTACCCATCCACCCTACTCCCGCCCCCAGTCTTGGATCCCTGCTCGGCTTACATCAGTCTGAATGAGCCCTGGAGGAACACGGACTACCATGTCAATGACTCCTCTGGGGGTGTTCCGCTCTGCGACAGCCTCCTGTCTGGGGAGTGGTACCGGTTCACAGGCATGGCCGGTGACGCCATGCCCACATTCTGCATCCAGGAGAACCACTGCGGGACCCATGCGCCCATCTGGCTGAACGGCACGCACCCTCAGCCCCAGGATGGCATCATCACACTGCCCGTCTGCGCCAACTTCAACGACGACTGCTGCCGGTGGAACGGCAGCGTGGACGTGAAGGCGTGTGGGGGCGGTTACTATGTCTACCGGCTGCCCCGACCCTCTGTCTGCTTCCACGTCTACTGTGGCCGTAAGGAACCCTGACCCTGACTAACCCTGACTGACCCTGACCAACCCTGACTAACCCTGACTGACCCTGACTAACCCTGACTGACCCTGACTGACCCTGACCAACCCGGACTGACCCTGACTGACCCTGACCGACCCTGACTGACCCTGACTGACCCTGACTGACCCTGACTAACCCTGACTGACCCTGACTGACCCTGACTGACCCTGACCAACCCTGACTAACCCTGACTGACCCTGACTGACCCTGACTGACCCTGACCAACCCGGACTGACCCTGACTGACCCTGACCAACCCTGACTGACCCTGACTAACCCTGACTGACCCTGACTGACCCTGACTGACCCTGACTGACCCTGACCGACCCTGACTGACCCTGACTGACCCTGACTGACCCTGACTAACCCTGACTGACCCTGACCAACCCTGACTGACCCTGACTGACCCTGACTAACCCTGACTGACCCTGACCAACCCAGACTGACCCTGACTGACCCTGACCAACCCTGACTGACCCTGACTGACCCTGACTGACCCTGACTAACCCTGACTGACCCTGACCAACCCGGACTGACCCTGACTGACCCTGACCAACCCTGACTGACCCTGACTGACCCTGACTGACCCTGACAGACCCTGACTGACCCTGACTAACCCTGACTGACCCTGACTGACCCTGACTGACCCTGACTGACCCTGACCAACCCGGACTGACCCTGACTGACCCTGACCAACCCTGACAGACCCTGACTGACCCTCACTGACCCTGACAGACCCTGACTGACCCTGACTGACCCTGACTGACCCTGACAGACCCTGACAGACCCTGACTGACCCTGACTAACCCTGACTGACCCTGACTGACCCTGACTAACCCTGACCAACCCGGACTGACCCTGACTAACCCTGACTAACCCTGACTAACCCTGACTGACCCTGACCAACCCTGACTGACCCTGACCAACCCGGACTGACCCTGACTAACCCTGACCAACCCGGACTGACCCTGACTAACCCTGACTAAACTCGACCCTGACTAACCCTGACCAACCCGGACTGACCCTGACTAATCCTGACTAACCCTGACTAAACTTGACCCTGACTGATCCTGATCCTGACCTACCCTGACCTACCCTGATTAACCCTGACCATGGCTGACCCTGACCAACCCTGATCCTGACTAACCCTGACCCCGAACCTAACCTAGCCAGAGGCTGGTCCCTTTGAACCTAACCCTGACTCTGACTAAGCCTGACCCTGTCTTACATTGACCTTAACTAACCCTGACCCTGGCTAACCCTAACTAACCCAGACCTTGACTAACCCTGACCCTAATTAACCCTGATTAACTGACTAAATGACTGAATCCATGACTGGATGACTGAAGGACTGGAACATGTGTCTGACCATGTGTCTCTCTCTGTCTCTCTGCAGACTTTTATGACATCTGTGATGAGGTGGAGTGTACTGGTCCTCACTGTCCAGAGTCTGACTGCAGGTGTGCTGCTGGGACAGTCCTGGGACCAGACCGACAGACCTGCCTGGGTGAGGGTGGTAGGGAAGAGCGGGGAGGAGGAGGAAAGAGGAGGGCTAGGGGAGGGAAGGAAGAGAAGGAGGAAGGAGGAGGGGGAGGAGAGGGGAGAAGATGGGGGAGTGGAGGTTGAAGAGGGGCAAGGAAGAAAGAGAAAAAGAGAGTGGAGGAAGGATGCAGGAGAGGAGGAGGGATGTAAGAAGGATGTGAGTAGGATGTGAGAAGGGTGTGAGGGGGATGTGAGAGGGATGTGAGGGGGATGTGAGGGGGATGTGAGAGGGATGTGTGGGGGATGTGAGAGGGATGTGAGGGGGATGTGAGAGGGATGTGAGAGGGATGTAGGAAGGAGGCAGGGCATGAAGGTGGAAGAGACCGAAAGATAGAGATTGCCTGTTCTCTGTATTTGCTGAGTCATTACCTCAGAGGAAGCGGGGGGGCTTGGAGGGGTGTCACTGAAAAACGACTTGTGTAACTGCTGTCTACTTTACTTACTGCCGTCTGTCCAATCCAACGATCCATCCCTCCATTGATCCCTGTCTCCGTCATCCATCCATTCCTTTATCATCTCATCAATCCTTCTTTTCTCCTTCCATCCCTCCTTCTTCCATCCCTCCATCTATCCTGGCTTCCTCTATATTCCATCCTGGAAACTATTCTTCCATTACTACCACCCACCCTCTCTCTCTCTCTCTGTCCCTCCCTCCCTCCCTCCCTCCCTCCCTCCCTCCCTCCCTCCCTCCCTCCCTCCCTCCCTCCCTCCCTCCAGATGTGAATGAGTGTGAGCGAGGGAATGGGGGCTGTGCGGAGGTGTGTGTGAACACCAAGGGGTCCCGGAGCTGCAAGTGTGGACCAGGCAGAGTTCTGGCCCAGGACGGACACAACTGCAATGGTAAAGGTCCTTCATCATTACCATCACCACCATCATTACCATCATCATCATCACCACCACCGTTATCATCACCACCACCATCATTACCATCATCATCATCACCACCACCGTTATCATCACCACCACCACCACCACCACCATCATTACCATCATCATCATCACCACCACCACCACCACCACCACCACCACCACCACCACCACCATCATCATCATCATCACCACCACCACCGTTATCAACACCACCATCATCACCATCATAACCATCACCATTACCACACTATTAATCTCTCTCTCCTTCCTCTCTCTGTACGTCATCTTGCTTCACTCTTCCTCACCATCACCTTGAAAGAGATTGCAGGTTGTCATAACAACAACGGAGGCTGTAGCCATGGTTGCATGGCAATGCAGGAGTCGTACCAGTGTTCCTGTCCTCGAGGCCTGGAGCTGGGCCAGGACAAACGCACCTGCCAGGGTGAGAGAGGAGGAGAGAGAGATATATTGTGTGTTGGTTGGAGAGATGAATGAGAGAGAGCGAGAGAGAGATACAGAGAACGAGAGAGAGAGATGCATATTAAAATCTCTGGGCTGCAGTTCCGGTTCAGTGTAGCCCCGGTTTCATCGAAGTGTCAGTTCCCAAGGACCTGGTGGGTGGGCTCGAGCTCTCATTGGCTAACTCCTCATGTAAGGGCGTGTCCAACGGAACACACATCAACCTGAGCTTCAGCCTGAAGACCTGCGGCACCACAGTGAAGGTCTGTAACTATGTGTCCACGTATACACATGTGTGTATGAAAGTGTCTCTCTGACTGTGTGTGTGTGTGTGTGTGTGTTGTTGAAGAAAGTGTTTTTGTCCGTCTCTTCATAAACGGAGTGACAGTTCAGTTGAGTTCTTGATTAAATAAGTATTTAACAACCTGCAGATTGGGAGAGAAATGACCAGACCTCTGGCAACAAAATGAAGACAGTACAAAGCTTAGGTCTCAATCATGGCTCTCTCCCGGACAAAGGCAAGAGAGCATTCTTTTATAGGGCACAAGAATGTAAACATAGATAGTGACAGTCAGGCGGTAATGACGTTACAGTCTTCATAGAAGGTGTGTTCAGTAGTGATTAATATAAGTACACAGGAAATCTAATTTCTTCCACAGTGTGTGTGTGAGAGAAGCTGCCTGAGTGTGTGTATATGTGTGTCTCCCTGAGTGCGTGTGAGAGTGTGTCTGCCTGTGTGTGTATATGTGTGTGTGTGTGTGTGTGTGCGTGAGAAAGTGTATCCCTGAGTGTGTGTGTGTGTGTGTGTGTGTGTGTGTGTGAGAGAGTGTCTGCCTGAGTGTGTGTATGTGAGTCTCTCCCTGAGTGTGTGTGAGAGTGTGTCTGCCTGTGTGTGTATATGTGTGTATGTGCATGAGAAACTGTATCCCTGAGTGTGTGTGTGTGTGTGTGTGTGTGTGTGTGTGTGTGTGTGTGTGTGAGAGAGAGAGAATCTCCCTGAGTGTGTGTTTGGTCCCCAGGTGACAGAGGACAGGATCATGGGCACCAACCTGGTGACGGGGCTCCCCAAGTCCAGCCCTGGAAGCAGCCTGGACATGATCATCCGTACCTCCAAGCTGCTCCTCCCGGTCACCTGCGAGTTCCCCCGCGAGTACGACGTCTCCGACGGCTACCAGGCCAGCCTCCGCGGCAACGTCCTGGAACTGGAGGGCCACAGCGAGGGGGTGTTCCCGTTCTCCCTGGAGCTCTTCAAGAACGCTGAGTTCTCGGAGCCGTACCGCGCGCCGCCCCAGCTGCGCCTCCACGACTCGCTGTTCTTCGGGGTGGAACCGAGGGAGAGACTGGAGGGTCTGGCTGCTCTGGTAGAGAGCTGCTTCGCCACGCCCAGCCCCAAGGCCGAGCAGGCCCTCAAGTACTACCTCATCAAGGACGGGTAGGCAGAACCTGGTAGAACCTGAGGAACCTGATAGAACAGGATATGACCTTCAGAATATGGTCACACCAGTGGAACATAGTAGAATCTGAAGGCAGGGGTGCATCTAGGATTTCTGGGTCCTCTAGCTGCCTTGTACTCTGGTTCCATACTTGGTTCACCATTCTGGTCAATTTTATCCTTTCTGTTTTTCTAACTTTATTCAGCTTTGTTCAACTTTGAACAAACTATGTACCACCACTATTCATTTTCACAGAGTCTTACACTTTTAAGCTTCACGGTCCCAAAACCTCATCCAGGGGATAGAGATGAAGAGAATAGATGAGGATAAGGGGATGTTTAGCTGAAGAAATTCAAACACTGATCTGCCATTAAGAAAACACTTTTAAAACACAGTGTTCCAGTGAGGTCCTACATGTTGAGAGGAAAGGATTAGGAGCAAGGTGTCTGCCCCAGCAGACCACACCATGCCCTGGTGAAGAATCGGAAACAGGTCTACACTGGCCATGTTAGAGACCTTTATGGATCTGTTGTTCTAGTGCTGAAGTATTGATTGTTTGGATACCCAACACCACTCTCACTGGGATCTTCTCTGGCTGTTTCCCCTCCTCCACTCTCGTCTTCCCCCTCCTCTCATCTCCACGTCTCACTCCCTTCTTACCCCTCCTCCTCTCTTCTCCACCTCTCTCTCTCCGCCCCTTTTCACCTCTTCCCTACGCCTCTCTGTCTTTCCTCCTCTCCACCCCCCCACAGGTGTATCTCAGATGAGACGGTCAGGCAGTTCTCCTCTAAAGACCAACTCTCCAAACACTACCAGGTCCCTGTGTTCAAGTTTGTTGGCAAGGACAACCAAGTGAGTAAGAGCCATGCTGAGGGCCAGCTGGTGTGTGCGTGTGTTTGTATCGCGGGGTATGACCTTTGGATCAGCATTTCTCCAGACATGGGGTTGCATCTGCTTATGCACAGGACTTCGTCCTTCTGAATGTGTGTGTTTGTGTGCCTGCGTGTGTTGACAGGAAGTGTTCCTGCACTGCAAGGTGTTGGTGTGTGGTGCAGGAGACTCCCGTTGCTCTCAGGGATGTCGGGGTCGAACACGCCGTGAGCTGGTGGCTAACCAGGACCAGAACCAGGACCAGGATCAGAACCAGGACCATCAGAACCATTTCCTGCTGACGGGAGGCCCAATCTTCATCCTAGTTGAGCCGTGATCCCTACGCTGAACTTTGAAGCTCAGCCCAAACACACACACACACACACACACACACACACACACACACACTGTATATACATATATACACACACTAGACATATACTATATACACACATAGACATATAGTCAACAGATCTATACTCATTCTTCCAAGATGGTTTCATTTGCACCTACTGTATTGCTCTCTTTCTCAAGCACACACACAAGCACACTCTTATACACTCTCACACATGCACAAACACACATACACACACATACAGATTAAAACATACACAGCTGCTAATGTGTTGTAGGTCCAGTAAACATGGTAGTTCTTTCATCTAAGACAGTTTCAGCTATGCTGTAACTATTCTGCGAAAACCACGGTAACTGCCAGTCACATGTAAACTCTACAGACACACCTTGCTGTCCTGTAGGCCAAGAGAGTATTTACAGACACACCCTGCTGTCCTGTAAGCCAGGAGAGTCTCTACAGACGCACCTTGCTGTCCTGTAGGCCAGGAGAGTCTCTACAGACGCACCTTGCTGTCCTGTAGGTGCATAGATGGCTGACATTCTTGTGTAGATGTGGAGTCACACAACCACACACAAACACACCAATACACACATGCAGACAGTGTCTCTACAAAACACACAGTATGTGTTTATACAGAGTAGAGCATCCAGAAATATAGTCAAGACTAATAACTTTCTCCCATTCTAATTTACTTATTTCAACTTTAATACTGTGTTCAAAATATTTAATGACAATATTTCTTGTGAAACATGTTATAACAATAATTAATAAAGAAATAAATAACATTGTTTTTTTTTCAACTACAAATGATGACGGCCTCTTGTTGCTGGTGATGTTGGGAGGTAGGTCGTCCCTTTAACTAACTCAGTGGAGTATTACGGAACTTTTAAGTCCCAAATTCCTGGTCATTGTATGTCAAGGCCTGGAAATGGTCAGTTATTTATTCATAAAAAATAACAAACAATGATTAATAATATATTATATAATTATCAGCAAAAACACAACTTGCATGGAACACTGTACTGAAGCCTGATTTATCATGAGTTGGTGGGTAATTATGTTGAGGAACAGTCTAAAAGTATGCAATGTATTGAAGAGAGCCTTAATATATGCTTTACATCACACACAGAGAGTGGTGCTTGGCAGCACATTTGAGAGGAGAGCGTAATTACAGGCTGTAGCACCACGTAAGTGCATACAAAAGTACATGCTTCTCACTTTGTTACATTGCCCTGTGTATGTGAGTGTATGTGTGTGTGTTTGTGCGTGTGTGCGTCACTGAGAGCTTGTCTGTGTGAGAACACCATCACACAGTCCTCATCTGCACAGGACTCAGGAGAGGGGCGGAGTCAGGCGTCAACATCTAAGCTTTAGCCCAAACCTTTCACCTAGTCAAGGTTTGATGTGAGCTTATACAAAAACACCCACAGGTAACAAGAATGCACATTTTTCTTGTTTGTTTTTGCATTAATTTGATTGAATTTCTTTTTTTAGCTTATTGTAATATACACAAGTACTCATATTGGAGTCATTGTTACATATGCTGAAAATTATGACCCAAAAATACTTCTGAAAAAAACCCTCTGCTCTGCTGACGCCACTCCGGGCACTAATGTTATCTTTCTGAAGGTTCTCCATTCCAACTCAGCCTCCATCAGACCACCATGCTGGTCAGCCATTCAAATGGACCTGAAGTGCATTTGATGCGCCTCACAGTTGACACTTATGTGACTAGTTCCTTTCTTTCATTCCAGTGGGTGAGACAAATCAAGTTCACCCCAAGTATTAAACAGCATGTGAAATGTCCAGTGTGGTGAAGCAGCAGCAGCTCTGCCCCCTACTGTTCTCTGAGGCAGAGACAGAATACACAACAACACACAACTTAAGAAAATAAGAACAGAATATGCTGCACTGCACTGTCAGTTTCCCAGATACTGATTGTTAGTATTCGCTGCAATAGCATGTCATAATCACAGTCTTGTACGGTATGTAGTCCAGTGAGAGAGCCGTCCTCATACACTCACACACACACACTCACACAGACAGGCATCCTCACACAAACACACCCTCACACATACACACCCTGCTGTAGTCCCAGCAGGTGCTCTAGAGCTCGTCCCTCTCCTCGTCCTCGCAGTAGCAGGCTTCCCTCTGACTGCTCATGTAGGATCTGCAGCCCAGAGAGGAGACCGTGTTGTGCAGAGCATCTGCCATGGACTCACATGCTGGGGGAGGCGGGGGCGGGAGGGGGTGGGGGGTTAAAACATGATAAAATATTCAGAAAATACATAAAGACAGATATGTAAATCAAGTATGTGTGTGGGCCATGCTAGAGTGTGTGTGTGTGTGTGTGTGTTTTCCTGTTGCAGTGTGTGTTTTTCTTCTGCTGCAGTGTGTATGTTCTCCTGTTGCAGTGTGTGTTCTCCTGTTGCAGTGTGTGTTCTCCTGCTGCAGTGTGTGTTCTCCTGCTGCAGTGTGTGTGGTTTCCTGTTGCAGTGTGTGTGTTCTCCTGATGCAGTGTGTGTATTCTCCTAGTGCAGTGTATGTGTTCTCCTGCTGCAGTGTGTGTGTGTGTTCTCCTGCTGCAGTGTGTGTTCTCCTGCTGCAGTGTGTGTGTGTGTTCTCCAGCTGCAGTGTGTGTGTTTTCCTGCTGCAGTGTGTGTGTTTTCCTGCTGCAGTGTGTGTGTTCTCCTGCTGCAGTGTGTGTGTTTTCCTGCTGCAGTGTGTGTGTGTTCTCCTGCTGCAGTGTGTGTGTTCTCCTGCTGCAGTGTGTGTGTGTTCTCCTGCTGCAGTGTGTGTGTTTTCCTGCTGCAGTGTGTGTGTTCTCCTGCTGCAGTGTGTGTGTTTTCCTGCTGCAGTGTGTGTGTGTTCTCCTGCTGCAGTGTGTGTGTTCTCCTGCTGCAGTGTGTGTGTTTTCCTGCTGCAGTGTGTGTGTGTTCTCCTGCTGCAGTGTGTGTGTTCTCCTGCTGCAGTGTGTGTGTGTTCTCCTGCTGCAGTGTGTGTGTTTTCCTGCTGCAGTGTGTGTGTTCTCCTGCTGCAGTGTGTGTGTTTTCCTGCTGCAGTGTGTGTGTGTTCTCCTGCTGCAGTGTGTGTGTGTTCTCCTGCTGCAGTGTGTGTGTGTTCTCCTGCTGCAGTGTGTGTGTGTTCTCCTGCTGCAGTGTGTGTGTGTTCTCCTGCTGCAGTGTGTGTGTTTTCCTCCGGCAGTGTGTGTGTGTTCTCCTGCTGCAGTGTGTGTGTGTTCTCCTGCTGCAGTGTGTGTGTGTTCCCCTGCTGCAGTGTGTGTTCTCCTGCTGCAGGGTGTGTGTGTTCTCCTGCTGCAGTGTGTGTTCTCCTGCTGCAGTGTGTGTGTGTTCTCCTGCTGCAGTGTGTGTGTTCTCCTGCTGCAGTGTGTGTGTTCTCCTGCTGCAGTGTGTGTGTGTTCCCCTGCTGCAGTGTGTGTTCTCCTGCTGCAGTGTGTGTGTGTTCTCCTGCTGCAGTGTGTGTGTGTTCTCACCCTGGACCTTGGACACGAATCCCAGGCTCCTCTTCAGGTCGGTGCAGATGGCATGGACGCACCAGCGGAACTGGGAGTCACAGTGGGCCTTGCTGGAGCCACAGGAGTCATAGCAGGAGTCTAGCTTGTCACAGCAGCGCGTCATGGCTGGGATACCCAGGTCCAGCTGGCAGGGACACACACTTTCATTAATACACACACACAAACACCAGCACAAATTCCAGTACAAAAGTACACACACACGTACACACACCATACCAGAAACATACACACACACATGCAAGCACACAAGCACACACACACACAACAACAACAAACTTACATACACATCAACACTTTCACACTTGGTGGTTCAGTCATTC
Organism: Neosalanx taihuensis; assembly: GCA_030340665.1. Lineage (NCBI taxonomy): Eukaryota > Metazoa > Chordata > Actinopteri > Osmeriformes > Salangidae > Neosalanx > Neosalanx taihuensis. The sequence goes on along the minus strand of CM059293.1, from coordinate 14,480,059 downwards.
GCCATAGTGTGCACAGTGGTGGTCGTTAGTAAGACACATACGGTGTCCGCTACCTGGAAGCCCAGCATGGAGTTGCTGCAGCCGTTGGGCTCAGGCATCTGGTAGCCTGGCCGTGGGACAGGCACTGTACCTGGGGAGGGAAGAGCAACCACAGAGGTCAAGGGGAGGTCAGAGCAGAGGTGGAGGGGTCAGGGCAGAAGGGGTCAGGTCAGAGGTGAGAACTTGCGGTCAGGTGTAGGAATGGGTTGGAGGTCAGTCCTGAGCCAGTCTCAGAGCTACATCACGGCACATGGAAGTATTCATGTAAAACTAGTTCTGGTTACCTGATGCTAGTGTTAAGCTAGCGCTGGTTACCTGGTGCTAGTGTTAAGATAGGTCTGGTTACTTGGTGCTAGTGTTAAGCAAGCTCTGGTTACCTTGTGCTAGTGTTAAGCTAGCTCTGGTTACCTTGTGCTAGTGTTAAGATAGCTCTGGTTACCTTGTGCTAGTGTTAAGCTAGCTCTCTGGCTAACGGTGCTAGTTTGATGCTAGTTCTGGTTACACTAGCTACTGAACTTCCTGAAGCTGACTTGCATTTTAGCCTGGGGATCTACTGAAATTCTACACACCCTGTTTGTACATCGCTTGGATAAAAGTAGAAAGATAAAAGATAAAAGTGTCTTCTAAATTAGACAAGACCGGCTTGCAGCCCTGCATCACTTTTCTAACAGTACTACTGAACTGATGTCCTCAACCCTGTCTGGGGTTCATCTGAAGGTCGTGGTACAGGTGTGGATATATGTGTGTAGGTGTTTATGTAAGCCACATGTCTGAGCACGCTGGCTCTCCTGCATGTGACCTCTGGGTTTTCTATCTGCCTTGTGTAAGAGCAGAGGACAGGTCGTCCACTCAGCTATCTGTCTGATAAGAGTCTCAGGGAAGATGGATGCTTGTCCTGTATATCACAACCCCACAGTTCAGGGCAGAGATAATCCGTTATGGTAGAGATCAGTTTGTTATCAACAGATTGTTTACATGGATGTGTAAGACTGTCTATGCTGTGAGAGAGAGAGAGTAAGAGAGAATGAGGAATGAGAGAGAGAGAGAGGGAGAGAGAGAGAGAGAGAGAGAGAGAGAGAGAGAGAGAGAGAGAGAGAGAGGGAGAGAGAGAGAGAGAAAGAGAGAGGGAGAGAGAGAGAGAGAGAGAGATAGAGAGAAGGGGGGGGGGCTCAAACATGACCTCATACGATATGAACTAAAACATGATCTTGGGTGCTGGATCCCAGAAAGCAACATTTCTGTACACTGACAGCTACATTTTCACATGTATTTTATGCTAATTTATTTTCATTTGTTGGACAGAGACGTTTAGGTTTGGACACGAAAGATAGGTCAGAGGTCAAAGATATGCTGACGTGCAGAAATGTCCCAATCTGGAATCAAACAGTGTGCACACACACAAACTCACACCTACAGTCACACACACACAGTCTTATAGCTACAGTCACACTAACAGAAACAGTACAGTTACACACTCATACTCGCAGTCACACACACAATCATACTCGCAGTCACACACACACTCATACTGGCAGTCACACACGCTCATACTCACAGTCACACACACACTCACACACACACCCAGGTCTTACCGTGTCGGCAGCGGTACTGGCACACACCATCGCGTCCCCCCACCATCTCCACCAGGGAGTCAAAGTAACTGTTGACGGCCTGGAAGCTGTTTCTGATGGAGCCCAGGCCCCAGGAAGACTCCTCCACCACGGGCAGGTGCATGGACGGCTTCAGCTCCTCCAGATGCTCCAGCTCCTCCAGCTCCTCCAGCTGCTCCAGCTTCACCAGCTGCTCCAGCTTCTCCAGCTGCTCTAGCTGCTCCAGCTGCTCCAGCTTCTCCAGCTGCTCCATCTTCTCCACATCCTCTGGGAGACTCTCTTTCTGGTAATCCTGGGTGTCATCCACAGGGGCATCCGCGGCCATGTCTTCCTCAGCAGCAGGCTCTGCCGCTGGGGCATCTTCAGCAGGGCTTCCCTGGGTGGGGGCCTCCTGGCCCGGGGTCTCTTGGCCCAGCGCCTCCTCAGCCAGGAGCTCCGGGGCAGGGATGTCTGCTGCAGTGTTCCCTGCAGGACTGTCTTCAACCAATGGACTGTCAGCGTCAGACACCTCGACCAATGGACTGTCGGGAATAAGCTCCAGAACCAATGGGTCAGTGTCAGTGCTTGGGATGTCTGCTGCAGGCTCATCTGATACTGTTTGAGGGTCGCCCGGTGAGTTCTCCCCAGCAGACTCCTCCAGATCAGCTGTCTCCTGGCCCACTGCGGGCTCTGCTACAGGTAGATTGTCCTCCATCACACCCTCCACCTCCAGGGGGTTCACCGGAGTTGGGTCCAGGACAGGATCCTGTGGAGCTGGGGTGTCCTCCACGGAAGAGGCCCTGTAGAGACCCAGGGTGGCTGTCATCCCCAGGGAGAGGCTGAGCAGCAGGAGGAACAGTGTCCGGAGAGGCAGCATAGCGGCGTGGAGGGGTCGTAGGTGAGGAGGAGACGGCAGGATGGGTAACGGAAGAGGAGTTGCTGACAGAGAGAGAGAACCTCGCACATTGAGCAGAGGACGTAGACACACTGTGTTCATACCGAATCTGGGACATGGGACTTTGACCTGTGATTAGCCTATGCAGACAGCGAGGCACAGCCTTCAGATGGGTGTAAAGGTCACCACGTACCTCCCTGAACCAGTCCTCTTCTCTCACCCTGCTCCTTTCCCCTCATTCTCTTTGTTGTCTCTCCTCTCTACATCTTTGTTCCCCTCTGTATCTCCTTGTTCCTTTGTCTCTCCTTTTTCCGCCCTGTCTCTCCTTGTTCCCCTTCTCTATCTCCTTGTTCCTCTGTCTCCCCTTGTTCCTCTGTCTCTCCTTGTTTCCCCCTGTCTCTCCTTGTTCCGCCCTGTCCCTCCTTGTTCCCCTGCTCTATCTCCTTGTTCCTCTGTCTCTCCTTGTTCCCCCCTGTCTCTCCTTGTTCCTCTGTCTCTCCTTGTTCCCTCTCTACCTCCTTGTTCCCTTCTCTATCTTCTTGTTCCTCTGTCTCTCCTTGTTCCCGCTCTATCTCCTTGTTCCCTCTTTATCTCCTTGTTCCCTTCTCTATCTCCTTGTTCCTTTGTCTCTCCTTGTTCCCTTCTCTATCTCCTTGTTTCCTTCTCTATCTCCTTGTTCCCCTCAATCAGTAACTCTCCTGTCACCACAGACTAATTTAATCAGTGTTCTAGCTCCACTCGGCTTTCTAAAGAGATCAGATTAAACTCCCTTTGCCGAACTTGTGTTAAGTGGATGGAAAAGTCTAGTTAGATCACTGTCACTGTGTTGTATCGGATTGTATCCGTGCAAACTGAGACTTGATTAGGCCAATCAAAGAGTCCCAGTGACTTGTGTCTTCCAATTAAACTACCCCAGGCAAAGCACTGCAGTTAAAATGTCCTCCCGAGCGGTGAAAACATCCTTCTGCATACATTAATCGTTCATCAAAATTAATTAAGCTTCCTTACCATGTTCCAACAGGGTCTTGCCTGAAGAGGCTATACAGGATTATGTAATGTGGTGTAGGTGTACCTCTGCTGCCCCCTGGTGTCAGACAAAGGCTACAACTGGTGACAGACACGTTTCTTTATCTCTAGGTTCCCTATCAGGAAGTCTTGAGGGCTGTTAGTGTTGCTTGGTATCAGTCAGTGTGCAGATGGACCCCTAACACACAACATGGGTTATACAGGACTGAACACAGACACCAACAACTCTCATATTTCCACCCTATTACTAACCAGGACTAGAAACCTTCCATGAGAATAAACTGTCCTTTAGGGCAAAAGCAACTAAAAAATGAAGACGAATGAAAACTGTTTATGTGATTCAAGTAACGCTGTGTCTTTAATAATGCTGATAACCAGTTATGCTATGAAAGATAACCAAAATGGATTTATCTCTCTTCCCTTAATAGGGAAGCAGCTGTTTTAGTCAGCTGGACTGATAAAGCTGTGTGAGTTGGAGCCTTTCTGGGAGTGGTAGTGTTTGTTTATGAGAGGCGGCAGATAGCTCTGTGCTCTGTGCCAGCTCTGTGGACCTGAACACCCTGTCCTTGTGAGGTGGTGATGTAGCAGAGTAAAGTCTGTACTGGGCTGGGCACTAAGGGGGGGAGGGGGTCTTGGGTTGACGTTGGCCTGCTACTGAGGTGGTGCAGTGTGGCAAGGTGTCATTTCAGAACATCCATAACAATAACGTTTTTTTTTTTTTTTTCGCGCTTCAAGCGCCGCCGCAGCACGTCTGGTTATCAGTTGACCGGAGACTCTCACCCAACTAACCAAGATGTTGAAAAAGTTTCGTAATTAACATCAAATGAGCTATAGTAGCAACAAATGTTTTGCCTTTTTGGCAAACATCATAATTTATCGCTCCCATATTCCTTTGTAATTTGATATCCTCACGTGACGTTTTTTTTCCACAAACAAAACGATCAATAACTTGTTGCGTTTTTGTTCCCCTGCCCTTGTCTGTAGGCCACAACACCGCACCTAGATTTGGGAGGGAGGGAGTCTGAACATCGGAACACACTGAACACCAGCTGGACTATTTCATGTCAGAATGACTGGTCGTGATTCTCGGGGACTCACCTGGCTCCAGCAGGCGTACAACGCAGAAATCAGAAATCAAAAACGGTACAGCCTGCTAGATTAGACTGTAGGCTTCAAGACTGTGGACTCCATTCAACTGTGAACTACAGCCTGCTAGATTAGACTGTAGGCTTCAAGACTGTGGACTCCATTCAACTGTGAACTACAGCCTGCTAGATTAGACTGTAGGCTTCAAGACTGTGGACTCCATTCAACTGTGAACTACAGGCTGCTAGATTAGACTGTAGGCTTCAAGACTGTGGACTCCATTCAACTGTGAACTACAGGCTGCTAGATTAGACTGTAGGCTTCAAGACTGTGGACTCAACTGTGACTGTCTTACATACAGTTAACGTCACTCTTGCATGTTTTCTTTTTCTGTGCCATGATGCACGTTTCATACATTATACGTGTTTCCTGCACTCTACAAAAGGCCAGGTGTGGTTCTTATCTATGCAAGCACTTCAAAAACCACATCCTCAGTAGCTGTCATGCTGAGACTTACTGCCTCAAACTTCTAACAGTTGGCGGTTAAAAGGTCAAAAGGTCAAAAGGTTCCAGAAAACATTTGCAAGCTTTTCTAACAAACATACGCAAGCCATTTTCTAAAAACTCATTTGCCAATGCACATTTCATCTAAATGCGTATGCAAGAGATCAAACATTCTTTAAACGCAAATTTAGTATATGCATGCAAAAGGTTAATGCTAAATTTCTAAATATGTATGCAAGCATTTTAAGACTTTCTACATGCGTAACTTTGATATACTTAAGCAAGAAAATCAAATAACATTTAAGCCAAATGCATTTTTGAAAATAAGCATCACTTTTTTTCACAGTTTCTCCAAAGTCCACCAAACGAAGGCTTCTTCAGGAGCGTTCAACAGCTTTGATCCAAAATGATGTATAGTTATGATTTGAACAACCTGCTACCTCATGATCTACATTCACCTGATCTAACCACTGCTCTATGCAGACCACATGGTCCATATTCATCCCCAGTGCTAATCATGTTTCATGGAGTGAAGACACAACATCTAGCTGTGAAGGTTGGATTCTCCTGTGACGTCAAGAGGTTCCTCAGAACCCATTTCTGGGTCAGGTTCTATTCCTGGGGTTCTAGTGGAGTTCCCCTACTACTGTTCCATTACCTTTTTAGGGAATATTTAACTTTGTGTGGTTCTGTTTTCAAATGGGTACTGTAGGATTCTCTCACTATGGTGTTCTTTAGCGAGCTGAAATCTTCAAGAGCAACTGTAGGTTCTACTGTGATTCTCTGACTGTTGAGGTTTTGGAATATGTTCGGGGTTCTCATTCTTGTTCCTAAGAGAAGTCCAGATCTGGTCGCACACCTGCCTGCATGTAGACACATGGTAGTCATAGCAAAAGAAGTCAGACTGATTCACACCCCGACAGGATGAATATAGCAACACTACAACCCATCCTCTCCTTAAGCCCCAACACTGTGTCCATAAGAACTACACCCCTCTGCTCATTAAGCCCAAACATTGTGATTGCAGCACTATAATAGTAACAGTGGCCTATACTCCCTCTGAGCAGCTGTGTTGCCAGGACGACCCACGAGGCACACCATACTTACACTGTCTCCTCCTGGCTCACTCCTGCTTGGGTCATCGCCATGGAGATGTGTCCCTCCAGCTCCTGAGGATGGACAGGCAGATGAGACGGTAGATTCATCCCCCCCAGCAGCTGTACAGACACGGACTCACAGCTACCAACACACAGGCCTGTCTACAGTCAAGGCTAACAGTTGTGCGGTAATGGCAAACTATGGAGTTAGACAACTAGTAATGATCACTTTTTTAAACAAAATGTCAGCACAGCTATGTTACTAAGTGTTATAACCTAAGGTTTGGAGATCCAGCTAACAGGACAGACAGGTGCAGAAGGAAACCCTTGCCTTGCTGGTGGTCCTGTAGTGATCACTGGAGGCCAGCAGTCTCACAATATCTGCCTGGGTGAGACACACCCACACACAAACACACAAACACACACAGTTGAAATATGGCTGCTCTCCACCGAGCGCAGCAGGGTTCCCCCTCACCTGGGTGTCTCGGAGGCACCTCTCCATGGTGATGGTGGTGATGGTGGACACCATGGTGTCTCTGATCTCCGTCTCCAGCTGCTTCACTTCCTGCCACGTGTCCCAGACCTGCTGCCTGCAGACCTGCTCCCTGCAGACCTGCAGCCTGTAGGGCTGCACACGGTCCAGAGGACCACCTGGCCACTCGCTCTGCAGTGTCTCAGGCTCCACCCTGCTACCATCCCCTGGAGAGACAGACACACTGGTAGGAGGGCAGGGAAAAAGGCAGGTAGGGAGGGTGGGAGGGAGGAAGCAGGGAGAGAGAGAGGAAGGGAGGTTGGGAGAGAAGGAGGACAGGAGGGAGGGAGAGCTCCAGGGCTGAAAGGTCTGACTGACCTTTGCCCTCTGGGATCTCCATGTGTCCATCACATGCGAGCTGGAGCTCCTCCCTGACTCTGTGAGGGCAAAAGGGGCAGGTGAAGCTCAGCAGTAGAGCGTTCATAGAGGACACAGGTTCAAATCCCCCCTGTACGTCCTTTACATTCTTGGTTCTGGAGCTAGAGCCTCTATACCTGTCATTCTCCTCCAGGGCCCTCCTCGCCTCCTCCCCCAGCTTGGACACCTCCTGGCAGGCTTCTTGCAGCTTGGCCGCCCCCTCTATCCCTCCCTCCTCCAGGGCCTCCAGAGAAGCCAGCACAGACTACAACACACAAAGCACATTACCATGTAAAGAAACATACACCCAACCAAGTACTGTACACACACCGCTTGAAACTCATCCTTATTCTCAAAACAACCCCATGCTGAAAGACCCTTTGCAGGAATTCTGCTTCCCTAGCCCTCTGAGGGTTTGTTATTATGGGATGTGTCCGGTTACCGAGTTGGGAGCAGACTGGGCGTCCAGGAGGGAGGTCACATAGAGGTCATACTCTGTCTGGAGAGGAACAAAGAGGAGCACACAGAGGACAAAGGACAACCCACATTCCCCTCAACATCTTTCATTTTCATTTAGTTAAAAAAGTTGAGAAAGAACCTTTTGAGTGAGGAACAGGAGGTTCAGATTTGAGTTCTTAACATTTTCCCTTTGGTTCCTCACACAAAATGGTCCTTCTCAACTTTCTTTTATTTTTATTGAAAAGAAGAGGTGCAGTAGTAGCTCATTTGCAAATCAAACTAATACCTAGATAATTTCTCGTACAGACTAAAATTCTAGAACTGGGGTTGCTGCAGGTACCGGTATGGAACATTCTGTGTAAACCATGGCAACACAGGAAGGGTTCGCGATTGCATCTTAAATCACTGTTTTGTGAATCCTGAGATTGTAACAATGGACCTTCTAAAGAAATAATCTTGTAGCCTAGGCTGAAACACGTTGAGGTGAAAGGAACAGTTTAGTTTGGATAAAAGCGTCTGCTAAATGCGTCTGCTAAATGAATACATGTAAAATGTAAATGTAATAAACTGGTGTATTCCACAGGTCTGTTGGCTAAAACCACATTTGTAAAAAAAGTGGCTCAACGGTTAAGGTGTTGGGCTTGTGATTGGATGGTTGCGAGTTTGATTCCCTGCTCGTGGCTACATGACATTGTGTCCCTGTACTTGCTGTAATTTGCTCTGGATAAAAGCGTCTGCTAAACGATTAAAGGTAAACATTTTAAGGCCATGTTCCTTGATTGAAGATGTTTGTAGTTTAAAGCCATATTTGTAGTTAAAACCATGTTTGTAGTTTAAAATCATGTTTGCAGTTAAATACTGTGGTATAAATTCTGGAGGTTTAAAGCATGGTGTGGGAGGAGGGGGGGGGGGGTGTTTGGAGACATGAAGTCTGGGTGGCTTAAGGGTTAATGAGTTTTTGGGAATATGTTCATGAGAAGATGCTGAATTACCTTTTTCCTGATGAGACATCCCTCCCTCCGCCTCCCCTTCCTCCTCCTCCACCCCCCCCCCCCCCTCCTTGTCCTCTCCTTCCCTCTCTCTCACGCCCTCTCCCTCTCTCCTCCTCTTTTTTGGGGTGAATGATGACGTGAGTAGGGAGGTATTCGCTGTTCCACTTCCCCAGTTTGCTCGAGGGACTGTCTCCCCTGTTTCTCCACCATCTGATCTGAAACCCTCTCTAGCTAGACTAACATGCAAAAGCAAAGGAGATGGAAAAAACCTTGATTTCCCTCAGGATGTCCCCAAATACCGGCGAGCCATTACACACATCATCAAAGACGTCACCAAACACCCTGAGACGCTCTAGACTGGGCCAGCTCTGGTCTGGTAGCTTCGCCAGCTCCTGAGGATGAAATACACACACACACGCATACACACGTACATATGTACACACACGTACACAGACGTACACACACACGACAGTGAGAACCTGTGCTGAAGCTGCTCCAGAAAGATGTAGACCTCCAGGTAGAGACCTGAACCCTCCGACCAGGCCTCACCCTATTCAGCCTCCTGGCATGGCTGTCTGCAGCCTGTCTGCCTGCAGCATGTCTGCCCTGCAGAACCTGCCTCCCCACCACCAGCCTTTCAAACTGCCTCATCATCTTCAGCTGGTCTCGCTTGGTCACGCCGGCCAGGTGACACTGTGTCCTCCAGAAGTGGTCCTGCACCCCTGGTCTCTCCCCTGGAGTTGCTTGGGTCTGGCCCAGGGCTGCAGGCCTGACCAGGAACAGGTCCCAGGTGTCCACCACCGTCTGAGGCTGCAGCCCGCTGTGTTTGCCCTGCATGGTCAGGGTGTCTGTGAGCAGGGTCACTGGGGGGTCATCCTGGTCTGGTTTAGGCTGACTGTGCTTCAGCAGGGTCGTAGCAAGGGTGAAATCACACAGGGCCCCCTTCATCCTGTCAGTATGCATCTGAACCTGCTGGTCCCTAAGGGGCTGGGGGCCAGAGGGTCCCTCCACCCTCTCTGACGTGGCCCATCTGGGCGCGGTGTGGTGGTGCTGGGGCTGGACCAGGCTGCGGGGGCCCAGGTGTCCGCTGCTGTAGGTCAGGATGTCGGCCCTGTGGGCGGACTCGGCACCCTGGAGGAGGGCCTGGAGCTGGCGCCGGGCGCTGAAGCCCAGAGCATGGGCAGGGGCAGGGGGGGACGCTGAGGGCACAGAGACAGCAACACTGCATCACTGGATCAAAGGCTTCGATATAAGATGTATTTTAAGAATGGAAAGGAGGGAACTGATTATGGCGTTTTCTTCTGTGCTGCGTGTCAGCATGTTCAGATATAAACCTGCTATTCATATCGGATAATCATTAATTTAGAGTGCTGACGTCTGAAGTAGCCTACATTATACATGAATCTGGGCCAAGCCACGGAGGGCAGGTGCCAGGTAGAATCCCAAATGAGCCAGGCTGAAATCGGACTGTATTAAATCTGAGCTAGTGCTAGTTAGAGCTAGCTCATAAACTTCAAATGAGCGACAAATTACTTTTCCAAAAAGGACGTTACTTTAGCTCCAAATATATGCCCAGTGTAGAAAAGTATACCATTTATACTTACACATATTATTGTATGTGTCGGGTTACGGTTTATTTAGTAAATGTAGTTTTGTCCAGTCCAGACAGAGCAGCTAAATAATAAAATACAGTGTAAATCTAGTAGGTTGTCAGGGGTTACAGCACGTCAACAACCCACGCGGGGGCGAACGCGCGCCACGAACACATCAGCTGCACGAGCCGTTGCTTTTGCTTTCCGCGACAGATATATATATATATATTTTTTTTTACTGTAAATCCTACTTACATTTTAGTAAATGACCCAATAATTAATAACAAGGTAAAAAAAAAAAACATTAAACGGATCATGAAGTTCAGAGTCAAGAGACAGTATACATTACTGTGTTTCAGGTATTTAATAAAAGTAATATACAGTTGAAACATTCCTCAGTTCTCTTGGGCAACAAACAATAACATGTTTAGATTTTGTTTCTCTTTAATTATCACTTTGTACAAAACAAAAAAGGCCAACACTTCTTTTTGTATAAAAAATATAAGTTAATTTAAATGTAAATCTAATTAAGAAAATAAGAATAGTTATAATAGCAATAATAATAATAATAATAATAATCCTTAATAATAATAATAATATTGATAAGATAGACATAGTGCAGGGATATGTGTGCAGAGGAGGGTGAGGAGGCAGGGACAGTTCAGTGCTATGGAGCCCCTCTGTCTCCAGAGCTGGGCTAGGGAGATGGGTGGAGGTGTGGGGAGCTGGGTGTAGGGGTGGGGAGCTGGGTGTAGGGGTGGGGAGCTGGGTGTAGGGGTGGGGAGCTGGGTGGAGTGTTTAAGAGCTGGGTGTAGGGGTGGGGAGCTGGGTGTAGGGTGGGGTGCTGGGTGGAGTGTTTAGGAGCTTGGTGTAGGGGTGAGGTGCTGGGTGTAGGGTGGGGTGCTGGATGTAGGGTTGAGAAGCTGGGTGTAGGGGGGGGGGAGTTGAGTGTAGGGGCTGTGTGTAGGGGTGGAGGGCTGGGTGTAGAGGTGGGGGCTGGGTGTAGGGGTGGGGAGCTGGGTGTAGAAGTGGGGAGCTGGGTATAGGGGGGGGGGGGGCTGGGTGTAGGGGCTGGGTGTAGGGGCTGGGTGTACAGGTGGGGGGCTGGGTGTAGGGGCTGGGTGTAGGGGCTGGGTGTACAGGTGGGGGCTGGGTGTATGGGTGTAGGGGCTGGGTGTAGGGGTGGGGGGCTGGGTGTACAGGTGGGAGCTGGGTGTAGGGGTGGGAGCTGGGTGTATGGGTGTAGGGGCTGGGTGTACGGGTGGGGAGCTGGGTGTACGGGTGTAGGGGCTGGGTGTAGGGGTGGGGGGCTGGGTGTAGAGGTGGGGGCTAGGTGTAGGGTTGAGGTGCTGGGTGTAGGGTTGAGGAGCTGGGTGTAGGGGTGTAGGAGCTGTGTGTAGGGGTGGGGTGCTGGGTGTAGAGGTGGGGACTGGGTGTAGGGGCTGGGTGTAGGGGTGGGGTGCTGGGTGTAGAGGTGGGGACTGGGTGTAGGGGCTGGGTGTAGGGGCTGGGTGTAGGGGCTGGGTGTAGGGGTGGGGAGCTGGGTGTAGGGGCTGGGTGTAGGGGCTGGGTGTAGGGGTGGGAGCTGGGTGTATGGGTGTAGGGGCTGGGTGTACGGGTGGGGAGCTGGGTGTACGGGTGTAGGGGTGTGGGGCTGGGTGTAGGGGCTGGGTGTAGGGGTGGGGAGCTGGGTGTAGGGGCTGGGTGTACAGGTGGGGAGCTGGGTGTACGGGTGTAGGGGCTGGGTGTAGGGGTGGGGAGCTGGGTGTAGAGGTGGTCTGAAGCTCTCCCACACTCACACACAGTCATAAAGTGCATGACTGCTGCTAGCACCATCAGAGCAGGCCACAAGCTCTGTCCTACTAAGTTACTAACGTATAGACAGGACACACCTTGTGTTTCTTTGGGCCCATAGGCCACATCACATAGGCAGGCGAGGTTAAGAACATGCTACTGTTGGAAGCGGTTCTGAGTAGTACAACTAAGCAGAACGGAACAGAAATCTGAACCTGATTGCAAACTTGACACACGAACCCCACTTACATCACATTCATCATTATTTTCATTTTACATTCACAACTTTGGGGCCAAAGAAATTATTTGAGCAGGAAGTTCTTTCTTGGAATGTCACTTCAATAGATAACAGCCTTGAACATACACAAATGACGGACTAAATCACAGTCTCATTCTACAAAAATCAAGGTGCCTGACATTATAGAGGAGGACGATATTCAATATGAATCTCATGGCAGGATTTAAAAATAACTCAACATGTTTCCTGTTGCCAGTAAAGCTTATGAAATAGTTAGGATCCTTCTAAATCAATGAAGTGCCCAATCTATCAAGATTGGGTTTAATAACATGTCATATTTAATTAAAAAATGTAATTTAAGTTGTAAACTGAGGCCAACAAGATCTTAAATGAGCTAAAATCGCTACTAAACTGACGTAAAAAATTGTGCTGATGGAAATGAAAGCATGATACGATTTTACTTTTGCTGAACCGTGCAGATATAGGCTTAGGTGAGGTTAGCTTATGCAACCCTAGTCTGCTAACTGAGGGTTCAACTAATATGCTAACTGGAGAATAGGTGTACCTTCTATCACAGTACTAGCCTAGTCTGCTAGTTTAGTTTGCTAGTTACAGGTTTTATTCAAGGTTTCTTAATTTGTAACCAATGGTAAATTTGTTACTGGTTTTCTGCTAGCCTAGTGTGCTAATTAAAGTTAAGAGTTTGTTTCTGCATGCCTAGTCTGCTAACTGAAAGTTAGTTTTAGCTTCTGCTGGCCTAGTGTGCCAGACAAAGTTTAGGTTTAGCTAATGCTAGTCTAGTATGCTAGCTAAAGTTAGTTTTCGCTTCTGCTAGCTTAGTGTGCTAGCTAAAGTTAAGGTTTGACTGTTAGGATGTATTCAGATCGTCAGCATAGCACTAACCCCCAGAAAGTCACTCCATGCCCCGGGCCAGAGCTCTGGAGCATGGGGGTGCTGGTGGTGGTGGAGGAGGGGTGGGGGGTGGGGGTGGGGGGGGAGACACTGCATCTCGTGTGAATCTCCTGTGACTTCAGATAAGTGTGGACATTATCTCTAGTCCTTTCGTCATGCACCGCCTGCACGCCACACAATATGCTGGGAGGGATTTCTGCAAACCTCAAAAATAGAACAGGCTGTATGTCTTCATTCAAGTACTGCAAAACCTAATGTTTGCTCTAAGTAACAGAAAACATTCTTGCAATCCATCTTGATTAGAAGATAGACTTGAAAGAACTAACATGCAGCTATGCTAAACATTCCTTCTGTCTCTGTGTGAAACCTCTCAGAAGTAGTTTTGTGTGCGATAAGTCTACCACAGAGGGCAAACCGTACCGAACAGTCAGGCCTTCACAGAGCCTGGCTTGTTTGGTGCAGAGCCTAAGGCCTCTGAAAATATACGACCATAAAAACAACAACAGCTAAAGTCAAATTAAACGTGAAGCTAAATCAGAAACAGACAAGTACAACAGCTAACAGTAAGTGCAGACAGACGGGTTCTGCCTCTTCCGTCCGAGCAGGAGATTTGGCTAACGTCCAAGTCCCGCCCCATTAGCTGTTCATCTATCTCGAGATTGGTCAAACCGTCAGTGTTGACATCTCTGTCACCCAATGAGGTAACTGTGTTTGTAAAAATCCCCTTGTTGAGTCTCCATCCCGCCTACTTTCTGCTTCTTCCTGTTTCCACAGGAAATGTAACGTTGCCCCAGGTGGTCCATGGTTGTAGGCAGAGTCAGGAGGGTGTTGTGCTGTGGGCACTTTGACTTTCCTCCAGTCAGTTGTCCACCTTGACAGGGCCTGAGTCTGCTTCATCACTTGGCTCCTCCCTGCTGGGTGCAGCAGGAGTCCAAACCAAGTCCTCCTCTTCTCCACGCACAATCTTTTCCCACTGGTTAAGATTCTCCCTAAACACACACATCATTACCAACATTTTGATCTCATGTTGAGCATCTATTTCGTTTAAGTTTCAATCTATCTATTCAGGTCATAATAAGATTACAAAGAGTTGTCTCGAGGTCAGAGAACCTACTTGCAAGCTCCCAGCAGTGGGCTGGATGGAGGGAACAGCTCTGACAGGGTTGTGTAACATGGGATGGCCACCGCATTGTAGAAGCCCACCTTCACACAAACAACAACTCTCATTCATGAACACCTTCATTCAAGCAATATAACTTCTTAAAGTTTTAACTCGGAAACATGAACACAAAAATAACAGCATGATCCATCTAACCCTTTCTGACCTTGACCCCCAACACTGGACCTGCCCCTCCATGGCCAGGGTCACCCTGACCCTCCCTCACCCTCCATGACCTTGACCCCTATCATGTACCTAAATATCCATGATGTGTAACCATATAATGAAAACCTTGCTGCGTGTGTTGTGTCTGTTACCTGGCCCTGTGGTATCCCTGCTGCGTGTGTCTGTTACCTGGCCCTGTAATACCCCTGCTGCATGTGTCTGTTACCTGGCCCTGTGGTACCCCTGCTGCATGTGTCTGTTACCTGGCCCTGTGGTACCCCTGCTGCATGTGTCTGTTACCTGGCCCTGTGGTACCCCTGCTGCATGTGTCTGTTACCTGGCCCTGTGGTACCCCTGCTGCATGTGTCTGTTACCTGGCCCTGTGGTACCCCTGCTGGGTGTGTCTGTTACCTGGCCCTGTGGTACCCCTGCTGCATGTGTCTGTTACCTGGCCCTGTGGTACCCCTGCTGCATGTGTCTGTTACCTGGCCCTGTGGTACCTCGTCCTTCTTATCCCTGTCCATCATGGGAATGGGCTGTGTCCCAATCTTCTTCATCTCATCTCCCTGAGAGAGAAAGATGGAGAGAGTGGGAGGGAGAGAGGGAGAGAAATACAAAGATGGAGACAGAGAGCGTGCAAGAGAGAGAGAGAGCGAGAGAGAGGGAGGGAGGAGGGGAAAGAGAGGGAGGGGGAGGGAGAGCGTTATTGCCACCCAGTGAGGAGATATGCAGATGTACAGAGGTACATATTAAGTCTGGAATGACTCCACACACCTCAGCCCAAAACTCTGCGTAGATGTCATTGGCCGTGAGGCGTGTGATTGGCCACAGCTTGGTAACGGAACACAGGTCACATGCTGTCATCATCAGACCAATGACACGGTCCCTAAGAGGAGGAAATCGTCAGTACCCTTCATGTGTGCTCGTCACCTCCTGTTTATAACCTTCATGTGGGTATGTCACCTCCTGTTTATAACCTTCTTGTGGGTATGTCACCTTCTGTTTATAACCTTAATGTAAGCACGTCACGTACAGATTATAACCCTCATGTGTGCATGTCACACACTGTTTATTCCCGTCATTTGTATACGTCATTTCTGTGTGTGTTGTGGAGATGACTCTTGACTCCTGACCTATGGATGCGGTTGTTAAGGTCCAGACTTCCGGAGCTCAGCAGCTCGGCCAGCTGTTTGCGGTTGCCAAAGTAGAGCGCCAGGTCGGTGGCGATGATAGCTTTACGGATGATCTCCAGCACCTGCTCATACTCAGTGGAAGTCAGGTTGGAGAAAATGTTGTGCCCTTCCAGCTATGGGAAACAAAGAGATAAATAACAAAGCAAAAGCTCCACTTATGAGGGGTTCCAGGATCAATTAAGGTACTGTAAAAGGAAGGGTTACCCATTGTGTACTTGGCTGTGAGTGTGTGCGTATGCGGCTGTGTGTGTACAGCAAGTCTACCTGTAGTATAGAGACAGTCTGTGAGAAGTGGTGTTGCTCCATGGTAGAGGAGGAGTAAAGCGCTGCCAGAGGATGATCAAACTTCTGCAGGTATGTGTTGCTGTAACCACGGTGATCCAGGTCATGACACAGACATGCAATCAGAAGACCCTTCTTCTGCAGACAGAGAGAGAGATAGAGGGAGGGAGAGATAGATGGTGAGGGAGAGAGAGAGAGAGAGAGAAAGGGAAGGAGGGAGGGAAAGAGATGGGAAGAGAGAGAGGAAGAGAGAGAAAGAGAGAGGGAGAGGGGAAGAGAGAGAAAGAGAGAGGAGTGGGCGGGGCGACAAAGTAGATACGAGCAGAGGAAGGAAGGAGGGAACGTGAAAAAAGAGAGAGTCACCGAGGGGAGATGAGAGAAATAGGGAGGGGATCTGAAAAGGATCACACACAAAATATACCCTGTGTGTGTGCGAGCGTGTGTGTGCGAGCGTGTGTGTGCGAGCGCATGTCGGACCTCCAGCTCAGTGAACACTCCGCTGATCTTCTGCAGGATGGCGTACATGCAGTGAGCCACGGTCACAGCGTGTTTCCAGTTATGGTAGGGGACCCTGCGGTAGTTCTTCCTCACTGACATAGTGAAGCGACACAGCTTCTCCAGCTCAAAGCTGACAGGGACAGGAAGAGGAACATAACCAAAACACAAAGGTCACAGGTTAAGCCCTAACTGGGGCCAGGATGGGTGAATGACCTGGGTCATTCTACACACTGCTCAAAGACTGGTATTTATGACATGCTGTCGTAGAAAGGACAAGCTAGCCAGTCAGCCAGTCAGTCTCCTACCTGGTCTTTCCACAGGAGCTGTGCACCATGTAGACAAAAACAGCCGGCCAGATCTCTTCATAGGGACTGATGTCAAAGTAGAACCTAGATGAGGCGGAAAGAAGAAGGAGGAGGAGAGAGTTTGATCTGAGGTTAATATGACAGGCTGTCATCAGTAATCCTGAGGCCCCTCCCCTTGCAGTTCCCTGCTGTGTCCCTGTGAGCATCACTTATATGGACACTGTTATATGGACAAACACACACACTCACAACACACACACACACACACTCACAGACGTGATGCACACACTCTCACTCAGCTTTGTTTTTTATCCTAGTGGGGCCTGATAATTCACTCACTCATACTAACCTCTAACTCCTAACCAATAAACCTACCCTAATTATAACCTTTTAACCCATAACCACCCCTGAAAAAAAGAACCCAGCAAAGGGTCCCCACAAGGGTAAGTTTCCTGTATTTGGTCCCCACAAGGGCTGTTAAACCAGACACACACACACACTCACATCTCTATCTCCTTATAGATGGGTGTGGGCAGGTTGAGCTGGGTGAGGGTCTTCCATTCCTCTGAGGTGCAGATGCTGTGGTAGGACAGCTTCTCCATCGTCACCCGGTAGATACACTCAGAGTGCCGGATACGATGGTACATCTACACACACACACACACAAGTACACACACGCGCGTTGTGACGTAGCATGAATGCAGATGTACGACGAGGAGAGCTCTGCTCTTCAAATATTCATGTTCGTCATTCATTTTAAAAGATACTTGGTGACGCGGATACTGTCCAAGTGTGTCACACAACTGAGTCAGTCAGCCAGTCATTCACTCGATAGTCAATAAGTCAGTCAGTCGGTCAGTTTCCCAAACATGCAGTCACTAAGTCAGTCTGTGAGCCAGTAAGCCAGGCAGCCAACCAAACCAACCAGCAAGTCAGTCAGTCAGTCAATTAGCCAGTCAGCCCAGTATTCAGTCAGGCAGCCAGCTAGCCACCCTGCCAGCCCTCACACATGCAGCAGGTCTGAAGGTGGAGATCACTCACGTTGGCACAGTGCAAGGCCAGAGCACAGAAGACGGCGAACATCTTGAAGTTGTTCTCGTCTGTCTTAGTGAAGGCACTTCCGCTCAGCTTGTTGACCATCTGGACCACACCGATCACAGTGCCTCTGCTGACGATGGGCATGCACAGGATATTCCTGGTGGTGTAGCCGGTATAGTGGTCCACTTCTCTGAGGGCAGGGGGGCATGCTGTCACAACTGAGTCCCCCCCCACACACACACAGACACGCATGCACACATCTCTTTCTCACACAACTAAATGTAGCTCTTCCATTGATTCATACACCAAAACACACCTCCACATGGACACACAGGCACAGAGAGAGAGACACACCCACTGACCTGTTGAAGCGTGGGTCTGCATAGGCATCTGGGATGTTTAGGACCTCCCCTGTCCTGGCCACCTGGCCCGCTATGCCTTTATCTATAGAAAACCTGCAGAATAGACCAAGGACAGAGGGAGTAGAGAAAGGGAGGGTGGTTAGAGGAGAAGAGAGGGGAGGGTAGTTAGAGGAGGAGAGAGGGGGAGGGTAGAGGAGGAGAGAGGGAGGGTAGTTAGAGGTGAAGAGGAAGGGAGGGTAGTTAGAGGAGGAGAGAGGGGGAGGGTAGAGGAGAGAGGGAGGGTAGTTAGAGGTGAAGAGAGGGGGAGGGTAGAGGAGGAGAGAGGGAGGGTAGTTAGAGGAGGAGAGAGGGGGAGGGTAGAGGAGAGAGGGAGGGTAGAGGAGAGAGTGGAGGGTAGAGGAGAGAGGGGAGGGTAGTTAGAGGTGACGAGAGGGGGAGGGTAGTTAGAGGAGGAGAGAGGGAGGGTAGTTAGAGGAGGAGAGAGGGGGAGGGTAGAGGAGAGAGGGAGGGTAGAGGAGAGAGGGGAGGGTAGAGGAGAGAGGGGAGGGTAGTTAGAGGTGACGAGAGGGGGAGGGTAGTTAGAGGAGGAGAGAGGGAGGGTAGTTAGAGGAGGAGAGAGGGGGAGGGTAGAGGAGAGAGGGGAGGGTAGTTAGAGGTGACGAGAGGGGAAGGGTAGTTAGAGGAGGAGAGAGGGAGGGTAGTTAGAGGTGAAGAGACAGGGAGGGTAGTTAGAGGTGAAGAGAGGGGAGGGTAGTTAGAGGTGACGAGAGGGGGAGGGTAGTTAGAGGAGGAGAGAGGGAGGGTAGTTAGAGGTGAAGAGACAGGGAGGGTAGTTAGAGGTGAAGAGACAGGGAGGGTAGTTAGAGGTGAAGAGACAGGGAGGGTAGTTAGAGGTGAAGAGACAGGGAGGGTAGTTAGAGGTGAAGAGAGGGAGGGTGGTTAGAGGTGAAGACTGGTTGAGATTGGTTCTTGAAGCCCTACTGTTCTGACCTGATTTCTTTGGTCTTCCTAAAGACAGGTTTGCCTTCATTCTCCTCCCCAATGTCAAACAGGTCTGAGTACAACTCTTTGTTGTTGTGGTCCACCTGGAACAGGGCGCAGCGGTCTGCATTCACCAGGTTCTTTGCATATATCTGGAACACAGAACAGAGGAACATGTACACATCGTAAAGATGGTGCCGAGGGAACATAATTAACTGGTAAAGATCCTGTATTGATTGAATCATTATACATCCATAAAACACTAAACACTGGCAGTAAAACAGCTGTGATAGACAGTCATGTTGCTATGGCAGCAGACCAGCTGTGATGGTCAGTCATGTTGCTATGGCAGCAGACCAGGTGAGATGGTCAGTCATGTTGCTATGATACAAGATAGAACTTTGGATAGTCACAGGGTAGGACAAAGTAGGACAGCACAGCACATGATAGCACAGAACAGGATAGCACAGGACAGGATAGCACAGGGCAAGACAGCACACGACAGCACAGGATAGCACAGCACATTACAGCACAAGACAGCACAGCACAGGACCAGGTATTCTAGCACATGACGAGATAGAACATTACTGCACAGCACAGTAAAAACCAGCATGCTACAGTGCTGTTTCTACCTCACATCCCTGTTTTATATAGAACAGCTCCTTGCCAACTGGGAATAAAAGGGAATTGCATGACTATCCTACACAACACCTACCATAATGTGTTCAAGTAGAGAATCTATTGCCACAATGTTGTCAAAATATGTTCTGTTGAGAGAGAGAGAGAGAGAGAGAGAGAGAGAGAGAGAGAGAGAGAGAGAGAGAGAGAGAGAGAGAGAGAGAGAGAGAGAGAGAGAGAGAGAGGGAGGTGAGTGAGAGAAAGATAGACAGACAGAGAGACAATAAGGAAGTGAGAGAAAGAGAGATTATTAGTTTCCTGTTGTTCAGCACTCAGATATGAGTGTCTAAGACTGGACAGTCACCCCTATTTCTCATACCCGCCTCAACAGGAAGTACTCCTTACTTTGACACGTCTAACAGGAAGTCATTGAGCTCTGTCTGCTTGGCCAGGCCTCGGCACACCTGAGAACGCAAACACACACACAACATGTCACACACCTGAAAACACATGTACACACACACACACACACACACACGTCACACACCTGAGAACCCACACACACTCACACACACAGCATGTCACTCACATGAGAACACACTCAAACAGGACAAAATGTCACACACCTGAGAACATACACACACACATGTCAGAACACACCTGAGAACATACACACACACATGCCAGAACACACCTGAGAACATACACACACATGACAACATGTCAGAACACACCTTCAAATAAGCATAATTTCTCCAGCTGTTTGGATTGTTTATAGACAGTACACCATAGAGTACACCATAGAGTACACAATAGAATACACCATAGAGTACACAATAGAGTACACAATAGAATACACCATAGAGTACACCATAGAGTACACCATAGAGTACACCATAGAGTACACAATAGAATACACCATAGAGTGCACCATAGAGTACACCATAGAGTACACCATAGAGTACACCATAGAGTACACCATAGAGTACACAATAGAATACACCATAGAGTGCACCATAGAATACACCACAGAGTACACCATAGAGTACACCATAGAGTGCACCATAGAGTACACCATAGAGTACACCATAGAGTACACCATAGAGTACACAATAGAATACACAATAGAATACACCATAGAGTACACCATAGAGTACACCATAGAGTACACCATAGAGTACACAATAGAATACACCATAGAGTGCACCATAGAATACACCATAGAGTACACCATAGAGTACACAATAGAATACACCATAGAGTGCACCATAGAGTACACCATAGAGTACACCATAGAGTGCATCATAGAGTACACCATAGAGTACACCATAGAGTACACCATAGAGTGCACCATAGAGTACACCATAGAGTGCACCATAGAGTGCACCATAGAGTACACCATAAAGTACACCATAGAGTACATCATAGAGTACACCATAGAGTACACCATAGAGTACACCATAGAGTACATCATGGTGCACAGTCACTGAGCACAAGGCACTGCAGCGGGTGGTGAAAACTGCCCAACGCATCACTGGGACTATTCTTCCGACCATTGAGGACATCCAGAGGAAGCGCTGTCTACGTAGAGCTCACAGCATCCGAAGAGATTCCTCACACCCCGCCCATAAACTGTTTGCCCCCCTGCCCTCCGGCAGGCGCCTCAGGAGTCTCCGGTCTAGAACCAGCAGACTGAGGAACAGCTTCTTCCCCAGAACTGTTTCACTCCTGAACTCCACTACACCCCCGCCCCCCTATATAACCCCCGCCCCCCCATAGAACCCCCCCCTTCCTATATTTGCACATTCTGTTTGTACATTTGCACCACTTGCATATGTGAATTGTTATTTGCACTATCTGTCCATTTTGCACATCTGCACATCTGTTACTGCACCACCTGCACATTTTGTTCACATTTTGTTCACTTTGCACATCTGTTCTTTTTGTTCAATCGCATCATTTGCACTACCTGTATATACATGCTACCCGGTAATTTCTGCTTGTCTAATTTGAATCTGTACATCTGTACATTTGAATCTGTACATACCCTGATTGAATCTGTACATACCCTGTATATCCTGTCTATACTGTTCATAATATGTATATTCTGAGTATACCCATATTATTATATTCTGTTGTTAATAACTGTTTTGCACTTCTGGTTGGATGCTAACTGTATTTCGTTGCCCTGGACTTGTACCTGTGTAATGACAATAAAGTTGAATCTAATCTAATCTAATCTAATCATAGAGTACACCACAGAGGAAACCTGAAAGCTCTTATGGCTCTTATGGTTCTTCCCTTTGGCACTTGTTTGGTTTCACATGATGTGTGTTTCATAATCTGACAACTCGCAACGTTTGGGGACTATCACGGTGTTATGATCAGTGACCGATGCTCTTCTGTATGTAATGTCATGTCTATTTTTTTGCCCTGTCGCTAAATCCTTATTTCAGACCTTTCTAGTTGCTTGCCCATATGTTCTAGGTGTTTCTCAGTGCCCTGGACCGAGCCTGTAGCTGTCAGAAGCTGTGTGTTGTGAAGCAGTGCTTGTGTGGGCTCTAAGGGGCCTGTGATCCCAGAGCGGCTGGGGAGCAGGGGAGCTCTCTCTCTCTGAAGGGTCCAGGCATCTGACACCAGCAACTGTTATCGTACAAACAAGCCAAGAGGGTAGTAATGACCTCTCCTGGGACAGCAGGGGCAGGCATCTCTGATCCAGCCATAACAATAGGCCCTGACAGGCGGCAGGCACACTGTTACTCAACACAGCCAGGTACAGTATCACCCCCCCCCCCCCACCTGTTACATCACCCCAGCCAGGTACAGAATCCCCCCCCTCACCTGTTACTCAACACAGCCAGGTACAGTATCACCCCCCCTCACCTGTTACCTCACCTCAGCCAGGTACAGAATCACCCCCCCCCCCCCCCCACACACCTGTTACCTCACCCCAGCTAGGTACAGTATCACCCCCCCCCCCCTCACCTGTTACATCACCCCAGCCAGGTACAGAATCCCCCCCCCCTCACCGGTTAAATCCCCAAAGCCAGGCCACTAACACATCTAACCCAACAGCAGCTTCAGAGCAAGCTCGAGCACACACACAGCGACAGCACACACACACCTACATACCCATGTACACACATACACACACACACTGCCCTGTTGGGATGCTGTTGCTCACCTGGACTTGGTGTATTGCTACAGAGGCCCAGGCGAGGTTGGCTGTTGCAACCTTGGAGGAGGAAGACAACAGTGATGACTCCTGATGGATCCTCTAAACCCTCTGACTGGCTGGCAGGGAGCAGTGGGCTTGTGCGTACCATTGTGTGTGCATGCAAATGTATGTACGTGTGTATGTAAGCCTTTTTCTGAGTGTAGATGTCTGTGTGCGACCTCCTGGTGACTGAGGTTGAAGGTGTGTGTGTGTTACCTCCTGGTGACTGAGGTTGAAGGTGTGTGTGTGTTACCTCCTGGTGACTGAGGTTGAAGGTGTGTGTGTGTTACCTCCTGGTGACTGAGGTTGAAGCTGTGTGTGTGTTACCTCCTGGTGACTGAGGTTGAAGGTGTGTGTGTTACCTCCTGGTGACTGAGGTTGAAGGTGTGTGTGTGTTACCTCCTGGTGACTGAGGTTGAAGGTGTGTGTGTTACCTCCTGGTGACTGAGGTTGAAGGTGTGTGTGTGTTACCTCCTGGTGACTGAGGTTGAAGGAGTGTGTGTGTGTTACCTCCTGGTGACTGAGGTTGAAGGTGTGTGTGTGTTACCTCCTGGTGACTGAGGTTGAAGGAGTGTGTGTGTGTGTTACCTCCTGGTGACTGAGTTTGAAGGTGTGTGTGTGTTACCTCCTGGTGACTGAGTTTGAAGGTGTGTGTGTGTGTTACCTCCTGGTGACTGAGGTTGAAGGTGTGTGTGTTACCTCCTGGTGACTGAGGTTGAAGGTGTGTGTGTGTTACCTCCTGGTGACTGAGGTTGAAGGTGTGTGTGTTACCTCCTGGTGACTGAGGTTGAAGGTGTGTGTGTGTTACCTCCTGGTGACTGAGGTTGAAGGAGTGTGTGTGTGTTACCTCCTGGTGACTGAGTTTGAAGGTGTGTGTGTGTTACCTCCTGGTGACTGAGGTTGAAGGAGTGTGTGTGTGTGTTACCTCCTGGTGACTGAGTTTGAAGGTGTGTGTGTGTTACCTCCTGGTGACTGAGTTTGAAGGTGTGTGTGTGTTACCTCCTGGTGACTGAGGTTGAAGGTGTGTGTGTGTTACCTCCTGGTGACTGAGGTTGAAGGTGTGTGTGTGTTACCTCCTGGTGACTGAGGTTGAAGGTGTGTGTGTTACCTCGTGGTGACTGAGGTTGAAGGTGTGTGTGTGTTACCTCCTGGTGACTGAGGTTGAAGGTGTGTGTGTTACCTCCTGGTGACTGAGGTTGAAGGTGTGTGTGTGTTACCTCCTGGTGACTGAGGTTGAAGGAGTGTGTGTGTGTTACCTCCTGGTGACTGAGTTTGAAGGTGTGTGTGTGTTACCTCCTGGTGACTGAGTTTGAAGGTGTGTGTGTGTTACCTCCTGGTGACTGAGGTTGAAGGTGTGTGTGTGTTACCTCCTGGTGACTGAGGTTGAAGGTGTGTGTGTGTTACCTCCTGGTGACTGAGGTTGAAGGAGTGTGTGTGTGTGTTACCTCCTGGTGACTGAGTTTGAAGGTGTGTGTGTGTTACCTCCTGGTGACTGAGGTTGAAGGTGTGTGTGTGTTACCTCCTGGTGACTGAGGTTGAAGGAGTGTGTGTGTGTGTTACCTCCTGGTGACTGAGTTTGAAGGTGTGTGTGTGTTACCTCCTGGTGACTGAAGTTGAAGGTGTGTGTGTTACCTCCTGGTGACTGAGGTTGAAGGTGTGTGTGTGTTACCTCCTGGTGACTGAGGTTGAAGGTGTATGTGTGTTACCTCCTGGTGACTGAGGTTGAAGGGCTTGCGCCCATGCAGGCGGTGGAGCTGCAGGATGGCGAGGATGTCGCCATTGGCTGTGAGGATGGGGAGGCACAGGACCGAGTGAGCTGGTGTCCCTGAGTGCTGCCCTGTGCCTTCGGGGAAACGCTCGTCCTGCACACACAAGTCAGAGGTCACAACAGGTCACAACAGGTCCCCTGGGGAAGATGACCTCTTAGACTTCCTGATTAGCCTCTGTGTGTGGAAGTTCTGAACATGTGATTTTGTTTTGGCAGTGTTGTGGTTGAATGCTAGAACACAGTGTGAGCTCATCATTGCTGCAGCGGTCCAAGGCCAGGGCCACTCCTAAACCTTCTGTTCAAGTTCTGGAGTGTAACCCTACAGGAGGGTATCTCTCCAGGAGCAGGGTTAGAGTGTAACCCTACAGGAGGGTATCTCTCCAGGAACAGGGTTAGAGGGTATCCCTACAGGAAGGTATCTCTCCAGGAGCAGGGTTAGAGTGTAACCCTACAGGAGGGTATCTCTCCAGGAGCAGGGTTAGAGTGTAACCCTACAGGAGGGTATCTCTCCAGGAGCAGGGTTAGAGTGTAACCCTACAGGAGGGTATCTCTCCAGGAGCAGGGTTAGAGGGTAAACCTACAGGAAGGTATCTCTCCAGGAGCAGGGTTAGAGTGTAACCCTACAGGAGGGTATCTCTCCAGGAACAGGGTTAGAGGGTATCCCTACAGGAAGGTATCTCTCCAGGAGCAGGGTTAGAGTGTAACCCTACAGGAGGGTATCTCTCCAGGAGCAGGGTTAGAGTGTAACCCTACAGGAGGGTATCTCTCCAGGAACAGGGTTAGAGGGTATCCCTACAGGAAGGTATCTCTCCAGGAGCAGGGTTAGAGTGTAACCCTACAGGAGGGTATCTCTCCAGGAACAGGGTTAGAGGGTATCCCTACAGGAGGGTATCTCTCCAGGAGCAGGGTTAGAGTGTAACCCTACAGGAGGGTATCTCTCCAGGAGCAGGGTTAGAGGGTAAACCTACAGGAAGGTATCTCTCCAGGAGCAGGGTTAGAGTGTAACCCTACAGGAGGGTATCTCTCCAGGAGCAGGGTGGAGGGCTCTGACACTCACCCCTGTGATGTCATCCACCAGGAGGGTTTTGTGTGTCTTGGCCACGTGAGCAGCGACAGTGGTCCCCAAGGTGATGGGGCCGGAGGGGACGAGGCTGGGAGCGCCGCTGGTTCCCGTAGGGATCAACACACACAAACTCTGAGGGGAGAGCACACACGCACGTATGGCCAAACACACACACACATGTACAGATACATCTTTCAGGATAGACACACAATTTCAGTGTAAATGTTTTTTCTAAGTTTGTGTTAAGTGTGTATATGAATAATTAGTATGATTAGTGTCACTTACATTGTTGCCTTCTGCTAAGAAGTACAGTGTCAGTCCATCTGCTTTAGTGGCTGAAGGAAGATGAGAGATATGAGGCAGTGTACAGTGTAGTGTATGGAGGCAGTGTACAGTGTAGTGTATGGAGGCAGTGTACAGTGTAGTGTATGGAGGCAGTGTACAGTAGTGTGTATGGAGGCAGTGTACAGTGTAGTGTATGGAGGCAGTGTAGTGTGTGGAGGCAGTGTACAGTGTAGTGTATGGAGGCAGTGTAGTGTATGGAGGCAGTGTACAGTGTAGTGTATGGAGGCAGTGTACAGTGTAGTGTATGGAGGCAGTGTACAGTGTAGTGTATGGAGGCAGTGTACAGTGTAGTGTATGGAGGCAGTGTACAGCAGTGTCGTTTCTCCACACCTGTCTTGATGATGTTGCAGAGCTCGTACAGCAGCAGCTTGTGGTCTCCTCCAAGATCCAGCCTCTGTTCCATGCAGCTGTTCAGCTCGTACACCACACCCTGCATGTTACTGTCCTGGTACTGCTGGACACACACACACACCCTGCATGTTACTGTCCTGGTACTGCTGGACACACACACACACCCTGCATGTTACTGTCCTGGTACTGCTGGACACACACACACACCCTGCATGTTACTGTCCTGGTACTGCTGGACACACACACACACACACACACACACACACACACACACCCTGCATGTTACTGTCCTGGTACTGCTGGACACACACACACACCCTGCATGTTACTGTCCTGGTACTGCTGGACACACACACACACCCTGCATGTTACTGTCCTGGTACTGCTGGACACACACACACACACACCCTGCATGTTACTGTCCTGGTACTGCTGGACACACACACACCCTGCATGTTACTGTCCTGGTACTGCTGGACACACACACACACACACACACACACACACACACACACACACACACACACACACACACCCTGCATGTTACTGTCCTGGTACTGCTGGACACACACACACACACTCTGCGTGTTACTGTCCTGGTACTGCTGGACACACACACACACACACACCCTGCATGTTACTGTCCTGGTACTGCTGGACACACACACACACACCCTGCATGTTACTGTCCTGGTACTGCTGGACACACACACACACCCTGCATGTTACTGTCCTGGTACTGCTGGACACACACACACACCCTGCATGTTACTGTCCTGGTACTGCTGGACACACACACACACACACACACACACACACGCACACACACACAATCACACCCTGCATGTTACTGTTTTGGTACTGCTGGACACACACACCCACACACATACACACACAATCACACCCTGCACGTTACTGTCCTGGTACTGCTGGACAAACACACACACACACACACACACACACACAGAACACGTCACGCAAACAGGTTGGTGCTGAAAAACTTACCCTGCTGACTTCCTTAACTGACGTTTCATCTGTCAAGTAAAAACAAATACAGTCTGTTAGATGCTATTAGAAAATAACATGAGGGTTCTGTATTTATTACATCATATATATATATACATATATATAGGCCTCTACAGTGAATATATGGAAAACATCAAAGATACTGAAGACAATTGCTGCATTACGGATTCATTCATTGACTTTTGTAATCCAAGTGTAAATGTGTCATTTTTCTTCAATCATGAAACCCTGATTCACATTAATAAATCTGTCAAAGATAAAGGTTCCTCTAAAAGATCAAAGTAATGCTGCCTGTGGTTAGTGCTTTAAAGTCAGTGTGTTTCCAGCTACAAGCTTATTTTGAGACATGTATGAAGAGTTTTGATGGTTTGAGTCGGGAGGCGAGATTACGTGTTCGGCCCACCTGCATGTTGCTGATGCAGACTGTGTAAAAAGTTGGAAAAAGAGGCCTCAGTTTTGACCAAAGCATCTGAGCAAGCAAAGAATACTGGAAGATGACCTGCATAGATGTAACAAACCTGATAGACCTTCTAGAATAAACAGACCCCTGATTGGCCATCCAGTATATACAGACTAAAGAGATGATTGGCTTATTGGGACACTTTGCCCTCCTGCAATAGCATTTAAACATGAACTCACACCAGTCTACTCTGAAGAGAGATGCTGGTCAGAAAGATGGCCAGTGTGAAAACAACACAGTCACCAGAGATCAGCTGGACAGTAGCTGAAAGTGCTCCTAGAAAACACACCAATCCTGGCTGGATGCTCATATATCCCTTCACACTATCTTTACTGGCTGTACTCCTTCCAACTTTCTTTGCAAACTGCTAATATATCACACTTAAAGCAAACTTAGGTGGCTGTGTATATATCACACTTAAAACGTATCTTAGCTAGCTAATAATATATCATATTTCAAACAAACTTTTGCAGTTGGCTGCACCGCTGGTTCAGTGGTAGGATTCTTGCCTACCATGTGCAGAAAGCCTGGGTTTCAATCCCGGTGGGGGTTCGAATCCCGGCCAATGCATTGAATAAATGTGTGCGCCTCTGAAATTTCCCAATTAGGGGACTGTAAGGGATAATTTCTTCTAGTTGCTAATATCGCAGCTATATCTATCCTTTCCCCCAACTGATCAAGGGATATCGACCAGAATCGAGGCCTGCCTCTCTGACATCTCAGCCTGGATGACCAGACATCACCTCCAGCTGAACCTCACCAAAACAGAACTCCTCATCCTCCCTGCCAAACCCTCAATCACCCACGATCTCTCCATCACTATGGGATCTGCAACAGTGACCCCTTCATCCTCTGCCAGGAACCTGGGGGTCACCTTGGACGACGAGCTCTCCCTCACAGCTCACATTGCCGCAGTCTCTCGGTCATGTAGATTCACCCTCTACAACATCAGGAAAATCAGAAAATACCTCTCTCAACATTCCACCCAACTGCTAGTCCAAGCCCTTGTCCTCACAAAGCTGGATTACTGCAACTCGCTACTAGCCGGCCTTCCTGCAAATGCAATCCGTCCCCTTCAGAGGATACAGAATGCAGCCGCTCATCTGGTTTTCAACCTACCCAGACGCTGTCATATCACCCCACTCCTCATCGCCCTCCACTGGCTTCCCGTCATGGCCCGCATCAGATTCAAGACCCTGGTGCTGACCTTCCGGGCTGTAAACTGGACTGCTCCGACCTATATCAACTCTCTCCTCCAGCCCTACACCCCCACCCGTCACCTACGGTCATCTGCTGACAACCTTCTAGTGGTACCTCCCCTCAAGAGCGCCCGAGCGCAACACAAACTCTTCCACTGCCTGGCTCCCCAATGGTGGAATCATCTCCCCACCTCCATCAGAAGCACAGACTGCCTTCTCACCTTCAAGAGAAGGCTTAAAACTCACCTATTTAAAGAATTTAATGGCACTTAGGAATAGTATGGCACTTCACATAATCTAAAGTGCTTTAGAACAATCTGTTGGTCCCCATATGATGACTTTCCAGTGTTGTTTGTTGTATCTCTTGCTTTATGTTCACAATTGTTGTGTTTATAGTTTATAGTTCTTCCCTTGGCACTTATTGGTCCTCATGATGTATGATTCACAATCTAAAAAACCGACTGTATTCGGGGTCTATCACGTTGCTATGCTCAATGACTGATGCTCTTTGTAAAAGCTCTCTCTTGTAAGTCGCTTTGGATAAAAGCATCTGCTAAATGAATAAATGTAAATGTAATATATCCCATGTCAAACTAGCTTAGCTAACTGCTAATATATTCCTTCAAGCTATCTAAGCTATCTGATAATATATCCCTTCAAGCTGAAATAATAGCTGATAGCTGATAATGTGTCACTTACTAGACACTTTGTCTAGGAAGAAATTTCACATGATGCTTAAAAAACACACCAGCACAGTGTGCTGTCTGTTCTCTGCTACCACACAATGCACAGTATTTGACAAGCACAGACACACACAACATACTAATACATACACACAAACATTCACCCATATAAACACACATGCGCACAAAAACACACAAACGCATCCACAAACAGTACTTTTCTCATGGTACTAGATGCCTTTGGTGAGCTGTGACCCATGTCTGGACTGGGCCCAAGCCTTGCTTCCAGCCCCAGCCTCATCCCAGCCTCATCCCAGCCTCATCCCAGCCTAGGCTCTAAACCCAGCCACTCTCCCAATCAGTAGCTTCTAGACCAGCGCATCCAACTTTGTTCCTGAAAAGCCACAATTTAGTAACTCAAACACTGGGTGTACCTAGCATGATAAAGTTAATAAACCTGCAAGCTGTTGAGGAAAGGAGAGGGGGGAGGGGGAGGAGAAAGGGGAGGAGGAGAGGAGGAGAACAGGGGAGGACTGGGGAGGAGAAAGGAGAGGAGGGGAGGACTGTGGAGGAGAAAAGAGAGGAGGGAAGGGACAAGGAGGAGAAAGGAGAGGAGGGGAGGAAAAAGAAGAGGAGGATATATGAGAGGTTAGGAGAAGAGGGAAAGACAGAGAAAGGGAGGAGAAAGGAGAGGAGGGGAGGAGATAAGAGGGAAGGGAAGGACAGGGGTGGGGAGAGGGGATTTATGCCTCACAAGAAGATCTTTGTGTGACCGTGGCCACCATCCAGACACATGAGATCAATAGCATCAGCTGGTTACAGGCCCTTGTCCTTTCTTAAAATCAGTCCAAGTGTCAGGAACAACCATAGCACTAGTCCAGAACCAGCTTTAAAAGCAGGCCTGGCTCTAAAACCACCCCTAGACTTAGTCCAGGTCCTATCCCCAGCCATGACATCCCAAACTATTTAGACAGTATCTCCCATCAAACACATGACTACTATACAGTTTAAGATAATAAATTATTTAATTATGTCATGTAACCAAACAAAGGTAAGGATCCCATCCTGCATCCCATCCTGGATCCCATCCTGGATCCCATCCTGGATCCCATCCTGGATCCCATCCTGGATCCCTTCCTGGATCCCATCATGCCCTTCCCTCATGGAAAAGCTGAACATGAGGACAGGCAGCATGTGTTTCCCTGAACCCTTCATCAAACAGAAGCAGGAGGGATGACTGGCCTCTTCTCTGTCTGACTCAGTTACTGCACATTCCATCTAGACACATACACACGCACATACACACACATACAAACACACACGCACACATACACACATACCCAAATACACACGTACACACGTACACACGTACACACATACACACACACACACATACACACGTACACACATACACATGTATTCACATACACACATACGCACATACGCACACACGCACACACACACACACACACACACACACACACACACACACACACACACACACACACACATACATGAATACATACAATATAAATATACAGTGCACACAATCAAAATACTTGGGTGTGAAGGGAGGTGAAGGAGATTGGAGGCGATGGTTGGGAGGCAAGGAGGGAGTAGGAGGAGAAGATGTGTGGAGGGAGGGGGACGGGAAGGAGTATAGAGGGATGAGGAGGGTGTGGAGCGAGGGGGGAAGGAAGGAGGAGAAGGGGGAAGAGTGTGGAAGGAGGCAGAGAGGGAGAAGAGGGTGGTGGGAGAGAGGGAGGGAGGTGAGTGTGGAGGGAGGGAGGCAGGAGGAGGGAGAATGTAGAGGGAGGGAGGAAGGAGAAGGAAGAGGGTGGACAGAGGGAGGAGAAGGAGGAGGAAGAATGTGGAGAAAGGGGGGTGGGAGGAGGGAGGAGGGAGAGAGAAGGAGTGTGGGGGTTGGGGATTGTTTAATGACCTCCTGACAGTGTTCAGTGTGAAGTAAACATCTCCAGTGGGACCTGAGGCAGGGAGGGGGAGGCAGGGACTGACGTCAATAAGGAGGGGGGAGACATGCACGCACACACTACTAGTATTGTGGTTATAACTCCACATATAAAGGCAACAGTCCAGTCAAATCCTAACCCTTGCCACAGCCCCAGCTGCAGCCCTAACTCCCTTCCAGCCATAACCTAGCCCCAGACCCTAATCCTATCCCTAGCCTATACCCTAGCCCTAGCCTTAACCCCTAGCCCTAGCCTTAACCCCATCCGTACCCCATCCATACCCTGATTGAATCTGTACATACCCTGTATATTCTGATTATACTGTTCATAATATGTATATTCCGAGTATACCCATATTTATTATATTCTGTTGTAATAACTGTTTTGCACTTCTGGTTGGATGCTAACTGTATTTCGTTGCCCTGGACTTGTACCTGTGTAATGACAATAAAGTTGAATCTAATTTAATCTAATCTAATCTAATCCCTAGGCCAGCCCACACCCTAGCCTTAACCCTAGCTCCATCCCTAACCCATCCTTGGTGCACAGATGCTGAGCTGACAGATCCACACCCCCAGGATCAATAGTGGGCCATATTTCTTCTATGTGGAGAAATATGAGGAGAATTTCTGCCATTCAACATCCTGTCAGATTGACAGTTAGAAGTCACACACACACACACACACACACACAAACACACACACGCATACATATAAACATAGATTATACATCGATACAAACACACATAATTAAATAATTACATGTATACATTTCATATATATATATATACACACACACACACAAGTTACATAGAGTATATCACATAGTTATACACACATATACACACTTCCACGCAGAAAAGTACATTTGGTCGCACACAGTACACACCAAAATGTGAAGATCTAGAAGAAGATGCTTTCTTTCACACACATGCTAATGAAATATCCCCCCCTCTAAACACACACATACACATGCATGAGCACACACATGCACAAATACACACATGCATGAGCACACACACATGCATGAGCACACACACACACACACAGTTATGTAAGCGGCTGTGAGTGGTTCCAAGCTGCTGAACGTACTGTCTGCTCATCACAGTCACATGACCGCCCAGCACCACGGGAGGGGTGTGTGTGTATGTACAGTGTGGCGAGGGGCAGGGGGACAGGGGGGCGGGGGACAGGGGGGCGGGGGACAACACAAGGACTTCCACAAGGCTTATTGACATTAGATGACATCACAACTGAAGTTTTCCATATTTACACTTACTGATTACAAGTTTATGTTCGATTTTATCTATGAATATTCTGAAGCTTCCTGCTACAGTTCTGGCCTGTGTTGCGGTCAGGAAGGCCCTGTGTGACTGGCTCGTTAACAAGTCCTCCCAGCAGGAAAGAACTCATAGAGGAGGAAGCTGTTTGATTGGAGGAGAGAATTAATGAGTGCTAGTACAGAGTATTGTAGCGCTCATTTCATTGCAAGCCTCTTTAGCAGCACCTTTTCACAACAATTCCAAAACTGGTACAACTTATGCAGACTGACTGCCTTTTGATGACCACTGTAGCTGGTCTATCTCTAAGCACACTTTCTACACAGACTGCGGAACTATAATAGATACAACCGGTAAGGGATCACACCAGACAAGGTGTACAACATCACCTGTTATACAACGGTCTGGGTGAATACTCGATTCTGATTGGCTGCAGGGGTGATAAACGGATATTATCAGGTGATATAAGGACAGTCGGACACCTACGAAGTAGTTCCAGCAAAACTGTCTGTTCGCCGTTCTAAATGACTGTGTGTGTAGAGGACACTACACACTATAGACCAACACTCAAATCACAATCACACAGTCTGACACACACGCGCACATTCACAAACACCACCCCCCACCCCCCGATCCTGACCCCCTCCGGCCGGCTGTCCCTGGAGCCTGCCTCTGACGTCAGAGCTGGCCCAGGCAGAGTGCCAGCTTAGTGGGCAGCGGGCCAGCCTGCCATGGTCTGATGGATGTGGACGGGCTGTGAGGGGAGCCGCTGTGCAAGTTCAACTCCACTCTAACACCTCTACTGCCCTGGCTTTCGCCTGCTCCTTCTCCTTGTCTCTCTGCTCTCCTGTGTGCTCTCCTGGTCCCTCCTGCTCTCTCCTGCTCTGACTCTCTCCTGCCCTGACTCCCTCCTGCTCTCTCCTGCCCTGACTCCCTCCTGCTCTCTCCTGCCCTGACTCTCTCCTGCTCTGACTCCCTCCTGCTCTCTCCTGCCCTGACTCTCTCCTGCTCTGACTCTCTCCTGCTCTGACTCTCTCCTGCTTTCTCCTGCTCTCTCCTACCCTGACTCCCTCCTGCTCTCTCCTGCCCTGACTCCCTCCTGCTCTCTCCTGCCCTGACTCTCTCCTGCTCTGACACTCTCCTGCTCTGACTCTCTCCTGACTCCCTCCTGCTCTCTCCTGCCCTGACTCCCTCCTGCTCTCTCCTGCTCTGACTCTCTTCTGCTTTCTCCTGCTCTCTCCTGTTCTGACTCTCTCCTGCCCTGACTCCCTCCTGCTCTCTCTTGCCCTGACTCTCTCCTGCTCTGACTCTCTTCTGCTCTCTCCTGCCCTGACTCTCTCCTGCTCTGACTCCTGGTCTCTCTTGAGCTCCTTTGCGGTCGCTGTCCTGTATCAGTGTCTCTTTCACTCATTTTTTCAGGTAAAAATCTATTTTTCTTCTTTCTTACCGTCTTTTTCTGTCTTTATCTTTCAGTCTCTGTCTCCCTGTATTGCTGTTTTGCTCCCTTTCACTCCCCTTCTCTCACATTTCCCCCCCCTGTCACTTTTTTTCTCCCCTCCATCTATCCCACACTCTCCCTCAATTCAAGTTGATGTGTATGATGCCCAGAGAGTGATTTGCACTGCAAATAAGCTGAAATGAAAACAGAGCTCAGATAGAAACCGAGGTTTCTGTCAGCAGTTCATCGCAAATATGAGGACAGAAAATACTTGTTATTGTAATTGTTGCCAATGGAAATAAATCAACAGGTTTTCCTAATGGCTTGGCAATATCTTTCTGAACCAAATTTTATTCAAATGCAACCTTAATTCACACACTGAAAACTAAAATTAATGAGCTATATGTTCAGTAGAAAACAAATACTGCATAATACACCAAGTCAATAAAACGAAAGTCCAAAGACAACACTAATACAGTGCTGCTGCTACTATATTCATTCCCTTCAGACCACATTTTGTCATCAGTATCATACTGCTGTCAGAACATGGACATTTACCAGGTGTACCTGTTCTCCTTGAATCAAGACTGATTGCTGGTTGAACTGTTGTGCTAAACATTTAGTACGCAGTTGAGAATCACAGTTGTGTGAACTGATTCAAGACCAAATTTCTGCTTGACATTTTTTTGCTCATCATAGAAATAAGCTAAGCATTTTAAGGATGCGTAACATGTGAACATTAGTGTTTCATACTTGGAAGGTTGTGATGGAGATGAAGCAGAGAACAGTCTTGTGTTAGATATCTTAGCAACTGAGCAAAAAAATACTATTGAACAATAAGGGCCCTATTTACACGATCTGAAACGCAAGTGACAAGCACGATGCGCAATTAGCTTTGTGGGCGGGACTTGGGCACTGTTGCTATCGGCAAGATAAATTACTCTTGTGCCCAGTGCAAAACGAAAATGGGTTGGCCTGAAGGGGATAAATTAGTCATAGGTATGGTTTGGGCATAACATGCAATAAATCAATCTGAGCATCAGCTAATATTCCCTTTAAAAGCAGGAGCGCCGAGGAGAGGAGACCGACGTCTTCGTTAGAGCCGTAAAAATCAGAGAAGTCACACTGTACAGTGATGGGTGAAATCAACCCAAATTATATTTGGTTAAACAGGCATGGGAGGAAATTGACACAATTGTTTCCACTGTTGGCCAACCCATTTATAACTAGCCTGAATAGCATTACAGGTTAGGTTTCTAAAACATCAAATATCACAATGATTTATCTTGTTTGGTAATCTCTTTCCTTGTATTTATGTTTACAAATGTCCGGAATGTCCCTGTACTTGCTGTAAGTCACTCTGATTAAGAGTGTTTGCTAAATGACTAAATGTAAAAACAGAATATTATGACATATCTACATCTGCATCATTCTACATCCAGGTGAATGGTTTGTCCAAGATGTGTTAGCGTAGTAGACATTGTCTGTCATTCTATCTGTGTAGGATAAGGGCTGTGACCTCAGGCTGAGGACAGAGGTTGCGACCCCAGTAGAGGTTGCGACCTCAGTAGAGGATGCAACCCCAGTAGAGGTTGCGACCCCAGTAGAGGTTGCGACCTCAGTAGAGGTTGCGACCCCAGTAGAGGTTGCGACCTCAGTAGAGGTTGTGACCCTGGGGCGTGTTAAGGTACCTGCAGGCCTGCTGCTCTTCTTGTTCTTCATCCAGCGGGCCAGAGTCTCTGGGCTCACGCTCTCCAGCACAAAGTCATCCAGCATCTGCGGGTGCAGGGCGAGGTAGGCCTTCACCTTCTCATCCGTCAGACCTGCAAGTAAACACCAGACATCAGAACCCAGTCACAGGACTCACTTTCAGTCAATGTAGTCAAAATGAGTCACTCAGAACCTGGCTTCTGACTTCCTATTTTGCAAGCTAAACTTGCTGCTTGTTAGTTTTCTGCCTATGATGGCTTGACTAGCTGACAGTTAGCTTTCTGCCTATCATGGCTCAGCTAACTCACAAGTAGCTTTCTGCCTATCATGGCTCAGCTAACTCACAAGTAGCTTTCTGCCTATCATGGCTCGGCTAACTGACAGGTAGCTTTCTACCTAATATGGCTTGGCTAGCTGACACATAGTTTTCTACCTATTATGGCTTGGCTAGCTGACCGGTAGCTATCTGACTATTATGGCTAGGCTAGCTGGCATTTAGCATTCTGAAAGCTGTCATGCTTTGAACTTGGATATGTTTGAGCATGGATATGGTAAGTGCTAGCTTCCTGGTTTGGCTAGCTAACTGGTGAGTCACTGGTGAGAGGAGTAGAGACAAGCAGAGACAGGAGAAAGCTAAGAAACACTCCATTGCACCTAATAGGCAATTAGCTTGTTGAGAGACAGCTAAGTGCTGCTGTTTATTGTATGTTGTCAGGGCAAACAGCCATTTGCCTGGTCATCACCAAGTTAAAACTGTTTTTAATGTATCGCTGTTGGTGTCTTCAGATACACACACACATCCCCCTGGAGACTGTATGGAGTCAACACAGGATTACAGGATACGCTGTCCTGTGTAGCCAAACATGTCAATGGCCCGGCCACGCTCACGTACTGATGGTATCAGTACCTATCAACAGTCCTGGATAAGAGACAGCCAGACTAGGTCAGGCTTCTCTCCTGCAGCCCTCCAGACCTCCACACCAGACTAGGTCAGGCTCCTCTCCTGCAGCCCTCCAGACCTCCACACCAGACTAGGTCAGGCTCCTCTCCTGCAGCCCTCCAGACCTCCACACCAGACTAGGTCAGGCTCCTCTCCTGCAGCCCTCCAGACCTCCACACCAGACTAGGTCAGGCTCCTCTCCTGCAGCCCTCCAGACCTTCACACCAGACTAGGTCAGGCTCCTCTCCTGCAGCCCTCCAGACCTCCACACCAGACTAGGTCAGGCTCCTCTCCTGCAGCCCTCCAGACCTCCACACAAGACTAGGTCAGGCTCCTCTCCTGCAGCCCTCCAGACCTCCACACCAGATTAGGCCAGCTTCTCATGAGATGCTTGGATATCATTAGAGAACTTTCTGTACGTGAGAACTTTCTAAACACCTCAGGGCATGCAACTGTGAGGCATATACGTTCTGCCTGGAACACAAATGCATGCATCATGTACACATACATACACACACATATCCACACGCACTGTCTGTATGTGTTGCAGCCCATGTGATTCCACTTCAGGGTAGAGAGGCCACAGACGCCTGTGAAAAGGAACACATGAGAGACATCGATAGAGAAATAAGGAAGAGAGGTGGAGAGATAAAGATGTGTAAAGAGAGATAGAGAGATGTGTAGAGATAGAGATGTGTAGAGAGATACAGATGTGTAGAGAGATAGAGATGTACAGAGAGGAGATATGTAGAAAGAAAGAGATAGAGATGTGTAGCGAGAAATAAAGATGTGTAGAGAGAGATAGAGATGTGTAGAGAGAGATAAAGCTGTCTAGAGAGAGATAAAGATGTGTAGAAAGAGAGAGATAGAGATGTGTAGTGAGAGATAAAGATGTGTAGAGAGAGATATAGATGTGTAGAGAGAGATAAAGATGTGTAGAGAGATAAAGATGTGTAGTGAGAGATAAAGATGTGTAGAGAGAGATAAAGATGTGTAGAGAGATAAAGATCTGTAGAAAGAGAGATAGAGATGTGTAGCGAGAGATAAAAATGTGTATAAAGAGATAAAAATTTGTAGAAAGAGAGAGATAGAGATGTGTAGCGAGAGATAAAGATGTGTAGAGAGAGATAGAGATGGTTAGAAAGAGATAAAGATGTGTAGAAAGAGATACAGATGTGTAGAAAGAGAGAGATAGAGATGTGTAGCGAGATAAAGATGTGTAGAGAGAGATAAAGATGTGTAGAGAGATAGGGATGTGTAGAGAGAAAGAGATGTGTAGAAAGAGAGATAGAGATGTGTAGCGAGAGATAAAGATGTGTAGAAAGAGATAAAGATGTGTAGAAAGAGACAGAGATGTGTAGAGAGAGATAAAGATGTGTAGAAAGAGATAGAGATGTGTAGAAAGATAAAGAGATGTGTACAGAGAGATGTGGAATGATAGGAGAGGGGCCCAGACGTCACTCGACCCATCTTAATCCTGACCAGATACAAGAAGGATATCCCGGATATTTCTGCCACCGCCCTCGGGTAACCTAGGTAACCTGCAACTCGACAGGGATCAGACGCCCCAAGACAGAGCAGTCAGGACGGGCATGACCAGGACGAGAGTCTAGGGGGACCGGAAGGTGTGTTCAAGCATTCAGATGTGGGTCTCTGGGGATGGGGGGTGGGAGGAGGGTGGGGGTGGGGAAGGGTAGCATTGCCAGCTGAGGTTGTCCAGACACGAGACAAGGCTCTTCAGTAGCGCCTCACGAGACTCCCAGCCAGTGCTGACGCACGTCGGCCGAGGAAAGAGCTCCATAAATCAGGGGAGGGGGGTGTTAGTGGGGACAGAGAGAGAGGGAGAGCAGTGGGAGGGGCAGAGCAGAGAGAGGGAGAGGAGAGAGGGGGAGAGGAGAGAGGGGGAGGGCAGAGAGGGGGGGAGAGCAGAGAGGAGGAGGGCAGAAAGAGAGGAAAAGAAGAGACAGGGTAGGGAGAGAGAGAGAGATGGAAAGAGAGAGACAAATGCAGAGGGAGAGAGAGGGTGGGAGGGAGAGGGAAAGACAGGAGAGAAAGAGAGAGAATGAGCAGCGCAGAGGGACATGGAAAAGAACATGGAGAGAAAGAGCAATCTTTCCAACCCTCACAGTCACACATACAGTCTACCCTGTCTAAAACAGCCCAGTCAAGCTGTGACCTGTGACCTGAGCTTTATAAATACCAACATCCTAAAAATCTGAGGTCAGGTCACATGCAGCTGCTTCAAAGTGCTGGTGAGTCACAGAGAACCTCCCATCTCCAGATCACCAGTTATTGGACCTCTCTCTCTTTCTATCTTTTTCTCTACGTGTATTTCTATTTCTGCCTCTCTTTCTTTCTCCCTCCCTCCATATAGCTCTCTCTCTATTTCTCTCTCTCACTCTGTCTCTTTCACTGTCTCTCTACGGGGACGAACTTGTCTAGAGACTAACATATTGTGCTGTTTGTCCAGACACAGGGAACAGCCCCTTACCCAACCTTATTGGTTTTCTGCAAACCGCCATAAACATCATCATAACCCCCACCCCCCTAATCATCCTCGTCATCATCTTAACCCCCTCCATAATCACCATCATCATCACTGTCCCCATTGTCGTCATGTCCATCGTCCTCGTCTCCCCTATTAGATTATGACATCACCCTAACCCTCCACCACGTCTTTAGAGTGTGGGTCTCTACGGTGACCTTTCACCCCATCTCCAGTGTGGTTTGGAGTGACTCGCCCCCGGAGATGAGGATCTAACGCAGGACCCCATGTGACCGCCGCTCGCTCTCTGTCTTCTGAGACCAGCAACAAACGCAGCCTATCAGCAGAAGCAGCTGTGGCGGTCCCCAACGACTGCCGAGCCCTCAGAGACCACATGTGGTCAATCGTTCAGGGAAGGAGAGAAGAAGAGGTCCGTCTGGTCCTGGTCATGGCCCTGTTCCTAGCCCTTGTGCTGGCCCTGGTCCTGGCCCTGGTCCAGTCTTAGAGAGTGTTCACACCAGCCGTTTTTAGTCTGGTTGAACCAAACCCTGGCGTGTTTACCCCCTTAATGTGGTTTGTTTGGGCTGGTGTGCAGTTGAACTCTGGTACCGAACAACTTCTCTCTGGTCTGCCTCGACAAGCTGGTCTCAGGGTGCTTTCTAGTTAACTCTGGGGCAGTTCAGGTCTGGTGTGAACCCCATTTGAACTAATCACAGGAAGCATAACCATCAACCATCTATCAATTTTAAAATATTTTCCTTTTCTGTTCTGGTGACTGCATTGTCATGAGGCATAAAATAAGGACCAGGGGTCTTATTCAAATATGGGTGGGAGAATCTGTTGTAGAAGGTGCATAAGAACACAGAAGTGTTCCAAATATTAAATGAAAGGATGGAGAGGAACGGTTTCAAAAAGGTAGGCTATCAAATGATGGAATACCTGCAATCTGATGATGATATTCACATTCATGAACCCTTATTACCTGTTGGTAGGCATTCCATATTACATTTAGCAGACACTTTTATCCAAAGCAACTTCCAGCAAGTACAGGGACATTTTCCCTGAGGTAAGTAGAGTGAAGTGCCTTGCCCAAGGACACAACATCATATAGCCACAGCCGGGGCTCGATCTCACAACCTTCCGTTCACGAGGCCAACGCCTTAACCATTGAGCCATCTGACCCTCCCTTATCACATCACCTGACCTGACCTGGCCACCTGACCTGGCCATGCTCCATGATGTATCACGTGACTTGACCATGCTCCATCGGTGACCCAACGGTGCTTCGCAATTTGGAACTTTAGGACAGTTAGTTTTGAATTTGTGAACGCAAACCAAACCGATTCGAAAACTAACTTATCATCCTTGCATTGATTTGATTTAGGAAACCAACCTTCAGCTGTGTAGTGACTTGATGTACTTGAAAGCTTGTAAATGTATATTATTTTCTCTCTCGTGTTCTCTCCTCCCCTCATCAATAGTAACTTAGAGGTAGAATACATCAGCTGATGTTGTCCAGACTCTTTACTGGCTTCTCTTTCCCTCTCTCAGACTGACAGACAGACAGACAGACAGACAGACAGACAAGCTCAGACAGGCTGGTAGGCAGACAGACAGGTCTGGGGTTCTTATATTACAGTGACCCAGGCAGTAAGTGTTGGGAAACTGTCATCTTGATGATGAGTGGCCACACCCTTGATTACTGGAGGTCACCTTACATGTCTCCCTCTGACATCACTCACTTTGGACAAATCGGAACAAAGCCTAGAGGCCAAAAGGGTCAAAGAAGTTCCTGAGGCCAGTTACTATTCAGCAATACCACCACCACCTGACACTGTCTAACACAGAGACATTACAGTTTCTCTCAATGACTTTGGCACATTTTTCTAAACAGTCTTAGCATGCTCTTAACTGTGAGTGCAAATTTCACAACTGTTTGCTGGAAGTTAAGAACTGTATTGCATGTCTGCAAAAGGTAGTTACTCACCCAAAACATTTTGTTCATGCTTCAAAACCTAGTTTTCGTGTCCCAAAATCGAAATAATTGTTTTCATCTTTTGAGTCATACTGCTCATAAACTGTTTTGGATCATTTGCAAATAGATTGATAGTATAAGTTAGAATCGACTCATCAGTTTTGATCAACAAGCCATATGCAATTAGTTTTGTTTTGCAAACTGCAGACAATTGTACTAACTGTTTTAACACATGTGCCAAAGCATGAGTAGAGAGAGACAGAGAGACAAATAGACAGACACATAGAGCAAGACAGATAAAGAAACACGAAGGGAGAGAGAGAGACAAAGGAAGAGAGAGACAGAGAGAGAAAGAGAGACAGAGAAATAGACAAACACTGAGAGACAGAGAGAGGCAAAGAGTGAGAGAGCACTAGTCCTCCAGGGCAAAGTTTAATAACCTGGAAGTCTTTAGTTCTGCCTTCCTTCCTATCTCTTTCCTCCCTCTATTTCACTCCCTCTCTATCTCTGTCTCCCTCAGTCTCTCCCTCCCTAATTTTCTTTCTCTTTCTCCCTCCCTTTCTCCCTCATTCTCTTCTACGGGTGTAGCCTCTACCCCTCTGGAGAACCAGACACACACACACACACACACACACACACACAGAATCATTGTTAAATCATCGTTTTGACTGATGCCAATTACAGTGCCTCATCGTGTCAGAGTGATGACACAGAACAGTAAACAGCAACATGTGTCCACGTCTACAGCAAGGAATTACACTTAATCTAATAATACAACCATTCACACTCCACACCTCACAAACACACACAGCATGTTCTTCAAGTCATAATGTTCTTATTTGTTATCCAGGTGGATTAATAATGACACAGGGCTGGAGAATTCAATGTTCCACTCTCCAGATAAAATCTGTGACCCTAACCCAGAACTCAGCTACATATTAGCATGTATCATAAAGATTAGCTATGTGTTAGCATGCATGACATAAGTTAGCTACATGTCAGCATGTATAACAGAGGTTAGCTACATGTTAGTGTATGACTGAGGTTAGCTATATGTTAGTATGTATGACAGAGGTTAGCTACATGTTCATGTGTATGACGTAAGGTTAGTTACATGTTAGTAAGTATGACCGATCTTAGCTACATGTTAGAATGTATGACTGTGATTAGCTGCATGTTAGTGTACGACTGAGGTTAGCTACATGTTAGTATGTATGACAGAGGTTAGCTACATGTTAGCATGTATGACCGAGCTTAGCTACATGTTAGCATGTATGACCGAGCTTAGCTACATGTTAGCATGTATGACCGAGCTTAGCTACATGTTAGTGTATGACTGAGGTTAGCTACAAGTTAGTTTGTATGACTGAGCTTAGCTATGTGTTAGTGTGTATACAACACGTACAAAA
The DNA here is from genome assembly GCA_030340665.1 of Neosalanx taihuensis. Taxonomy (NCBI): domain Eukaryota; kingdom Metazoa; phylum Chordata; class Actinopteri; order Osmeriformes; family Salangidae; genus Neosalanx; species Neosalanx taihuensis. The sequence goes on along the minus strand of CM059293.1, from coordinate 14,437,028 downwards.
CAGGTGGAATACAGAACTTAAAGACAGGAGAAGAGTATTGGGACTTGGACATGTCCATGATTGGCCAGATCTTTTGACAAACAGGATGATTGAACTAATAATAGCTGTACACTTACATTTAGTAACTTAGCAGACACTCTTATCCAGAGCAACTTACAGCACACACAGGGACATTGCCTCAGCCGGGAATCAAACTGGCGACCTTCTGATCAGTAGCCCTAACCACTCAGCCACCCGAGTCCCTTACTTTTAAAAAGTCACTTAAAATTGTTGTAATCAGACGGTTGGGGGAATGGTGTGTATGCTTACACACACATACACACACATGCACACACACGCTTACATGCACACCTGCCTCACACACAGACACAAACTCACACACATGGACACACACCTACACATACACCCAGCCACACATACATCCACCCACCCTCACACACACACAGGTCCTCCTTAAGTGACCACAGTGCTGGATGGTCAAAGATAAACACCAAAGAGATGATGTGGTAGTGTCTGTCGACATTTTAAACTAACCCATTTTTTATATTTGTAATAATAATAATACTATTAGTCCTTTTAGTCCTTTAAACCCACAGTGGGGAAAATTGCAGGTTAGGGTAAGTACATTCTGAAAGGTAATTGTCACAGATAACTAATGTTTTGCTTGGTATACCATTGTTGTGAGGCCCATTGGTCACAATAAAACTACAATCATGGTGGTAAAGTACAAGCTTGAAACTGGACATAAATGTGGGACTTGTAGTTTTATGTCTTATTGTAAGTTTGCTATCTGCTACTTTGAGACTCTTGTGATAGTTCCCATTGTCATGTTTCTCTGGGGTACTGGGGAGAGACAGAGAGATAGGGATGGGGAGAGACAGAGATAGAGATGGGGAGAGACAGACAGAGATGGGGTGAGACGGACAGAGAGATATGAGAAGGGAGACAGAGACAGATGGGGAGAGAACGATTGAGGAGAGGGATAAATTGAAAGGGACAAATGGAGAAAGAGAGAGAGGGAGAGGAAAAGGCAGACAGAGACACACCCACATGACGAGCAAACACTCCTGCACAAACATACAAGTTCACACTTCACGCACATGCACACACTCACACACGTACACACACACAGTGTAAGTAAATACAGTTGTTCAACACACACACTCAAACAGTGATTTCCATGGAAATGTAATTTGCATGACTTGCCTCTCCTGTCCAGGTCTTACATGTAAAGGCTACAAGGCTATAAACAGCAGTCTGAGATGGAGATAAGACATGAGCTGATAGTCTGGGAACTCACACAACTCACACACACATGCACAAGGATAGCTGCAGCTAAACACACACATACACACAAGGATAGCTGCAGCTAAGCACGCACACACTAGGCAAGCTATGATGACTCTTACACTGTCATAAGTATAGCTAAATATACACAACAAGGCTAGGCGTGGCTAGTAACACATAACACACTTGCTCTGGTAACAGACATGCACACACGCATACACACAGCCACACATCTAACCTCTCCTCAACTATTCTCCTTTCTTCCCTCTCTTCTCCCCTTCCTTTTCTCCTCTCCTCTTTCCTCTCTGTTATCTCCTCCCTCTCTTCCTCCCTCTCCTCTTGTTTCTCCATCTCTGCAAAGACTGTAAAGTACAGTAATTGGGATCTTCTCACTGTAAATCGTCAGACATTGAATGTTTTGACTTTTTAAATACCTTGTTACTTTAATTACATGTTTTTACAGCAGACAGGAAGTGCCTGGCATCCCTACTTCCTGTCTTGCTTTGCTGCCTTCTTCATTGAGTTAAGCACTTCCTCAACCATCAATTGAGTTTGAGAATGCCTGTCTACAATATTTTATTTGTGTAAATGTGTTTGTGAGTGGCTATTGGTTGGTATGTGTGTGTGACAAACATAATATGAGCGGATCAGCTCCTCTGAATGATCAGCTCCTCTCTTCTATCAGCTCCTCTCCTCTCTCTTCTTCTATCAGCTCCTCTCTTCTGTCAGCTTCTCTCTTCTATCAGCTCCCCTCCTCTCTCTTCTTCTATCAGTTCCTCTAAATGATCAGCTCCTCTCTTCTATCAGCTCCTCTCTTCTGTCAGCTCCTCTCTTCTTGTCAGCTCCTCTCTTCTTCTATCAGCTTCTCTCTTCTGTCAGCTCATCTCTTCTATCAGCTCCTCTCTTCTATCAGCTCCTCTCTTCTGTCAGCTCCTCTCTTCTAGAAGCTCCTCTATTCTGTCAGCTCCTCTCTTCTTCTATCAGCACCTCTCTTCTTCTATCAGCTCATCTATTCTATCAGCTCCTCTCTTCTTCTATCAGCTCATCTCTTCTACCAGCTCCTCTCCTCTCTTCTACCAGCTCCTCTCCTCTCTTCTATCAGCTCCTCTCCTCTCTCTTCTTCTATCAGCTCCTCTCCTCTCTCTTCTTCTATCAGCTCCTCTCTTCTTCTATCAGCTCCTCTCTTCTCTCCTCTCATATCAGCTCCTCTCCTTTCTTCTCAGCTCCTCTTGTCTGCTACCACGCCCTACACCCCCCGACACTGTCCCATCCTCTTTTCCCTACTTCTCTCCTCTCCAGTTGTCCCTTCTCCTCTGCCTGTCCTCCTACCTCGTCCGTCCTATGAAACACTGAGTACAAACGATCATCTGCCAATATAGAAAACAGACTATGTTCAGAACATCAACGTGTTCCTCCAAACACTATGATCTTCGATGCAGGGGCAAATGAATGATTAGATATTGACATTGGTCACACATTTATCAGACTTGTTCAATAATTTCCTGAGTGATGCAGTTAATCACAAAGAGTGATACGGAGAGGTGTGTTAGGATTATCCTTAATGTGCTCAGTGTAATCGACTGATTGAAGAGCAGGACTAAAATCTAAAATGTTGAGGATGAAACTGGTACAGGCACTTTAACACGTTATTTAGTTAAAATATACAGAGGGAGGTCAACATGTATAAGACTTGCTATAGTAAACGTTTTGGAAAAAGTCTAAAATTCCAATAAATAAACAGGATATCGCAATTTCATATTTAATATACTGTAAAGAAGCTATCTATTAGGCGTGCTGAACAGTGTCTCTACAATTCACACATTGTCTATATTAAGATTAAAGGAATTACACATTCTGACATGGCTTATTATTGATATTCTGATATAATGTATGATATATGTGCATATATATCATTTTCTTACACAACTTTGTTCACCACTTCTGAACTGGCCAAACAAAGAATTCCTAAAACTGTTAGAAATGTCTAATCACCATAGCCTATAGTCATCATAACGAGGTGTTGGCAATATAAACAACTGGTACATGTTACCTACTATCTATCAATAGGTTACTATAACAGGTCACTGGAAAAAAAGACACCTAAACCATGAGACGCAGTCTATGGGATTCTGTGGGCAATATCACAGCTTTTTTCAAAATATAAACCCATCTCCTGGGACTATGAGCTGCCCTACAGAGGAGCTGACCATCTCCTGGGACTATGAGCTGCCCTAGAGAGGAGCTGACCATCTCCTGGGACTATGAGCTGCCCTAGAGAGGAGCTGACCATCTCCTGGGACTATGAGCTGCCCTAGAGAGGAGCTGACCATCTCCTGGGACTATGAGCTGCCCTAGAGAGGAGGTGACCATCTCCTGGGACTATGAGCTGCCCTACAGAGGAGCTGACCATCTCCTGGGACTATGAGCTGCCCTAGAGAGGAGCTGACCATCTCCTGGGACTATGAGCAGCCCTAGAGAGGAGGTGACCATCTCCTGGGACTATGAGCAGCCCTAGAGAGGAGGTGACCATCTCCTGGGACTATGAGCTGCCCTGGAGAGGAGCTCTGACCTCGCTGGCCAGGGGTCAATTTATGCTCAGAGCTCCAGCCCCCGATCAGAGACAGGCAATGCAGAGTCCAGACCCGTTCTGCTGGTTTTCACAAGCATGATGTAGCCCTACGGGACACCACAGCTCCCCAAAAGTCGGATCGTTCTTTTAGGTTTCTAGGTTTAACGATCAATACACACGGTCAGTCAAGTTCAGTCCGTTCAACCCTGAAGTCCCCACCCTTCTGATCAATCTGCTACCCGGAATCTAGAATCATACTAACAGATCTCAGTCCATTTAAAATGCCTATGACGACCAATGTATTTATTTTTACAATTATTCCTGTTTCAACAAGTGTTAAAAAGACTTCAGCGGCCATGTAGTCTATTAAAACCATGCTAAAGCGAAAACAAAAGCGAAGTATGGATAAACTTTATACGATGGGATTCGATTTGGATAAAAGTGGTAAAGACCTAGATCACTGAATATCCTTAACCTCGTGAAGAACAGATCTGAGAAGGGATTCAGTTAAAGTACCTACTTGCACCCAGAAAACAGTCCGTTAACCTTCTGAAACAGCTTGTTGAAGGCGGACCATCTTCCATGTCTGGTAGTGATCGCAGGGATGGAGAAGTACTGAGCCTCTCTTCCCAGATCTGCTGTCAGGCAGCCCCGCTGCTGAGGAGCACGCGGGGAGAGTTCCTCCAGAAAGGCTCGAGGACGCTTCCTACCGGCCCGAGCCTCTCTAGCGCTGGGATGCCGTAAGTATGACGGGGAAGGGGAGAGAGATCTGCCCCCCACCGCTCCTCCGAGGTGTAGCTAGACGTAGGTCCGCCTCTTCGGCGTGGCAGCTCTGTGAATGCGGAGGAGAGGAGGAGGGAGACAGTGCGAGGAGGGAGGAGGAGGAGGAGGAGGGAGGGACGGTGAGAAGCAGGGCAGTGAATGCGCACAGATCTGGTGTGCGACGTAGCCTAGTTCCCTAATCGCTGCTCCGGGGTGTTGCTGGTTCTATCTGCCTCCCGAGACTCTGGGTCTGCGGCTCTAGACCAACCCCGGTCTACAGGGAACAGGGGCGGGGGCAGGAGGGGGCAGGAGGGGGGTCGGTGGTTCCACAGAGGGGAGACGACTGGGGAGTTTCATGCTCATAAACAGAGGAGTAGAAGGGGTTTGGACTGGGAGGCAGAGAGGACTGGGTCCCGATGAGAGGATCCTCTTTACATTAGACGTTCGTCTTAGAAATCGGAATGAATTTGAACGGTTCTCTGGTCGTCTTTGTCTCTAGCCGGTCGGTCTACAGTCCTCTGGGTTTCAGCCGTGATAAGAAATGGATCAAAATGACTCTAATGGATCTGCTCAGAACAAAGACTACATCTGATGTCTACGATGGTCCCATGGTATATAGGCTAGTCTAGTATTAAAACTTGACCAGTAAATAAGAAATAGATCTATACATCAATGCTGTACTAAACCAGTAGGCACGGTGTGTGTGTGTGTGTGTGTGTGTATACAGGGTATTTTATAATTTTGACTGAAGCAGCACCTACACGGTGTATTCATGCATGTCAGTCTAATGGTAATTCATTTTAAACAGCTTCTTATTAGCATGTCATTAGTAGACTATAAAATCATTGTACACGTTTCCCAAACATAATAGATCAGTATAATGTCGCAGACTGACCCACTCAAACTCAATCAACCGTTTCATTAAATTTTGTGCATTTTCGCAATTTACACTAATTAGTAGAACCTTAGACTGATACAAATATAATTATAAACAAGCTTTAACCACATATTTGGGGGGTTTGGCCTAATTGTTTACCGATTTTCCTCGTGTAGGCCTAAAATCATTTTTATAAATGTTTTACTCAGTAATTACGCTATAGTAATAGGGTAGAAACATAAGACAATTCTTTTCATAAAATATTTCGCCAGTAACTCTTCTGTAAACAATTGCCCACTTCCGCGGGTTACAAACCATTTATACTGTTCATTTTCTGTTTCCTGCTCTTTTTTTCTGTTGCTTCTAGGCTTATTCAGAGGATTTCCTGAATCATTTTGACGTTTCATTGACGTCTTTAGGGCTTCACACAGTCTCCAAACCACTGCAAATATGGCAGCCTTGATCTAGCCTCAGCACCAGCACTGCCCATGTATATATATATATACTGCGAATTAAATAAGAGACCATTATAGACAAACAAAAGGCTATGCGAAAAATTGCGAAGCAGCAATTTTGGTAGCCCACACAGACAGAATAACTACTAAGAGAGAAGGCAAGAAAATCAACTTATCAGGCTTTCTATTGTCTTGCACAGTGCACATCAGAGTCATAATAATTTATCACGTGAAACAGAACAAGCATGTGTGTAAATCAATCTTGAAACAGACTCCCTGAATTGTTCTTATGTACTTTGTATATATATACTGTATATATATATATATATATATATTTTTTTTTTTTTTTTTTTTTTTTTTTTAGGTGAATGTACTGTGTATGTGTGTGCATGCTGAATGTGTGTGTGTATCAACATGCTGAATGTGAGAGTATGTGTGCATGTGTGTGTATGCACATGTGCACGTGAGTTTACTGTATAAAATGTGTATGTATAAATTATGTGAAACGTGTTGTGCTATGTATATATTTATTTGTGTGAATGTGATTACAAACAGTATTGCGTGTTGTCGGCGTATGTATAAAGGTGTGTGTGTGTGTGGATGTGTGTATGGACGTGTGTATGGACGTATGTATGTGTGTGTATATGGACGTGTGTGTATATGGATGTGTGCGTGTATATATGGACGTGTGTGTATGTACGTGTTTATGTGTGTGTATTTGGACGTGTGTGTGTATATATATAAGGATGTGTTTGTGTATATGGGCATGTGTGTATATGAACGTGTGTGTGTATGGACGTGTGCATGTATAATGATGTGTGTGTGTGTGTGTGTGTGTGTGTGTGTGAGTGTATATGTACATGTATCATTCAGACACAAGCTGGTGTATGAACTGCACACAGCTTTCTCTTTCTGTTAACCTTGGCAACACACATGTATATTGGTGTTTGTGAGTGTGTGTATATAATGTGTGTTTGTATACACACATCCCATCAGCAGAGTTTAAACCTTCTACAATGACTCACACACAAAAGATAGAGGCAAATATGGAAAGTCACAAAAGCAAAACAAACGTGATAAAATTATATAATACCCCTTACACTGTCTTGAAAATAATCAATAACTCAAATGAAATTTTGCTCTTTTTTTGACAAATGGAGATGGAAACACAAATTGCACAATTCTCAAATAATCTGTATGTTTCCAGTGTATAAGGAAATAATTCACTGCGCTTTGCACATTTTTGACATATGACATTTAGTCATTTAGCAAACACTCTTATCCAGAGCAATTTACAGCAAGCACAGGGATATTCCCCCTGAGGCAAGTAGGGTGAAGTGCCTTGCCCAAGGACACAGCGGGACATAGTCACAACCAGGAATCAAACTCACAACCTTCCGATCACTAGCCCAACACCTTAGCAGCTGAGCCACGACTCACACTTTCCACATTATGTTATAGCCTTATTCCAAATGGATTTAAATGATTTATTTTAAGCACAATAATAGATAGACCAAATGCTTTGACGAGACTGTGTGCCGTTGTTGCTAAAGAGTTTCCCCTCTGGGATTAATAAAGTAATCTGAATCTGCAAAAATGAAGAAAGGACATATAACATGTCCATAAGCATTCAGAACCTTTGTTCAGTACTTTGTTGAAGCATCTTTGACAGCCTCAAGTCTTTTTGAGTAGGATGATACAGGCTTGGCACACCTCTTTCTGGGCTGTTTCTCCTGATCTTCTTTGCAGGACCTCTCAAGCTCCAGGCTGGATGGGGAGAGTCAGTGCCCTGAAGAGGATCTTCAGATCTCTCCACACATGTTAATCAGGGTTCAAGTCTGGGCTTATTCAAGGACGTTCACAGAGTTGTCCCAAATAATCATAGTTCAATCATAGTTACTGATGATGAAACTGACTATATGAGAGATGTGAGCATTAACTGCTGTACAGAAAACAAATCCCACCAACTCTGCTTTGTGGCCTTTAACAAATGATTCTTCTGATTCTTCTGAAAAACACTCCTTTCTTATCTTGACTGTGTGCTTGGGGTCATTGTCCTGTGTGGAAAACGAAACTTGAACCCCAGTCTGAGGTCCAGAACCCTCTGAAGCAGGTTTTCATCTAGGATGACTCTGTACATTGCTGAATTAATCTCTCTCTCAATCCTGACTAGTTTTCCAGTTCCTGCTGCTGAAAAACATTCCCACAGCATGACGCTGTTACAGGAAATGCCCATTTCTTCCACACCACCACCATGCTTCACTGTATGGATGATACTGGCCAGGTGATGAGCAGTGCCTGATTTCCTCCAAACATGACGCAGTAGAGATGATTGTCCTTCTGGAAGGTTCTCCTCTCTTCCCAGAACAATGCTGGAGCTCTGTCAGACTGACCATCACCCTGGTCACCTCTGTAACACACTTCTCCCCTTATCGCTCAGTTTGTCCAGGCGGCCAACTCTAGGAGGAGTCCTGGTGCTTCCAAACTCTTCCCATTTACAGATGATGGAAGCCACTGTGCTTACTGGGACCTTCAGTGCTGCCTCAATACAATCCTGTCTCAGAGGTCTACAGTGTGTTCTTGGACTTCATGGCTTAGTTTGCGCTCTGACATTAGATTAGATTAGATGAACCTTTATTTGTCCTCCAGGGGGTGGAAATTGCAGTTCACAACAGCAGCAGGGTAAAGTACAGCACACAGAGTTGCAGGGTAATATACTGTACATAATGACAATAACTTACAATAGCAATAACAATGGCAATATCAATAGGCGGGCACGATAAGGTCAGATATAAAAAAATAAGAAAATAAGTAAGTTAAGTAGTCATGATATGCACTGTGAACCGTGGGACCTTTGATAGACAACAGTGTGCTATTTCAAATGATGTCCAAACTGAATTCACCACAAGTGAACTTCAGTTGTAGAAACATCTAAAGGATGACCAGTGGAAACAGGACGCACCTGAGCTCAGTTTGGTGTGTTATAACAAAGGCTGTGAATACATATGTACATGTTATAACAAAGGCTGTGAATACATATGTACATGTTATAACAAAGGCTGTGAATACATATGTACATGTTATAACAAAGGCTGTGAATACATATGTACATGTTATAACAAAGGCTGTGAAAACATATGTACATGTTATAACAAAGGCTGTGAATACATATGTACATGTTATAACAAAGGCTGTGAATACATATGTACATGTTATAACAAAGGATGTGAATACATATGTACATGTTATAACAAAGGCTGTGAATACATATACACATACACCCCACACATATACACTCACATACACCCCACACCCCACACCCCCCCTCCAGAATCCCACTGCACTCTGCCACTTTAGCACTCAACACTTTAAACTTTAAAAACTTACTACTGTGAATTCTGCACCACTGTTTACACTACTGTGTATATACACCCCTCCCCCCCACATACTATATATACCCATTCCACTCTGTACCTATGTTATTTGTACTTCCACGTTACCTGTATCATTTGTACTATTGTATCACTTGTATTATTTGTATCCATATCTGTAGTGTATTTTACATTGTATTCATTTTTATTTTATTAGTATGCCACATATATGTTATATGTTTGCTCATTCCTGCCAAAGTGAATTCTATGTTTGTTAATCTTGCATAGAGAATAAACCCCTATTCTGATTCTGATTCTGATATAAAAATGTCCCTGTACTTACTGTAAGTCGCTTTGGATAAAAGCGTCTGCTAAATGAATAAATGTAAATGTACATGTTATAACAAAGGCTGTGAATACATATGTACATGTTATAACAAAGGCTGTGAATACATATGTACATGTTATAACAAAGGCTGTGAATACATATGTATATGCAATTTTTTTTCAGAGATTAGCAAAATAAAAATAAAAAACACTTTATCATTCTGGGGTATTTAGTGTTGAGAATTTTTAGCATTTAATAAAAAAATTTATATGGCTGTAACATAGTGCTTTTAAAATAGTGACAGAATTAAATGAATCACTGTATTTCAAGATCTTATCGAAATAATTTTGTAGGTCACCACTATACTTTCAAAATGTGTAACATTTACAGCTATTTTAATAATAGCAACCAAATAGTGTCAGTGATATATTGTGCAGTTGAATTAGAAATTATATCCTATAACTTGACCCTTGAGAAGAGTCTCATCTTGGACACAATTTCAGATGTGAAACCTCAAACCTCTCCATTTCTTTATTTTATTTAAGGTATGTACAGTATTTTAATCATGAAATGTTTTTATGCTTTTCCTTTTTCTTTTACCAGGTTGCCTTTTAAGAACTGGCATAGGGACTACAGATGAAAACTAGCCTGCAAGGCTAACTCTGGCACATTTACAGTTCTACTGTAGATTAATGTGCATGGTCCCTTTCATAAATAAATGAATCTGAATCTGAATCAAACCTGACCTCTGACCTTGACCCCAAACAGACCTCCACCACTGGGTTCAGAAGACAGTTGTGCTTTTTCCATAAGGGTCAGCCCAGGCTGTAGGACTGAGATGGAGGGGAGTTTAACTGTTCCTCTAACAACAAACCCTGACCTTAAAACACCCTGTTGTCTTGACTGGATCTGCCCGCACCCGCAGCTTGTTAACGACCTGAGCTGGAGCACATGCAAACATCTGGATTTACAGCTTTATTAACTTAACCACATCTGATAAATAGTAGAAACATGCATAACAGAGAGGGAAAGAGAAACCAGAGAGAGGGAGACAGAGAGTTGAGAGAGGGAATGAAATAGAGAGAGCGAGACGGATAAATATATGGAGACAGATTATATCAGTAGAGAGAAAGAGACAACCTAGAATGGAGTGAGGCAGCATTGTAGAAAGCCTCAAAATGGTCGCCAGCACTAGTGTACTGCTCCGCAGTTTCCTGTTGACCTGTATCAGCCAGGACCAACTATGAATGCACCATCTGTCAATGCCCTCTTCTGCTTCAGCACCACCTAGTCTAGTCCAGCCTGATCTAGTCTAGCCCAGCCCAGCACAGCCCGATCTAATCTAGCCCAGCACAGCCTGATCTAGTCTAGCCCAGCCCAGCACAGCCCGATCTAGTCTAGCCCAGCACAGCCTGATCTAGTCTAGCCCAGCCCAGCACAGCCCGATCTAATCTAGCCCAGCACAGCCTGATCTAGTCTAGCCCAGCCCAGCACAGCCCGATCTAGTCTAGCCCAGCACAGCCCGATCTAGTCTAGCCCAGCCCCATATAGCACAGACCAGCCTAGTCCAGCCATGCCCAGCCTGATCTAGTCTAGCCCAGCCAGATCTAGCCTGGCATATCATAGCCAGATAGGCCCCCAAAATAATACATGTTTACTGAAATGATTTGTCCCTTTATTTCCTTACTGAATATTATATCAATCAATATTCCCTCTTGGTTACAAATGTACAAAACGCAATTGCAGACAATTGGTTTAAGATGGGGTTTATTTAAATTGGTTTGTGTCAATCAGTTAATAACATTTTTGTTGTGTTTGAGCATTTTTCCTAGCTAGACTTTGGCAGCACCAGCAGACTGGGAGGAGGAGGAGCTGGTGGAAGAGAGTAGCCCAGATGATCAGCTCTGTCTGGGGGACTGTTTTAGCTTACATACACCCCTGCCCTCTTTAAGATCATGACCAGTGCCTTCCAGAACTCAAAGCACGAGTCACACTAACTTTCCATTACAGCTCCTTTTATCTTACGACACAAAAGTGTTTCTTTCTGTCAATACACAAGCTTCTGACTACACACAACATTCTGACTACACACAACACCCTAACTACACACAATCTTCTGAGTACACATGGCTTAAACAGCAGCACGATTCAATACAAGCACACACAGGCAACCAGACACACAAGCAGATAGACCCAGACCACAAGAGCTCTCAAACAGGCAACACACACACACTCCAACACACAAATCACATGCAGCACACCCCTCGGAGCTGTGTGCCCCCGCCCCTCCCCCTCTGCTGGATGAGGCCCAGCCCAGCCGGAGTGCTGACGTCAGACTCCAGTCCATGAAATTCCAGCCCTCTGGAACGGGGCTGCACACATCTTCATCGCTTCACTACTGGTCCCCCTCCCCTCCCCTGCTTTGTCACACGGGCAGGAACACCAGCTATTCCCACACACACACACACACACACACACACACGTGTGTGCGGGTCAAGTACATATTTGCATGCTGCAGCAATGTAGATCAACTGGGGTGTGACGTCAATGAAAGTGATGATCATCATGCTCTACTTTGTTACATGTGTGTGAGTGAGTGTGTGTGTGAGGGTTTGATGTTAGGAACACCAGCTGTAAATATGGTTTTCATTAACCTTTTTTTTAGCTTGTGTGAATTTGTTATTCACATGTCACATACTAAAATATGTCTGAGTACATTTATTCTCTAATGACTAGCTTGTCTCTAAAGTAAAAAAAAAAAAATACAACCAAACCGACATTAGACAACAGAGAGAGCGTCAAGAGAAAAGGAGACCAGAGGATAAGAGAGAGTGAAGGAGAGGAGACTAAAGACCCACAGAAATGGTGAGGGAGAGGAGGGGGGAGTGGGAGGTGGAGACTGAACATGGGCTGCAGGAGGACCAACACACAGACGTTTAGAAATGTGTGAAAACGTGTGAGGAGAGAGGAGAGGAGAAGAGAAGAGAGAAATTTTGAGAAGAAGAGAGGAGGGGAGAGGAGGGAAGAGGTCTGAAGGTAAATAAGGCGATGGTAGAACAAGGAGAGAGGCTGGGGGGACAAGGAGAGAGGCTGGGGGGACAAGGAGAGGTGCTGGGGGGACAAGGAGAGAGGCTGGGGGGACAAGGAGAGAGGCTGGGGGGACAAGGAGAGAGGCTGCAAATGGGGAAGACAGGAAGACAGGGCAGAGGATTAGACCAGAGAACTGAACTGTTAGTCATCCACATTAGCCCAACTCCAAAACAATCTAGAGAGAAGACAACCATTACAAAAGATAGAGAACTACTGTATTGTGACATCTCAAGGGCCCTCCTGTGCAGTTTAGAACTGCACCACTAGGTGGGGCTGTTGTACAGGACAAGTGTAATGATGTTGCCAACACAGCCCCAATGACAGGTGACCAAAATAATGTCAAGGAATGGGGATGTCTTTTTTGTCTCTAAGGAAACATAAGTATGGTCACTCTCTCATACTCTCTCTTTATCGCTCTCTCTCTTTCTCACACATTTAGCAAATGGAGCGGTCAAGCATAAGACATTTCATCACATATCTTCAAGCTTTCATTTCATGCACTCTCACAATTATGAAATTGGTTTGAAAAGTTTCAGAACAGTATATAGTTTGTAATAATCTTATTCCAACACTTATCATGTAGTGAACTAAGATATTAACCCGGAGCAGATTGTAACCTAGGAGATGATAGAGGAGCAGCTTGTAACCTACGAGATGAACCAGAAGCATCTTGTAACCTAGGAGATGAGACAGGAACAACTTGTAACCTAGGAGATGAGACAGGAGCAGCTTGTAACTTAGGAGATGATACAGGAGCAGCTTGTAACCTAGGAGATGAGACAGGAGCAACTTGTAACCAAAGAGAAAACTCAGGAGCAGCTTGTAACCTAAGAGATGAACCAGGAACAACTTGTAACCTAGGAGATGAGACAGGAGCAACTTGTAACCAAAGACAAAACTCAGGAGCAGCTTGTAACCTAGGAGATGAACCAGGAACAACTTGTAACCTAGGAGATGAGACAGGAGCATCTTGTAACGTAGGAGATAAACCAGGAGCATCTTGTATCCTAGGAGATGAGACAGGAGCAGCTTGTAACCTAGGAGATGAACCAGGTCCAGCTTGTAACCTAGGAGATGAGACAGGAACAGCTTGTATAGGAGATGAAGCAGGTCCAGCTTGTAACCTAGGATATGAGACAGGATCACCTTGTAACCTAGGAGATGAGACAGGAACAGCTTGTAACCTAGGAGATGAGACAGGAGCAGCTTGTAACCTAGGAGATGAGACAGGAGCAACTTGTAACCAAAGAGAAAAATCAGGAGCAGCTTGTAACCTAGGAGATGAGACAGGAGCAGCTTGTAACCTAGGAGATAAACCAGGAGCATCTTGTAACCTTGGAAATGAGACAGGAGCAGCTTGTAACCTTGGAGATGAGACAGGGGCAACTTGTAACCTTGGAGATTTTGTACCCCCAACTATGTTATTTTGTAATGTTTGAAGTGGTATTGTGAATGAATGAATGAATGAATAAACTATTTTGAGTCAGGAGCAGTTTGTAAGACAGGTGAAATGGTGAATTCAAATGTTCATCTCCCATACATTAATAAATATCGACAGCAGGAAATGTACAGTAGGAGGCAAGAGAGAGAGAGAGAGAGAGAGAGAGAGAGAGAGAGAGAGCAAGACTGGCAGACTTGCAGACAGACAGAGAAACAGGCAGACAGACAGGAGCAAGCTGGGAAGGAAACCTGGCTCTGCTACTGATAGGGTGGCATGGAGGGATGGGGGTGGGGCTGTTCTGTAGATGTAGCCACACCCCCACCACTAAGCTGCTTTCAGTGTTTGTGTGCAGGCATCCAACCAAGCCATTATCTTCATACTAGCATGCAAACTTGCATGCTAGCGCCTCCATATTACTAATCCAGATATGGGTGGAGCCAGTCAGTCACAGTCTGTCTGTCTGTCTGTTAAGGGCTAGTTGTGCCCTTCAATGGAAACTAGAGAACTGTGTAATCCAGGGCCAGTCTGGATGATTTGACATGTCAGATTAGGAATGTGTGTTCGTGACCACATGTGTACGCACGCAGTTGGGAACAGCTATGATTGGTGGAGTTCTGTGGATTATTAAAGGGCCTTGTTTTTGAGACGCAGGGATGGAATGTAGGGCCGGAGAGTAGAGAGAAGAGGTGGATGGGAGGAGAGTGGAAAGGAGTGGAGGAGAAGAGGTAGGAGAGGACAGGTGGAGACAAGATGGGATGAGAGAGGAGAGCAGATGAAAGGAAGGAGGAGAGGAAACGAGAAGAAAGTGCTGTGAGAAGTGAGGAGGGGAGATGAGAGAAGAGAGGAAATAATAGGGACGGAGGAGAGGAGAGAGGAAGAGCGGTGAGGAGAAGAAGAGATGAGAGGAAGAGAGTAGAGGAAGAGAGTAGAGGAGGGCCCAGATGTCAAACTCAGCAAGGGAGAGGAGGATGTTCCTGTCTCTTCTTCCTGCTCGCCAAGGGAACCTCCGGTCTGGGCCCTGACCCAACACCCTGCAGCCTGTCTGGATGCTGGCCCAGCAGCCACAGCACCCCAGGCCCAGGGCCATGCTCTCTGTCCCAACCCCAACACAGCTCTACTTCATGAAGCATCACATTTTCTGATTACAACATAAGGTTAGACTGTTGCAAAGCAGGCTATGCCAAAACTGTCCAAGGTAGGATTGACAGCGTTCATGCTGGGTGGATTAAACGTGCTGTCTAGAAAGCCTGGTAACTAAGCAGCTGCTCTCCTCTGAGCTACTATTTCAACCAATAAAAAACGACCACTATCTTCTTCTATGATAGGCCTAGTGTTAATTAATCACTTCCTATAACAGAGTGATGTACCCAATTCTGCTGTAAATCACTCCCCAGAAATACACTTCCAGAAGAATCTAATTACTGTCAAACGTAATGCATAGTATGTATTGATATAACCTGCATATTGTAAATAATTCAGACATAACTTTTATCATATATACTATTTTAACCAGACGCTTCCACGCACAACACGCAGCATGTAGACGTCAAAAAACGCACCTGTGTCCCAGCTTCCTGTATGCTGGAAGTCTTCAGCAGGTGCAGGGACCCCGGGACTTTTCCGTTTCTTCGACATTTGCCGCTCTTTGTTTCGCAGTGACGCCCCGGTCCTTCGAAGCAGCACAGGGAGGAGGTGCGGAAGGATGCCGGCAGCAAGTCCCAGCTGGGCTGGTGGACCAGTCAGAGGTGGAAGAGAGCAGAGGTCCTGGTAGCCGTCAGTATGGTTCATCCAGACCTCTTCTCTTCTTCTCTGTTCTATCTATCCTCCCATCCAGACCTCTTCTCTTCTTCTCTGTTCTCTCTATCCTCCCATCGAGACCCGTGTGCATCCCAGTTCAGATGGATGAAGCTGGCAGGTGCGCAGGTCACCGGAGACCCGTGGATTGAGCCACTGTCGGCGACAACAACGGTGATAGAAATGTGCGTCTTCTGGGAGGTGAAAGGCTTATCTTTTTTTTCTCTGACAAACGAGAAATGTTGCAGCGGAGGTGATTTGTTGATCACGTGCGTCCCGGCGTGTTCTGTCCCGTGCTGGGTGGGAAATTACGCACGAGAAATCATTTGCGCCCATTCATGACTCCGAGACAGACTAGCGGCTCAGACGCTGGTCTGATTCTACTGAAAAGAGTTTTCATATTTCCTTTTAATCACCGGATGTCTGTCCTCGTGTCATGCGTGAATCCCTGGTGCTTTAAGGTGACACGTGCATGAGCCCGGGACCTGTGGAGAGCACGCGGGCCTGCAGGCTCACAGGGGGGATGCCAGTCTACATGCCAGTCTACATGTCAGTCTACATGCCAGTCTACATGCCAGTCTCTGTCCATCTCGCTCTCGTCCATGCTAACAGCGGACTCTCGTGAAGGCAGGGCATGTCTGACTTGACTGACCGGAAACCCAGGGTGTCCATTTGCCCCCCCGCGTATTATGATGGTTGTGGCGCGACCAGGGAGCCATGGGGGGAAGATGTCAGCATGTGGCGCACGCCTCTTCAGACTTCAGCACCGGAACCCCCGTGGGGAGGACAGCAGCCCACAGCGGTGCTCCTATCCTCGGTAAGACTCGCCGTCAGAGAGCTCCGCTTGTCTTCTGGACTCCGTGCGTAAAACTTCTTAATCTTGTTGCCAAGGAAACATAACTCGATCAAACGGGCATGGCGACTGTCTTTATCCACAAGGTTTTAACCAGCGACTCGCAAATGTTTTATATCTTCTCCGCCTGTGATGTCCGTGTCACTAGAAGGTGCTTCACACCACAACTTGAGGTTTGACACCGTCAGTACATGGTGACGCTCCGGGGGGGCTCCCTGGATCTGGATCTGGAGGAGCTCCCTGGATCTGGAGGGGGCTCCCTGGATCTGGAGGGGGCTCCCTGGATCTGGAGAGGCTCCCTGGATCTGGAGGGGGCTCCCTGGATCTGGAGAGGCTCCCTGGATTTGGAGGGGGCAACTCAGAGACGTCACTGGCTTTTTTCCTTGGTCTTTCTCTTCCCGTAAACTAACTGTGTAAAGGAGACAATTTGAGATGATCATTTCGCTTAACATCAATACCTTAACACACTGCTCACACAGTCCGGGAATGAAACGACCCATTCAACCCATTGCTTACTTTACCCAGACCTGAATATCTTCAGATTTGACCCAATAAAGAACCATAAATACAAGATGATCCTAATCAGCTTCATCCCTCTCTTTTGCTGTTATTCCGGTTCATGTGTAGAGATGCTGGTTTCTCTGGAGACCTGCTCCGGTCCAGCCACCTGTTGAGCTTTCAGTCATCTAGATACACACACGCACCCAAGCACACACACACTTTTATTTTTCCTTCAGTCTCTCCCTCTCTCTCCCCCCTCTCTCCCTCTCCCTCCCCCTCTCTCTCTCTCTTCTCTCTCTCTCTCTCTCTCTCTCTCTCTCTCACTGTCTCTCCCTGTATCCTTCTCTCTTTCTCGTTCTGTTTCTCTCTCTCTCTCTCTCTCTCTCTCTCTCTCCCTCTCTCTCATTCTCTCTAACAACCCATAATTGTTTCACGCCGCAAACCTAGTGAAGTGTGCTGGTTGAATGTTACTGTGAAATTGAAGGTGCATATATAAATGCCATGTTTCATTCATTTAAAATCCGTCTCTTTTAGCACGGACGTCTGAATCTGTCATTCTGACATTTCTCACGTGTTCAATCGATTTGATGTAGTTTCATGGGTGTCTCTTTTGGGTTTTTCGAAGTGGCATAAAGTGGTGTTGATGCCAGTGACGCTCGTCCGTTTTATTTTCTGAAGGCAAACACGCTCGGTGCTCCGCCCCCCTAGCTCCCTCTCCCCCTCTCCCCCTCCCCCCTCCCCCCTCCCCGCTTCTCATTCACCGCAGTACTGACGTCAGAGCTGCTTGCGTCAATGCCGGGCTCTAACAGAGAAAGCTGTTCAATAGGATCCAAATGGGATTATTAGGCTTGGAGAGAGAGGAGACTGCCTTCAGGGCATTTTTATTTCATTTTAAATGAAAAAAGGCTCCTATCATCGTTGCATACTTCATGCTTTAGTTTTCTGATTTTCAAAAGGCTTGGGCCTTCATACACCTAGCCTAAGGTTGAAAGAGGCATTTTTGGGACCCTAACTAGTTTTCTGTGTCTGCTTAGTACAAATGGCAGTTAAAATGCCAAAGTTGCTTGAGGAAGAGTATAAGCGGTCACATCATCATAAAGGACCAGATATAGTCTGTTTGGAACACCATCCTGAAAACAGGGATCCGCCTACCTGTAATCTCAAACCACGTTCATCCCTTCTTCTTCCCCTCTCATCATCTCATCACCCTACTTCCCCTCCCCCCTCCTGTGACGCGAGAGGTGTAGCCCGTCATACAGCCATGCCCCAGCATCATCACTAGCGTCATCACATGCGCCATCACAAGCGTCTTCGCCAGCATCATCACCAGCATCATCACCAGCATCATCACCAGCGTGAAGAGCAGCCAGCCCTCGTCACTCCTTTGAGCATGTCAATGTGAGATGTGGACTCACATGCGGTTGGCTGGCTGACAAGATTACATGCCTGTGATTGGCTGGCTAGAGGAGCTGAAAGATGGCCAGCTCTATTTGAGGGGGCAGACAGACAGTTAGACACAGACAAAGACAGATAGATAGACGCAGACAGACAGGTAGGCCAGCAGGCAGACACACCAACAGACAGACAGACTGCAGACATGCCAGAATAAAAAGTAGACAGACAGGCATGGCAGACATTGTGACATGACTGTAACTCCTGGTCTGAATTACTGTTTGTGCATGGATGTAATACACAGGTTAGTGCTGCCCTCTGCAGGGTTGATGTTGTCTCTACACTTTGCCAACACTTAAATATTACAAATCCTTTGTTAAGGTATTTAAAATATGTTAAAACAATGTGTTTTTGTGTAGTACTAGATATTGTAAATATACACATGTACACAAACTGTGTGCAATGTTCTTCCAGATAGGTTATTCTGCAGACAATTATATTGCAATTGAATACTTTTTCACGCACAATTGACATACAAAAACACAATATACCTTATTTACACAGTGACCTTCACATGGAAAAGATTATGTCATTATTATTTACACTATCGACAATACTTCTGTACATCAATCTTTACATTTAAAACAAATCAATTCATCAGCCAGTTTATCTTGTCTGTATATCAAATCACGGTGTTTCACGTGGTGTTCCAAATCTAATACTGAAATGTTCTCCATTTTATATTTTCTACATGACATATTTAAAACTCATATGTTTATCATATGCACCTTCCTGTGAGAGTAGATTCCTTGTTTGTGCAAACTTACTTGGCAAATTAATCTGATTGATTCTAAGATGATGGAGGTGTTGGATGTGGTGTTTGAGGAAGGAGGAAGGCAAGGAGGAAGAGGAGGTGGGAATTATATCATTGTGGTGGGAGGAGGAGGAAGTGTTTGTGGTGGAACCAGAACAAGGCTGTGGAGGCAGTAGCAGGTGGTGTTTGGGAAGAGGAGCAGGAGGAGTTTCTCCAGGATCACAGAGAGGGAGGACTGACAGGAGTCCAGGCGGAGGCGTGGTGTGTGTGTGGAGAGCTGTTGTACTGGCTGCTGTCCTGCAGCTCCAGGCTGCTGTCATACAGCGGAGAACCCGAAGGGGACCCTGTGACCTGGCTGGGGTAGTAGGGAGGGCCACACAGGAAGTGGGAACCCAGGCAGCTGGCCAAGCCCCCTCCTGACTGGGAGACTGGGAGGAGGGAGGGGCTGCTGACAGACCACAGGCTGGTGTACTGACTGGGGGGAATGGAGGAGGAGTTATCTTCAATTAATTGCCATATCATCTTCATATGAATGTCATGACATTGATCCAGGACACCTTAATTGATCACTTCACAGAGGAGAGGAGGAGGAGAGAGAGAGGGAGGAGAGGAGTGAAAGAGTAAGTAGACATGTTAAAGAGAAGGAGATTAGGAGGAAGAGGTGAAGGGTGGCATCCACGGACCTGTTCATCCCAGCAGGGGAGCTGTGTGTTGTGGGCAACAGGGAGGGGTGGGAGTTCATCTGCAAGCCCCAGCTCTCTTTGCAGGGCAGCAGGGAGGGGTGGGAGGATGTGCTGTCACTGTAGCCAGCTGGATGACAGGCACACAGACAGGCAGACAGACACACAGAGATACAGGCAGGAGGAGGAACAGTCAGACATTAAATTAAATCCATCTCTCGGGGCCTGGTGTTTATATCTAACAGCCCTGTCTTCTGGTTGGACTGGAGTATATATTTAACAGCCCTATTTCCTGGTTGGACTGGGGTATAAATCTAACAGCCCTGTTTCCTGGTTGGACTGGGGTATAAATCTAACAGCCCTGTCTCCTGGTGGGGCTGTGTGAACAGCCTCCTCCCTGGACAGTGGGGCTGTGTGAACAGCCTCCTCCCTGGACAGTGTGTCTGCCAGCCAGCTGTTTACAGCTACGACTCTGCGCTCACACAAAGGCCAGAGGAATGCCAACCATCCTGGTCACACAGACATGTTTGACTTTCTGGTTAATGGCTGGGAGGACAAGGAGAAGTACCAACAGGAGGACACACGCACACACACATCTGTGGGCCTCATAGAAGGAGGTACTGTGTGTGTGTGCAGCGTACTCAGTAGGAGCGCTGGTTCTGTGTGTGTGTGTGTGTGCAGGGTACTCACAAGGAGAGCTGGTTTTGTGTGTGTGTGTATGCGCGTGTGTGTGTGTGTGCAGCGTACTCACTAAGAGAGCTTGTTCTGTGTGTGTGTGCAGTGTACTCACTAGGAGAGCTGGTTCTGTGTGTGTGTGCAGTGTACTCACTAGGAGAGCTGGTTCTGTGTGTGTGTGCAGTGTACTCACTAGGAGAGCTGGTTCTGTGTGTGTGTGCAGTGTACTCACTAGGAGAGCTGGTTCTGTGTGTGTGTGCAGTGTACTCACTAGGAGAGCTGGTTCTGTGTGTGTGTGCAGTGTACTCACTAGGAGAGCTGGTTCTGTGTGTGTGTGCAGCGTACTCACTAGGAGAGCTGGTTCTGTGTGTGTGTGCAGTGTACTCACTAGGAGAGCTGGTTCTGTGTGTGTGTGCAGTGTACTCACTAGGAGAGCTGGTTCTGTGTGTGTAAGGGCTGCAGTATGGGGCAGAGCGATGGTTTCGCAGGGGGGAGTATCTCTCACAGCTGTGGGGGGAGGACAGGGACAGGGACCCCCCCACCTGGGGGCTGGAAGAGGAGCACCTTGACCCGGAGCTGGGAAGAAACCAGCCACTCACTGGGGGAGACAGACAGTCACACTGGGAATAAGTACACACTTACAGTGGGAGCAACTACACACACTCTCACAGTGGGAATAACTACACACACACACACACACACACACACACAGTAGGAGTAGCTATGTACACACTTACAGTGGGAGTAACTACACACACTCTCACAGTGGGAATAACTACACAAACACTCACAGTAGGAGTAGCTATCTACACACTTACAGTGGGAGTAACTACACAAACACACTCACAGTGGGAGTAGGTGGGCTGCTGGTTGTCCCTGGGGTCCTCCTGGACGTCCTTGTGATTAGTCCTGAGAACAAACACACAGTGTTACCTCAGTTTTATCTCATAACTGCCTTATTACTGTGTGACTGTGGCACTAGTAAAAATACTGACCATTCTTCAACTACAACCACTGTTATACTGAACTGTGCACTTGTCATTCGGTTTCAAATGAACATTGTTAACATCTGCTAAATTGTGTTGTGATGATGATGATGCCACAAGAATGACAAATACACTCATTTTGTATTTATAATTATATAAAATCTGTCAGACCTCTCTTTAACGTCCAGAAAGGCTTTGGCAAATGGGTTGAACTTGATTTTCAGAGCAGTGATCTGAAAGTACCAAAATGTATGTAATTATTAGATGAATATCATTTTCATAACATTTCATAACATTTTTCATAACATTTATTTAGCTAATTCCCCCCCCCCCCACACACACACACACACACACACACACACACACACACACACACACACACACACACACACACACAGACAGACTAAGAAAGAATGTTTGAGTTTCTCTTCATTAAAACAATATTTGAATAATGTGAAAACAGACACCATGGATGTCCAGATACCTCCTGGTTCTGATATGCAGTGACAGCAATGAACTGGGTCACCGGGAACGAATGGCTCGTGCTCATCCTCTGCGGGGGTCCCACGCGCACGATGTGAATGCGTGGCTCATACTTGTGCAAAGAGTTTAACATGATCTGAAACAAATATATCATTTAGCATACGTATGTGGCTATATAAATATATCGGATGTAGAAATTCTACAATCATACAATATTTGTAGCCATTGACAATGAATAGTGTAGTTTTTAAATATATCCCAAGTGTAAATATTGACTTTGTTACACTAGAAAAAGATATTAAGTTATACAAAAATCTAAAACAATATGTAATAAAGTTAATAAAATTTCTCACCTGGCCTCCGCCATTGACTTTGTTGGTCAGTTTGACTTTACTGAAGGAGACCGGAGCTTTCATCCAGTGCGCTCCGAAGTTGGGGGAGTCTGGATGGATGTACCCGCAGCTCAGGGTCCGGGGCTCCGGCTTGTACCCGCAGCTCGGGGTCTGGGGCTCCGGCTTGTATCCGCAGCTCGGGGTCTGGGGCTCCGGCTTGTACCCGCAGCTCGGGGTCTGGGGCTCCGGCTTCCCACCAGGGATCCACTCCCCGTTAACATACTTCCACCGGTGGTTGTCCACAGCCACAAAGTCCAGCAGGATGGAGTACATGGCGTTGGGGTCGAGCCCAGAGACTTTAACTTTAAGCACGGGAAACATCCGCCTAGAATAATAGTAGCTAAATTAAACACTACAGGCGTAACATGTTATATATTCAGTAGATTGTAGATATGTTGACTCTACTAGAGTTAATCATGTGTAATGACGCCTGTTTAAACTAGAGGCTACTTTCTAGTCGTCCCTTAATTTATCCGAGAACACAAAACATTTCTGGTCCTTGCACACTTCTGTTCCCTTAAATCTTGCTTCTGATCTAGGCTGTTCAAACTAAGTTAAATCTAAGCCATACCTTCCGTTTTTGGTTACTATCATTTCATTTGTAAGATCCTTGAACTTTTGCCACAGTTCGTTTTCTTCTAAACAGACTTCCAGATGTCTCTCAGCGGGATCCCCCTTCTGGATGCCCGACTGAAGCTCCGTCTCCACGGCGTTGAGGAGGTGGTCTACCCGGCAGAGGGGGCACTGCTCCGGGCAGGCAGTGGCACCTGTGGCCATCCTGTTCAGAAGCTCCAGGGTGCAATGATGAGGTGTGAGCATAGAACTGGCTTTAAGTTAATTAAACTAAATTTGTGCTCCGCGAGGCATCTCAAAACACCAATATTTCCAGACTAACTCCAGTTAGGATTTGGAAGAAAACCACCCTCCATTCATGTGTGGTTATATACCCAGTAGGCCCATGTGTGGTTATACACCTGGTAGGACCATGTGTGGTTATATACCCGGTAGGACCATATGTGGTTATATTCCCGGTAGGACCATTATATACAAAATAATAACCCAATATCTTCAATAAAATCAATCTGAAATGTTTTCAAATCTGAGACAGATGTATCTTCCTAATAGGCCTACTATTAAACTGACAGTAAACTGGTCAAATCCAAATCTACAGATTCATGGATTTTTGCTTTAGTATGTATTTATATAGACAACAGTCTACAGTCAAAATATATTTTAAGACCTCATTCCAAGCACTCATCATCCTTGCTGAATTAAATAAAATGTGGCATCAAAAATGTCCTTTCCAAATTGGCGTTGTGCTTTCTGTTCTGCTGTGTGTCCTGAAGGCGTCATATTGATCTGAGCTGTGTGTCCTTGTGATGGTCATGTTCATCGGAGGTGTCCTGGTGACATCATCTTGGAGCTCTCAGCTCTCCTCATCCTTGGTATAGTTCCACCACAGCAGCCCCCCTGTAAGCACCACCTGCACAGGGACACACCACATAGTCAACATGGAGGACAGCCACCACACACTCTGACAGGCAGCAGACTCTTCAAGGTTGGCCTCTGTTTCTGAACACCAGCCTTCCTTCCAGAGGTGTCTGACTGTTACCGTGTTACTGTGCTTCAGACTACAGAAGCAAAATATATATGTATAGCAAGCAATGTCACAGAGGGTTCAGTGGTTGGAGAACATTCTCATAGGGCAATTCTGATTCTCGGGGGCTGCTGTCCTGAAGGTTTTAGATGTTTCTCTGCTCTATCAAACCTGATTCTAATGAAGGCTCATAATCAGACTTTGAAGGAGAGTTTGATAACAACCTGTTTATTGTTCATGAGCTCTGTCATAAGCTGAGCCTTCTGGATGTTAGAGATGGCTTACCCCAGAAGGATTACTCTCGTACACATCCTCCATAGATAAGGGGACTAGAGTGTGACTCTTGCTGTCTGCCTCATCTGGACCATTATGGCTGCAGTGTCCTGCCTCATCTGGACCATTATGGCTGCAGTGTCCTGCCTCCTCTGGACCATCATGGCTGCAGTGTCCTGCCTCATCTGGACCATTATGGCTGCAGTGTCCTGCCTCCTCTGGACCATCATGGCTGCAGTGTCCTGCCTCATCTGGACCATCATGGCAGCAGTGTCCTGCCTCATCTGGACCATCATGGCTGCAGTGTCCTGCCTCCTCTGGACCATCATGGCTGCAGTGTCCTGCCTCCTCTGGACCATCATGGCTGCAGTGTCCTGCCTCCTCTGGACCATCATGGCTGCAGTGTCCTGCCTCATCTGGACCATTATGGCTGCAGTGTCCTCCCTCATCTGGACCATCATGGCTGCAGTGTCTTGCCTCCTCTGGACCATCATGGCTGCAGTGTCCTGCCTCCTCTGGACCATCATGGCTGCAGTGTCCTGCCTCATCTGGACCATCATGGCTGCAGTGTCCTGCCTCCTCTGGGCCCATAAGGGGGGCACCAGATCCCTCAGCTCGGGGAGAAAGTGCTCCGGCGCTCTGGCTGGACTTCAGGAAAGGGTTCAGGAAAGAGGGGCGGTGAAGTTCACCAGTAGAGGTCTTCTCTGTTGTGCAGCAGCTGTCCCGGTGGACACCCTGCTTCTGGAGAAGAAGAGGATGACATGTCCTCTAAAACATGTATATATATTTTTTTTTTTTTTTCTTTCTCATAAACAATACGATGTAACCTCCATTTCATATGTATCAAGCTAAGCATTGGAGTAATGACATCTGGGTTCAGATATAAGGAAATATTAGTTCTGCCCTTAACAAACACCAGTTGCCATGAAGACTGCTGTAAACAAATGAATGGAGCAATGCTTGGTGGGATGTTCTGGCGCCAGAGTGCTGTGTGCCAGTGAGCTTGTGTCCTGCTACTGACCCGCTCCTGGTTGCTAGTCTGGGGCTCCCAGCTCAGACACGGCCTGTCTTTCTCCAGCAGGCTGCCCAAGAGTGTTCACACCACCCAGAGAAAAACAAATAACAGAGTTTACACACCAGCTGAAAGACCTTATGATTTTTCAGGTCCTTCTGACCCCACCTTTCTTTCTCGCTCTCTGTCTGTTTTTGTCTCTCAGTGTCTCTCTGCCTCGTTCTATCTTTCTCAATGTCTCTCTGTCTCTTTCTCTCTCTCTTGTACTCTGTGTCTCTGTCTCTTTCTATCCCTCACTCTTGGGTGATGAGGGACACAGCCTGTGTCTGAGAGACGGCCATGTTGGTGAGGGACAGGGCGTACCTCTGTGACACGGCCATGTTGGTGAGGGACAGGGCGTACCTCTGAGAGACGGCCATGTTGGTGAGGGGCAGGGCATACCTCTGAGACACGGCCATGTTGGTGAGAGACAGGGCTTACCTCTGAGAGACGGCCATGTTGGTGAGGGGCAGGGCATACCTCTGAGACACGGCCATGTTGGTGAGGGACAGGGCGTGCATGTGATGCAGCTTGATGTTGTAGAGCTGAGCTCTCCTGCTCTGCTGTGGAGGCTGAAGTAGGGTCTGAACATAAAAGAACTTCCCTCACAAACCCAGCATGTACAGTATGTGGAACTCATAATGTGATCAGGAGGACTAAGGATGAACCCACCTTGGGCATACTGCTTTGCAGGTTTTTCAGAAAACTGGGTTGAAGGCTGGAAAAGTTTGGAATCTTCACCTGTGTAGACACTAGACATTAGTACCTGGATGATAATCAGATATATCGACAATATGCACATATCAACGTAGGAACGTACAACTCTTCAGTCACGGATGCAAAGCAAACAGGCTGTGAAGGGGGAACATGGTGATGGTGGATGGCAGATAACCAGAGTTGTTGTGCTGAGTACTACGTCCCACATTCCTGGTGTCCTGAACCTTTTCCTCCACCCTTGCCTCCCTCCACCTCCCCACTCAGCCCCTCCTCCCATCTCCAGTCAGTCTTACAGTAGCTTTCCTCTTCTCTCCACCCTCCTCTCTCACACACACTGTCAGCACATTGAGGGTGACTAATGCTGTTGGCCCATTATCCTCTGGCCCACAATTGACCTGTATCCATGATGTTTACCCACCCTTTTCCTGGCACCCTCACCCCCCTTGCCCCTCCACACCCTTCTAACCCCTCTCCTGTCCTTCACACCATCCCATACCCAATACAATCATGCCCCTCTTACCCCCTACACCTCCTGTGCCCACCCCACTCACTCACACCCCTCCATACTCTCTCCTCCTCCCCTCCCCCAGCCTGTAACCCCCCCAGTGGCCTCAGTCCTATTCGAGCAGTCTCACTCTGACACACAGGAGATAAAATGAGTGTTGCCTGGTCATATAACCCCTTAAATGCACAGAACCCCCTCTGCTGTCTCCCCTCCCTTCTTCCCTCCTCTCCCTTTTCCTTCCCTCCCCCCATGATAATGTTTTACACTGATGTTCCACATCTAACATGTTCACTAGAGTTAACTGGTTAATGTCTCTGTGTGTCTGTGTATGTCAAAATCTGTGTGGTTGTCTGTAAGCGAGTGCTCATTCATGCGCACGTGCATGCTAGCATGTAAGTACATGTGTGAATGTGTGTGTGACACATGCGTGTCCTCCTTGTGTTCTTACCCTACCAGCCATATGCTCTGTAGGATCCTGCTAAGGAGGCACAAAACATGAACAGAAATGGTTAGAATCCACAACTTCTAGACAGACAGGCACAGCACTTATACACACACACAGACAGACAGACACACACACACACACACACACACACACACACACACACAGACACACACACAAACACACACACACACACACACACACAAACACACACACAGGTATGAGCAGGGGCTCTGTCATCACTCCCTGGAGTTCAACACTCTTGCTGCTCTGTACTGGATGGACAAGTGTGTGTGCATGTGTATGTGTGCATCTGTGTGAGTGTGTGGATGTATGTAGCGGTATGTGCTTGTGTGTCCACATACGTGTGTGTGCGTGTTACAGTGTCAACTCCATGCTGCAGTAAAAGTAGTGATCTGTACTTCTGGCTGTTCTCCTTCTCCACATGGCTGTTAGAAACGTGTGATATTTCCCACCCTGGGGAGATCAAGACTGGGCCT
Source organism: Neosalanx taihuensis (assembly GCA_030340665.1). NCBI lineage: Eukaryota > Metazoa > Chordata > Actinopteri > Osmeriformes > Salangidae > Neosalanx > Neosalanx taihuensis. Next base: position 14,409,193 of record CM059293.1, on the reverse strand, counting down.
ACTGTTACAGGTGAGGCCTTTCCTCCTCCCCTCCTGTCTTCCTCTACATCCTCTCTCCTCTCCCCCTCTCCTGATCCATCCTCTCCTCATTTGTCTAGAACTCTGGTTCGTGTTATTTCAGGGAGGAGGAAGGAGGGGGTATTTCTTGCGGGGGTGGGGAATGCTTCTTTGTGGAAGACTTGTGGAGGAGGGAAGGTGTGGAGGAGGGGAGTTAGGGACCAGGGAAGAGTGATTGTCTTTCACGCCATTCTTTCAGAGGAGGAGGAACCGTTATGATGGTTCCTAAACCACAGGGAGTCTCTGTAGAACCATACTTCGGGTTCTTGTATGATTCCACACAGCTGTCATAGAGGTGGCATGCTGTTAGCTCTGTACTGTGTTAAAAAGTGAGATGTGGTTACTTGCGGCTGCTCCTTGACTTTGACCACTAAAATACTGTAGAACTCTGCACTTGTGATGCATGGTGTTCTGCTGTATATGTTGTTCTTCATGTGAATGTCTCAATAAAGGTTCTGAAGTTTTACAGTGTAACTCACCTGGGCCTCAGTTGTTCTCTGATCTCTGCGAGGAGCAGGAGCAAGATGAGGAGCAGGAGCAGGAGGAAGAGCAGGAGAGCTGCCCATCTCTATCAACACCAACCAACACAAATCGGTCTCAGTACTCCCCAAATAAACCTCTCCATTCTGCCAACCATCCTTGTGCGCTACCTTTAACTCTAGACTCTCCCACACACAACCACAAAGAATACACTGTCTATTGACAGAGCTTGTTAGCAATGCTGCTTTACACTATTAGGCTACACATGTTTTCAAGTACACATGTCTCTGTCTGGTGACGTCTGTCTTGTGATCAGGACTTAGTTCACTTGTGGGGGACAAGTTAGTTAGGACAGAATAAACACTGAACTGGTGCTGTTTGTGTCCTGCTGGTTCCTCTGGGGCCGATCTGGACCCTGCTGGTTCCTCTGGTCTGGACCCTGCTGGTTCCTCTGGTCTGGATCCTGCTGGTTCCTCTGGTCTGAACCCTGCTGGTTCCTCTGGTCTGGACCCTGCTGGTCCCTCTGGTCTGGACCCTGCTGGTTCCTCTGGTCTGGACCATGCTGGTCCCTCTGGTCTGGACCCTGCTGGTTCCTCTGGTCTGGACCCTGCTGGTTCCTCTGGGGCCGAACTGGACCCTTTTTGTTCCTCTGGGGATTATCTGGAGCCTGCTGGTGCCTCTGATCTGGACCCTGCTGGGGTCGTAATTGGTGTGTGTGTGAACGTGTGTATGTGCGGTGTGTGTGTGAGTTTTATGCATGTGCGACGTGGTGTGTGCGTGTGTGTGTACGTGTGTGCAAGGTGTGTGTATGTGTATGCATGGTGTGCGCATGTATGTGCGTGTGTATGTGTGTGTGCATGTATGTGCGTGGTGTGTGTATGTATGTGCGTGTGATTGTGCATATGGATGTCTACCAGGTAGTATCTGCTCTTGGGTAGAGATGTCAGGAAGGACTCATCGTGGTGGAGAGGAGAGAAGGGCAGCTTCTGTTTCTGACAGACAGACAGACAGACAGACAGACAGACAGACAGACAGACAGGCAGGCAGGCAGGCAGGCAGGCAGGCAGGCAGGCAGGCAGAGCAGACACGCAGAGCAGACAGACAGAGAGGCGGGACAGAGAGATAACATGTGTTAGAGAGGGTGAGAAAGGAAGGGATTTATGAAGCAAATCTTAGAGGTTGGGAACCTGAGCACACACTCCAAATGAGAAGTAAACATCCATCCACAGGAAGCCATTACCAGCAGTCAGGACCCATTAGGACCCAGCGGGTGTCTGAAGATTTGCCTTCCCTGGCCAGACCCATCATCTTCCACTGAGGAAACAACCCTCCACTTTCATTTGCTCAGCAATTTCTACGACAACAGTGCTTCTGGACAGCCCATAAAAAGCTTTACAGCTCAGCCTTTGTCTCCCTGCAAGGTCTTTAGAGGACCAGCCCACCATGGAGTGGACCAGAGCTTTTACTGAGGAGGAGGAGGGACCTCCTCGGCTCATGACTGGAAGGTCATGAGTTTGATTCCCGGATGTGACTACATGACGTTGTGTCTTTGGGCAAGGCACTTCACCCAATGCCCCTGCACTTGCTTTAAGTCGCTCTGGATAAGCGTGTCTGCTAAATGATAAAATGTAAAACATTTAGCTTACCTTTTTTTAGCAAAATGTATAAATAATGCATATAAAGGAACAAAAAGGAGTCAAGCAACACAATCGGGGACCACAGCACAACATGTTGATGTAGTGCATAAATTGAGGTACGAGTTGGGATGTGAAAAAATAAATAATATTTCTCTCTCTCTCTCTCTCTCTCTCTCTCTCTCTCTCTCTCTCTCTCTCTCTCTCTCTCTCTCTCTCTCTCTCTCTCTCTCTCTCTCTCTCTCTGTGTTTACCTGCTGGGGTGTGTCCACTGTGTGCATGCTAGTTGCCAGGCCATGCTGTCTGAGCTCTCTTCTCTGGGCGGTGATCTTCTCCCGCAGCAGGTCTCCATAGCGACGGTAAAGGACATCTCGCAGGCGGTGTAGGCTCCTGTATGCCTGTAGATGGCGCTGGAGGACAAGAGACAAACTACTGAGACTTGGCAGCTTGGCAGACAGCCTGTCATTAGTGATGTCTCACAGTGGCGCCGTCTATGTACTAATATGTATTTACTACTGTATTGCTCTCTTTTATCAGACTACAAACCTGTAGTGCATTGAGGTTGTTAGATTTGTATTATTTAAATGAAAAAACAGAGACACATTCATTTAGCCGACACTTTTATCCCAAGCAACTTACAGTAAGTACAGGGATATTCTCCCTGAGACAAGTGCCTTGCCCAAGGACACAACATCATGGCCACAGCCGGGAACTCATAACCTAGATCTAGAAAGCATGCCCACAGTTGTGGTTCTGTAGCTGTGGTTTTAGTTTTGTAGTTGTGTGGTTCTGATGATGTGTTTGAGGTTGTGTGATTCTGTAGCAGGTTGAAAGGTTGTGGAGCTGTGGTTCTATTGCTCTGTGGTTGTGTGGTTGTGGTTGTCCTGGTACCTGATCCTTCAGCGCTTGTCTCCTGGCCAGGGCCTCGGGGTCAAGGTCAAGGTCAAACTTAGGAGAATCCTCTGTGTTGTGGCTCCTCCCCTTCCAGCCATCTGCTGCGTTCTGGCCCCGCCTCTTCCTGGCATCTGCCTGTTACATGCAGTAACCACAGTTTTATCACTTGGTGAATTACCTTTCTCATACATAGATAGAGTATACCCAGTGATGTACAGTACATATGCACACACATAGGACACAGGTTAACAGGGCTCCTGGTGTGGACCAGGTTAACAGGGCTCCTGGTGTGGACCAGGTTAACAGGGCTCCTGGTGTGGACCAGGTTAACAGGGCTCCTGGTGTGGACCAGGTTAACAGGGCTCCTGGTGTGGACCAGGTTAACAGGGCCCCTGGTGTGGACCAGGTTAACAGGGCTCCTGGTGTGGACCAGGTTAACAGGGCTCCTGGTGTGGACCAGGTTAACAGGGCTCCTGGTGTGGACCAGGTTAACAGGGCTCCTGGTGTGGACCAGGTTAACAGGGCTCCTGGTGTGGACCAGGTTAACAGGGCTCCTGGTGTGGACCAGGTTAACAGGGCTCCTGGTGTGGACCAGGCTGACACAGACACAGAAACCAGCCTTCCAAGGAGAGACATGAACAGAGGTTTATAGGTTGATGTAGCAAAGGAAGTGGCCTCTTTGTCGCTCCTCACAAAGACCATTACAGAGAAAGGATTTATGAACCTGGTTGCCACAGTAATAGCAAGAAAGGATGTGGAGGGGAACCAGGAAGTGTGTGTATGTGTGTTGTGTGTGTGTGGGAGGGAGAGAGAGAGAGAGAGAGAGCAAGAGAGAGAGAGGGGGGGGGTGGAGTGACAGGGCAAAGCATCCGTCTGTCTGCACTGTCACAATGAATCAGACCAGGACAATATAACCACCTAACTGACTGCCCCAGCCACAGTATGTGTGTGTTGGTGTGTGTGTGTGTTAGTGTGTGTGTGTGTGTGTGTGTGTGTGGATGGGGTTGCAGATTATCTATGTCCCCCTCCCTATTTCTAATTTCCTGCTATTTACATTGATGGCCATAACAAGCAGAGAGACAGAGGGACAGTGACACTGACGGATAGAGAGAGACAGAAGGAGACATTAAAGGAGAAATAGAAACAGCTGAGGGATGAAGGGGAAAAGAGGGTAAAGGAAAGCAAGGCTGTGATGTGAAGGAGGGTGAAGAGAAGAGAAGAAGGGAACAAGATGACGCCACAGGGTGAAAAAAACAGAATGAAAACGACTCAACCAAAAAACAGAGTGTGTTTCTAGTGTGTAACCACGACAACTCTCTCAGCAGTGTCTCAGGCCTGCTGAGGTTTGTTCTGTTCTGGTAATGAACTGGTAATGAAGTGTTGTGGTTCTGGAGCAGTGGAAACCCCTGCCTGTGTCCGGTCAGCACAGGCAGGCAGGCAGGGAGGCAGGGAGGCAGGGAGGCAGGGAGGCAGGGAGGGAGGCAGGCAGGGAGGCAGGCAGGGAGGCAGGCAGGGAGGCAGGCAGGCAGGCAGGCAGGCAGGCAGGCAGGCAGGCAGGCAGGGAGGCAGGGAGGGAGGCAGGCAGGCAGGCAGGCAGGGAGGCAGGGAGGCAGGCAGGGAGGCAGGCAGGCAGGCAGGCAGGGAGGCAGGCAGGCAGGCAGGCAGGCATGCAGGCAGGGAGGCAGGCAGGCAAGCAGGCAGGGAGGCAGGCAGGCAGGCAGGGAGGGAGGGAGGCAGGCAGGCAGGCAGGCAGGCAGGGAGGCAGGCAGGCAGGCAGGCAGGCAGGCAGGCAGGGAGGCAAGCAGGCAGACAGGCAGGCAGGGAGGGAGGGAGGCAGGCAGGCAGGCAGGGAGGGAGGGAGGGAGGGAGGGAGGGAGGGAGGGAGGGAGGGAGGGAGGCAGGCAGGCAGGGAGGCAGGCAGGCAGGCAGGCAGGGAGGCAGGCAGGGAGGCAGGCAGGGAGGGAGGCAGGGAGGCAGGCAGGGAGGCAGGCAGGGAGGCAGGCAGGGAGGCAGGCAGGCAGACAGGCAGGCAGGGAGGGAGGGAGGGAGGGAGGGAGCAGGAACACTGCTTCTGTACAGCAGAGCGGCTGTTTTATTCAATAAGACATTAAGCTGGATCAGCAGGAAGGATCAGATGCACCTACTGATCACCCATAAGCGCCTGCATGTAACGCCAAAGTTACCAACTCATGGACACCAATATGGGTCCAGCATGGCTCCATAAATGAATTATGGTATTTTTATGGTAAAATAAGCAAAATTATTAACTTTATTTGTCAGATTAGTTCATTGTCATCATTTGTAAAATAACTAGATTGAAAACATTTTTACTGAAAGTTGTTTGATAAGCTTGTTCTCACAAATAGAGCAAATGAAAGAATTGCGTCTGCCTCATTAACACAAGCCAGAGCTGATGAGGTGGGGGGGCAGCAGGCGGAGGGACAAGGACAAGGGCTTGATTGTGATGTAACGGAGTTACGCATCACAGTGATTCTGTTGTGACTGTCACCAGGGAGAGAGGTGGAGAGGGTTCTGGTAAATACACACAGGCACACATATTGATGTACTGTACACACATAAATACACTCATGCATGACCCCCTATGCACAGCTGTGTAAACCCTGACCTCATCATGATGTCCCCTCTCAGTGGGACCACCCCAGAACCTGGCAGCAGACACTCTCAGTCTGCCATCCTCACCAGGACCCTGTCATGATGTCATGGTGTCATGGTGTCATGGTGTCATGGTGTCATGGTGTCATGGTGTCATGGTGTCATGATGTCATGGTGTCATGATGTCATGGTGTCATGATGTCATGGTGTCATGATGTCATGGTGTCATGGTGTCATGATGTCATGGTGTCATGATGTCATGGTCTCATGATGTCATGGTGTCATGGTGTCATGGTGTCATGATGTCATGGTCTCATGATGTCATGATGTCATGGTGTCATGATGTCATTGTGTATGGTCACTCTCATTACAGCTGGAGTTCAAACTTTATATGCTGGCCTTCCCTGGCTCACCTCACACACAAATTACAGCTATGTGATGTCATTTGAATGATCATTTGAATGAGCCAAATACAATTTTATACCATTTGTGAAAGTAGAGGAGCTCAAAACAGGAAGCTCATATCCTGTGATCCTGTGATATGATCTGGAGCTAGAACCAATGAACGTTCCAGCAACCTGGGGTTCTGAAAGGAAACCGTCAGGTGTGGGGAACCCTGGGTTCTCACAGGTTCATTGTGTTCACCCTGTAGGCTGAGGCCTCACCACAGCAGCCCGGGTTTGAATCAGGAATCCCCTCTCTCCTCACCCCTACCTTTCCTACCCCACACACTATAATAATCGTGAAACCACAGTAGCTGCTAGTTGCCTGACTGGCTTCAAGGTGAGAGCTGTAGGACTCCAAGATAGAGGGCAGACTGCTGTCCTGATGAGTGTCTGTCATCCTGCAGACCGCAGTAGTCTGAACACATCACTCACAGGTCTGTCTAAATATACAGGCCGAGGATTCAACTGCCAAACAACCGGCAAACTAAAACTTATATCACTGGGAATAAAAAAAGAACACTGATAATGATTCAATTAAAATGGCTTACCATTTACTGAGATCTTTAGACTTATAATGTAATTCCTTCTTTCAGAATGCTGTATCTCCCTCTAACACTCTCTAACTTCTAAACCCTATGAAAATGCTCTCACCTTTCACAAACACTGTGGTAACTAAGTTACACATAACAGCTCCATAAAGTTAGGGAACAATTCATACACCCGTTAGAGCTTTGTTGCTTTGATTCCAGTAAAGGGCTCACATGTCTTCCAGTCAGAGCTGTGTGCTCCCCAGTTCATAAAGATTCCTTAGCATAGTTCAACTCGTTAAATCGTTTGGAATCAGTACAACCTCATTGGGTACAACCTCATTGGGTTGTACACAAAAGTAACGTTTTAAAGAGCCGTTTGGCATCAGACGGTGTTGTTGGGTTGTTGCTAAGATACTCGAGCCACATTGTGCTGTGTCACTTGGTGGTCGGTAGAGGGTCGCACTCACCTTCTCCCGGTTCAGGATAATCCGGTGCGACTATTAGACCTGCATTTCAATTAGTTTATGAAGAACCTTTTCAGAACTTTAGTTGGATCGTCTGAAACTTAGGTCAAATTATTACTCCTATTTTGCATGTTTATCACAACTTCACATTAAAGCCTCAATGGCATAGAGCAGGTTACAGGCCTGCTATACATTATCAATAAAAACATCATTTAAAATATTGCAAACGCAAAGGCAGGTTGATTTGAATCATTTTACTTCATACAAATAGCATAAAAATGTCAGAAATTCAGAAAACAAACATTTGAAAAAAGGCCTTGTTGGATTAATTAATACTGTACACAGATAGAAACAGCAGTATCTCTGGGGTCAGAAGGTCAAATGGACAGCTTGTTCCCGGCAGAAGGAGCGCGCAGAGCCTGTGGCGCGCGCAGAGCCTGTTGCCGTTGACAGCTATTGTTTCCCTGCAGAACACAAAAGGAGCTCGAGGGATGCCAACAGCGCCAGCATTCCCTCAAGTCAGACACAAACCTCTGCCAACTGCACGTGCCTGCCGAAAACCAGATCCACGTGCAAATAATGTAACAGAAGTCTGTCCCTGTCTGTTTAAGGTTCTTCACCCAGCAGAACCAACAAGGCTCCCTACCACCTCATGTCCTACAGTGCAAAGAAAAAGGCTTCCGCCGTGCGTACTGGTGCAAAAAGCTCCACATCAACCCCCTTATAGTCCCAGTAATGTCCACTCTGTTCAGTGAGGTCTCCTATACCAGGCAGGTCAGTGATGAAGGATGTCAACAGCCTTTAAGATGAGGCAGCGAGGCCAGTTTGTCAACTTTCCCCAAAGCGGCAGCACTCTCTACTCCTTTCAGCCACTCTCTGCATTTCCTCAGGACCGTCTCGTCCACGTCCCCGTCCTCCTCCTCGTACTCCACGTCGTCGTACTTGTACTGATCGTTCAGCAGAGAGATCTTGACAATGGTGGTTATATCCTTCGCGCACTCCTCCAGTTTGGCGCCAGGCGCGCTGCTCCTCGAGCTGCCCCTCTTAGATGGGAACACTCTCCTGTGCCGGAAGTCCGCTGACGCGCAGCACTTCTGCTGCTTGGCCATCATCTGTTTTTCTAAATTACGCCTCTGAATAACAAGAATGGCTTCGGGTGTGAGACTGAGCGAAAACTGAATCTCCGCTTCTCCTTCATCTTTGCCTATGGAGCTGCGCGAGGACTGCTTGCTGCCCCGGCGCGTGCTGGACTCCATGGAGCTCGAGCGCGTCACGCTGTCGCAGGAGTCCCGGGGTTTGGGGAGACTCAGCCACGAGCTCTTCACCTCGGTGGCCGGCTTCTGCACGGGGAGTTTAGTTTTAGGTTGCTGAGTTTTCCCCCCAAAATTCCTCAGGTTGGCGGATGACCAAGACATCTTCTCTTTCTCCGGTTCAATCTCTTCTCCAGATTTGTTGGAAAAGACAGAGTGTGAAGGCACTAAACTGGCTTTCTTCCTCCGGAACAGGTCCCTTCCAGGAGAGGAGATCCTGGTATGGAGGTTTATAGGAGGGAAAGGCATCTTACAGACGAATGTGGTCTCGGTTTAGGGCGAACGTCAAAGTCCTCGTTGTCGGAATGAATTTTGTATACGAATGCAAGAGACGGCAGAGCGATGTAATCTGATCATCATCCGGTAAAGAAGCGAGTCTGAAGCCTGTGTGATCACCTGCTCTCTCCCGTCTGGCGTTCAACTGGTGAGGGGAGGTGGAGGATGGACCTTTAGTACTCTGCCTGCCAAGAGGCGTGGCCTGAAAAGGGGGGGGGGTGGCAGGGAGGGGTGGGTGGGTGAGTGGGGGGGAGGGAGGGAGGGAGGGCACCAGGTTAAACAAAGACTCGCATAACAAAAACAAGAGTGGATCTTGTGGTGATGTCATACTATAATTTCCAGGAATAAGTAAAAAATGTTTGCGGGAAAAACAGCTTCAACCAACACCCCCCCCCCGCACCCCCCTCCCATAAAAACACATCACAGGATAGATACATAGAAGGTATCATTTGTTGTGTTCATCAACATGGTGGCCTTTCTGAAAATTGTCAATGTCCTTGAACCTTTCATATGTCAATGTGTTGAAGTCAGCCATCCATGGCAGATTGACATACGGACTGTTAAGGATTATGGATTAACGGACAATTAGGTAAATCTGAGGTTAATTGAGCCAATACTGAAGTGATTGGAATCAAAATTGTTTTTTATAAATTGGCACAAACACAGAATTTAGTGTAGCAGGATGGTGCAAACAAATATATACAGATCTTGAATTTAAAAAAGTAGGGAAGGACAATAAGCTTGACCTTTTTTTTTTTTTTTCAGTAAAAAAAAAATTACAATCAGGTAGAAAGTGACCATGAGATGCTGTTTTTTCCTGAAGAGGAAATTCTGAGTTTTGAGAGCCTTTTTTTTAATGATTTAAGTGATTATTGAGTTTTCTTCATTAATCAATAAGGCAGTCAAACATATAAATCATTGAAAATACAGTAAAAATGGAAAATACAGTGAAATGGACAAAGCACCAACAGAAAACCAGAATTGAAATCAATCCAGAAGGAAAGGGAGTACTAAATAACTACAAAGGCTCCACTGCTCTGTTGAAGGGCAGAGTTAGGGGCAGGATAATGAAGGGTTTGGGGCAGGGTGATGCAGGGTTTGGGGCCGGGTGTTGCAGGGATTGTGGCAGGGTGATGCAGGGGTTGGGGCAGGGTGATGCAGGGTTTGGGACAGGGTGTTGCAGGGGTTGTGGTAGGGTGTTGCAGGGTTTGGGGCAGGGTGATGCAGGGTTTGGGGCAGGGTGTTGCAGGGGTTGTGGCAGGGTGTTGCAGGGGTTGTGGTAGGGTGTTGCAGAGGTTGTGGCAGGGTTGTGTGGTGTGTTGACCAGCTGGGGAGGGTTAAGATAAACTGGCTTCAGCTTAGTATTCTCAGAGGGGACCAATGACATACAAGAATTCATTAAAGCTGATGGGGTTATGGATTTACTGGTCAAAACAGGGTGTTATGGTGGTGTTTGAGTTAATACCACTGGGTACACCTGAGGAGAGAGGGAGCAAGAGAGAAGCAGACAGACAGAGGGAAAGAGAGAAAAAATAAGGAAGCGCTATAGATCAGGGTAAGAGAGGGGATGGGATGATACAGGTGTGTCCTTCAGCATCATGAACATAGTTCTGAACCACAGACATCCTGTCTCCTCAACTAGTAGGAAGAGAGGATTAAATACACATGATTAAATTAATGTGTAAATAACAGGTAAACAACAGTGGGACACTAACTGCTTTGGGAAGTCTACATCCTGCTGTCTCTTTCAACAGACAGGACATCACAGCAGTTTTCTACTTGGCCAAGCAGTCTGCTTCCTTGTCCTGAAGAAACACACCCCTGAACACAGGACACCTCTAAACACAGGACAGCTCTAAACACAGGACAGCTCTAAACACAGGACAGCTCTAAACACAGGACACCTCTAAACACAGGACAGCTCTAAACACAGGACAGCTCTAAACACAGGACAGCTCTAAACACAGGACAGCTCTAAACACAGGACAGCTCTAAACACAGGACAGCTCTAAACACAGGACACCTCTAAACACAGGACAGCTCTAAACACAGGACAGCTCTAAACACAGGACACCTCTAAACACAGGACAGCTCTAAACACACCTAACAACCTCTAACACTCTAAACCCTAACAACCGTGTTTTAGCAATACAGGAAGCCAGAGACAGCCTCCATATACAGCAGACAGCCCAGGTAACTGATCTAATGGACAGGCAGAAATAGAACGGATTTCCTTTGTTGGCTAAGCTGGGAGAAGACCCCCTCCCCCCTTCACCCCTCCCCTCCTCCAATACCTCCAGTACCATCACTGCTTCCTCTCCTGCACACGCACCTCATTAGCATAATCATCATGTGACTTGGGCTGGTGCCACAGCTGGGTAGAGCTTCAGCAGCGCTCCTGAGGGGTTGTCATGGTAACCGCATCCCTAGGCGGGCTGCCTTGTCGTTGACAGGAGGCAAGCTGCTGGAGAAGCAGTGGGTTATTAGGTCATGTCATGATCGGCAGCAGAAATGGAATGGGCAGAAGAGGGGGATGAGAAAGGCAGAGGAGGAGAGTGGGGGAGGAGGAGGAGAGTGAGGGGAGGGAGGAGGAGGAGAGTGGGGGAGTAGGAGGAGAGTGGGGGAGGGAGGAGGAATCATTAGTACATCCGGCAGAGTGTTCTGGAATACTAACATGACTAATTCATTATGAATTGCTGAGGGAGAGACTTCAATGTGCCTGGACATGTGTGGAGCTGAGTAGGACCAGACAGGAAGCTGGAGTCTTGGTGTTCAGGGGTGTGACAGGGCTGGGGTTAGAGAAGGCAGGGCAGAGAAGAGGGAGGTAGGGGTGAGAGGAGGCAGGGCATGGGGGAGGCAGGGTAGGGAGGAGGCAGAGCAGGGAGGAGGCACAGCAGGGTAGACAGACTAGACCCTGGAGATCCATTAGGCTGCTCATCTGAGGACACAGCAGACTCATTTTTTATCCATCACTGCCTCAAACACACACACACGCAGGCACACAGAGTAGACACACACACAGACACAGTAGACACGTGCACACAAAACACACACAGAATAGACACACACACAGAGTAGACAAATGCATGCAGAAAAACACACATATAGGACATACACACACATGTAGACATATGGCTAACACACATACATACAGACATATACACACAGACAGACACGCAGACACATACACACGGACACACGGACACACGGACACACGGACAGACACAGACACAGACACAGACACAGACACAGACACAGACACAGACACAGACACAGACACAGACACACACACACACACAGACACACACACACACACACACACACACACACACACACACACACACACACACACACACACACACACACACACACACACACACACACACACACACACACACACACACACACACACACACACACACACACACACACACACACACACACGAGACCTTTGCTTTGGGTAAATTAAATGTTTACTGCATCAGTATACTGTAGCTTACATGAAGATCCTTCTGATTCTGAACACTTCTGAAAGTGAAAACTATAGTTAAAATGCTTTGTCTTATCAAAATGAGTAGAAAACATAAGGACACAAAAGCTGAAAAATTATAAAGCACTTGTACAGTATTTCCAGAATTTATGTGTTACAAACATTGTATTACAAGTTCAAAAATGCAATTTCCCTGCACTTCAGATATAAATCAGATATAAAAGTGAAAGACATTACATATATTAGGAACATTCTTAAATATTATAATTTTAAGCAGTCACCAAACTCTCACACCCAAAAGCAAACACTCTGTAAAATACTTCTGATTTAAAGTATTCTGTTATACAGACAGTAGAGTATCTAGAGTGTATAGAAGAGTATCTACAGTATATGCATCACAGTATGAAGTAGCAAAACACAGTTTCAGAGAGGGGGAGAGAATATTATAAAACTGAAAAGAAACATTTTACAGATGAACTGCTGTAGCAGGTGGATCCTGGGAGCAGCCTTGTGGCAGGTGAGTCCTGCAGTACTAACTCAAACAGGTGGTGAAGCACTTCATCACTGCATCTCTGTGGAGAGAAACAGAGAAGAAACTGACTCCAGGTCAGCTTCAGTAACACACCAGACTTAAGGACATTAGAGTTCCTCAGATATGGACAAGAGATGGTTCCAGAAGCTAGAACTAAACAAGTATAATCTTGTTTATTTAGAATTTTTTATGTTATATTGTTGTGCACACACACACACACACACACACACATCCATCCATACACACGCACAAACGCACAGGGCGTTAGAATTGCTCAGGGTTTTGTGGAGGTAGCTGGGTGGGGCTCATGAATAGATGAAGGGTGTTTTGACGGGGAAGGAGCACATGCTCAGAGTGATGTTACCAGCTCTAACCCCTCCCTCCCTCCGTACATCCTTTTGTCCCCCTCCCCCCCTTCTCTCATTCCACCACTTCAGGTATGCTGTGCTGTGGGATGATGCAATGCAGGCAGTAACCAAGGCAACAGCAGAACAAGGTCATATTCTACATCCTGCCTCCCCCCCTCTCTCCCCTCTCCTCTTGATCCTTTCCTCTTCCTCTTTCTCCCCTGTGTTGCTATGCAGACTCCCTCAGCTGGAGAAGGTGTGAATGCAGCCAAAGTTACAGAGGAGATAAGACCACAACAGAGCAGGTGGGGTGGTGGAGAGACTGGGAAACACGCACGCACGCACGTCAGACCCACTCAACCACTTCAGCTTCAAAAACCCTTCATGAATTGATAATCAATCCCTGAATGGTTTCCTTTATGATGAAAGCACCTAGCAATGGCTACCCCGGATACCCCTACTAGTTAGCCAAGCCCCAGAGCTAACGCTAAGACTGTCTAGCTTTGCCCCATAGCTAACGCTAAGACTATCTAGCCATGATACCGTTTCTACATACACTGTATCTGATCTGTATCAGGGGAGGAAGGAGTGAGGTAGAGGGTGAAGAAGAGGAGGAGGTAGAGGGGGGAGGTAGAGGGTTGAGGTAGAGAGCGAGGTAGAGAGTGAGTCAGGGGGTGAGTCAGAGAGTGGTGTTGAGGGTAAATCTGAGGGTGAGGTAAAGATGGAGTTAGAGGGGGAGTCAGAGGAAGAGTGATGATAATGGGTTGACTTGTCTTAGAGGGATGATGATGATAGGTTGAGGCCAGCAGAGCAGAAGGGTGATACATGCATGATGGTATTAATGGAGGCATGAGGCTTCATGATCACAATACTGTATATGTCAGCTCTGCAATAACAACCACTGCTAGGCTATAATCCAATCTACCAAATGAAAATGGATTTAACCAAGCGGCTTAATGGATCAAGGAGGAAAAACCATTTCTTGCCCACATAAAAAACCCTAATTCTCTGACTGGGAATAACAAGGGAGGGCAATATTGGGCATGTGTTGCTCTAAATCAGGAAAAAAAACAATATTGTTGATCTGTTCGACATGAGCTCCTCAGAACAGCCACAGAGACTCTCACAGTCTTTGTCTCCCCTCCTCTCTCTGCTCTTTAGGGAGGAGGTGAACAGGGGGGCGCAGGGAGTGTGTGTGGGGGGGGGGAGGGGGGTGTTGGTCCTCAGCTGTCAGAAGGGATTAGCGTTTCTCCAACTGGGGGGATTGGAGGGAGAGCAGGAGGGCGGTAAGACCACTCACCACATGAGAAAGACATTCCCTCATTCACAGCTGGCCTGGGTCAACACCAATGTTCTAGTCATGGAGAGCAGATAGAACACCAGGACTATCTTCAGCTCCATAGTTAGGACACCAGGGCCACGTGGCTAGGCTAATTTCATTCATGTGGCACAGTCAGTTAGGGTGTCAGGCTAGTAATCAGAAGATCCCTGGTTCAAACCCCGGCTGTGTCAACATGACGGTGTGTCCTTGGGCAAGGCACTTCACCTTACTTGCCTCAGGGGGAATGTGCCTGTACTTGCTGTAAAGTCACTCTGGATTAGAGCGTCTGCTTAATGTAGGCTATCTTCACAGGACACCAGGATGGCCTGGTCAGGTTATCTTCAGCTTCCTACTTCAACATCCTCCAGCACCACTTAACACAGACAGCAAAGCTGTGGCTCATCGCTCATTATCATCCAGCAAAAAGCACATGATCAGCACCATGCTGTGGATCTTACAGAGCCTTGATACTGTGAGCTGAGCCTGATGGGGAGGAATAACAAGCAGCCATTTGCGTGTCCTTTGACTGAAGGGGGGGTGGGGGGGGGGGGTTTGCCATATGGTGAAGCCAAACAGCAGGGTGTTTAGGGGTAAATAACAACATGTTTTCATTCTGGGATCATCTGGTTCTCTGTGTGTTGTTTGTATGGCTGAAGCAGAAACAGCCCAGCGGTGTCTCTGTGTGTGTGTGTGTGTGTGTCTGGGCACAGTGCCATTTGTGGATAAACAGTTTTTAGAGATAGCGTTGGTGTGTCTGGGATTCCCGGAACCAGAACGCTGAGATGCATAGCAACTGGGCAGTTAGCTCACGCCAAAAGGTGCACCTTAAGTACTCAAGACAGACCATAGTTGGTGACAAAAATAAATAAAATAATAGTATTGGCTCCACAGGGTAGATTAGACATGATCAGCCTAACTTCCCCAGAGCCAGACGAGCTGCTTCAGGAAGTCTCTGGATCTTACCTGGCAAATGGAATGTATGAGATGCTGTACCTGGAAGAGACAAGAGAGAAAGAAATGAAGAAAGAGGCAGATAGAGGGAGAAAGGGAAAGAGAGATGGGGGGGGGGGGGAAGAGACAGAGAGGTTAGTGGAGTGTCACTTCTGAAGACATTAATCAACGTCAGCAGTCAGAATTTAAACAACCCGATATTACGCAACAATGAACTTAATTGGGCGATTAGATTACTGGTACGTTAAAGTCCCAACTGTGAGTCACAGATAAACCTACCGTTGTCTTGATGCCGATGAGATTAGATAAAAAAAGACAAGAGAATTGTAAAATGTATTTTACATAATACAAACCTGGTCATTAAATAAACCCAGAGGGTTAAGGTTCGCAAGGCTGTGGTTAGTTAAACACATGACAGTTGGTTAACACTCCTTTATCAAACATCCTCCTTCTGTTTAAATTCAAATTTGAAGTGCCACATTCATAATAGTATACAGGTAATCTGGTCCCCAGTTCTAGACCGCCCCAGTTCTAGACCACCCCAGTACTAGACCATCCCAGTTCTAGACCGCCCCAGTTCTAGACCACCCCAGTTCTAGACAGCCCCAGTTCTAGACCGCCCCAGCTCTAGACCACCCCAGTACTAGACCATCCCAGTTCTAGACCGCCCCAGTTCTAGACCGCCCCAGTTCTAGACCGCCCCAGCTCTAGACCACCCCAGTACTAGACCATCCCAGTTCTAGACCGCCCCAGTTCTAGACCACCCCAGTTCTAGACCGCCCCAGTTCTAGACCGCGCCAGCTCTAGACCACCCCAGTACTAGACCATCCCAGTTCTAGACCCCCCAGTACTAGACCATCCCAGTTCTAGAACGCCCCAGTTCTAGACCGCCCCATTTCCAGACCGCCCCAGTTCCAGACCACCCCAGTTCCAGACCACCCCAGTTCCAGACCACCCCAGTTCAAGAGAGCAGTATCTCAGCCTATCCTGCCGTCATTCACTACAATGATTAGTGTGTGTGCAGTAATCATTAACTAGCAGCTCTGTTCTGGCATGACTGGTATTAGATTTGCTTCGCTGAGCAGTCTGCAGGTATGTGTCCCGTCACCTACTGACAAGGTACAGAGCAGGTCTGGGTCTGGTCTAACACACACACACGCACGCACAGCCCCCCACGCACACACACACATGCTGTGCTGTACATGCCCGCTCCACTCCACACAAGTGCGTACGTGTGAGTTTATCACATCCTTGTTACAGCTTCGGGACACACAGCTACCGGTTGCTAAGGCGACGGCTGCCTCTGAGGAGCAGTGAAGGCGGAAGAGAAGGAAGAGATGAGAGAGTTTATAGAGACAGGACTACTCCACTGTGAGGGGAGGTGGTGTGTATCTGGACAGGGCTACTCCTCAGTAAGAGGAGGTGTCTTTAGACAGGGCTACTCCTCAATTAGGGGAGGTGTCTTAGACAGGGCTACTTCTCAGTAAGAGGAGGTGTCTTTAGACAGGGCTACTCCTCAGTAAGGGGAGGTGTCTTTAGACAGGGCTACTCCTCAGTAAGAGGAGGTGTCTTTAGACAGGGCTACTCCTCAGTAAGGGGAGGTGTCTTTAGACAGGGCTACTCCTCAGTAAGAGGAGGTGTCTTTAGACAGGGCTACTCCTCAGTAAGAGGAGGTGTCTTTAGACAGGGCTACTCCTCAGTAAGAGGAGGTGTCTTTAGACAGGGCTACTCCTCAGTAAGAGGAGGTGTCTTTAGACAGGGCTACTCCTCAGTAAGAGGAGGTGTCTTTAGACAGGGCTACTTCTCAGTAAGAGGAGGTGTCTTTAGACAGGGCTACTCCTCAGTAAGAGGAGGTGTCTTTAGACAGGGCTACTCCTCAGTAAGAGGAGGTGTCTTTAGACAGGGCTACTCCTCAGTAAGGGGAGGTGGTGTGGATCTAAGCATCTAGACACCGCTGATCTCCCACCTGTGATCTCCCAGGCCACTCTGGGTCAGCAGGAGCTTAGAGAGGCCCTACTAAGTCCATCCTCAACATGTGTTGGAGTCAAGGATATCTCTTCACAGAGGAGACACGGCCCATCTGTCCCTCAGAGGGCAGGTAGGATGGAGGCAGGGCGCAAGGACGCAGAGGATGGAGACAGGGACGCAGAGAGAGGCATGGGCAGGACAGTCACCGTTTAGGGACAGAGGCAGGCGGTAACAGGGAGACCAAGATGGGGAGATAGGTGGCTGAGTGGTTAGGGCGTCGGGCTAGTGATCAGAAGGTTGGCAGGTTGATTCCTGGCTGAGGCAACACGACATTGTGTCCTTCAGCAAGGCAATTCACCCTACTTGCCTCAGGGGGAATGTCGCTGTATGTGCTGTAAATCACTCTGGATAAGAGCGTCTGCTAAACGACTAAATGTAAATATAGATAGAGAGGGAAACACAGAGACAGGGAGCGTTTACATTTAGCAGACGCTCTTATCCAGAGCGATTTACAGCACATGCAGGGACATCCCCCCCGGGGGAAAGTAGGGTGAAGTAGTAGGGTCCTTGCCCAAGGACACTACGTCCTGCTGGCACAGCCGGGATTCGAATCGGCAAACTTCTGATTACCAGCCCAATTTCCTTAATCGCTCTGCCATCTGACGTCCCCAGTGAAGGGGACGTGGAGAGAGAGAGGCAGGGACAGGGGGGAGGGTTAGAGGCCACAGAGCCCAGACAGCCCTGGCCTAGACCACAGTCCTCGACTGACCTGCCTGGTGGACTGATGCTGAGCTGGGAAACTAGGGTAAGGCGGTGAGGTGTTGCTGGCCTCCCTGGGATTATCTTTCTATTTACTTACTAACAGGATTTAGCACCTGCCAAGTAAGGCAGCCCAGCTGTCTGTCAGCCAAGCCACACAGCTAATTAACACAAACTGTTAGCTCATGACTTGAGTTGCGTGTAACACCCCCTCTTAGCATCACGCACTGTTAGCATCACCTGGAGTTAGCCACACCTACTGTTAGCATCACCTACTGTTAACATCACCGACTGTTAGCATCACCTGGAGTGAGCCACACCCACTGTTAGCATCACCTGGAGTGAGCCACACCCACTGTTAGCATCACCTGGAGTGAGCCACACCCACTGTTAGCATCACCTGGAGTTAGCCACACCCACTGTTAGCATCACCTGGAGTTAGCCACACCCACTGTTAGCATCACCTGGAGTTAGCCACACCCACTGTTAGCATCACCTGGAGTGAGCCACACCTACTGTTAGTATCACCTGGAGTTAGCCACACCCACTGTTAGCATCATACATGTTTCAAATGTTACTGCTCAGAGTCCACTCCTAGTAAACACCCAACAATATAAACACACGGTTTTCAAAACACACAAATACACCCACAAAGGCACATCAACACTGGACCAAAGGCTACACCTTACAGGATGTTAGCTAGAGAAACATGACCTCCCATCTCCCAGCCCTGTGGGTCTCATGGAGGACTCCAGCATCACTACTTACCATGTCATAGCCAGGAACTGGAGAATGCAGAAGATTATGGCCAGACCCTTTTTTCCCCACTGGAGAGATGAGCACAGAAAGAGATCAAGAAAGGGAGAAAGGAAGATGGAGAGAGATATCAGATCTTGTTTGAGTGATTTACAAAGAGCATTTGAGCAGATCACAGCAGGTTACAGGTGGGACACTAACCCAGCACAGGTGGGACACTAACCCAGTACAGGTGGGACACTAACCCAGCACAGGTGGGACACTAACCCAGTACAGGTGGAACACTCACCCAGTACAGGTGGGACACTAACCCAGCACAGGTGGGACACTAACCCAGCACAGGTGGGACACTAACCCAGTACAGGTGGGACACTAACCCAGTACAGGTGGGACACTAACCCAGTACAGGTGGGACACTAACCCAGTAGAGGTGGGACACTAACCCAGCACAGGTGGGACACTAACCCAGTACAGGTGGGACACTAACCCAGCACAGGTGGGACACTAACCCAGCACAGGTGGGACACTAACCCAGCACAGGTGGGACACTAACCCAGCACAGGTGGGACACTAACCCAGTACAGGTGGGACACTAACCCAGTACAGGTGGGACACTAACCCAGTACAGGTGGGACACTAACCCAGCACAGGTGGGACACTAACCCAGTACAGGTGGGACACTAACCCAGTACAGGTAGGACACTAACCCAGTACAGGTGGGACACTAACCCAGTACAGGTAGGACACTAAGGTGGCCTACATTAAGGTTGGGAGTGGGATGACCCCAGCAAGCATCTCTCCAGGAGGTCACACAGGGGTCAGAGACAGCTTCGGAAGAGGGACTTACCCAGAAGACTGCACAGAGGGTCAGGATCAGGCACAGCTGTGGGTTAGGCAGAGGAAAGGCAGAGGTCAGAGGTCAACCTCTCGCACAATGACACATCACACTCTAATCACACACAAGCTATTCACAGCAGCTTGGATCAGGGAGCACCCTGAAAGCCAAAGATATCAACATCCATGACCTCACCTTGGCTGACTGAGAAAACTTCATGGAGGGATAACACTACTACCACAGGTAGATCAAATCATTTTGCATATTGCACCTATAACCAACCTACACCCTTATAGAGGACATGGAAACTCTTTAAAGAAGCTGGAAGATCCCTTGAGTGGGAAGCATGACTCAACATGGAGAAGGTGAAAAAGAAGGAAGAGGAGGAAGAGGGGTAAGATGGGGTGAAGGAGGACAGGAACAAGGATAACGAAAGGTGGAGGACAGGAAGAGTAAGCATATGTTGTGTGTCCCCCCCCCCCCCAGGAGGGACTTACAGGACGCTGGAGACACGCTAAGCTTAGCACACGCCTGCTAACTGTAGACACAAGCCTACTGTTATAATCCACTTATTACTGTACACTCACAGGAGCAGCAACACTGAGGCATCTCAAACATATTAAGATCACAGGTGTTCACCTGAAACACAATTCTCTGAGCCCTGCTGTATAAATAGTTACTGTACAGAGTATGGTACACATCACATCCATTCTCAAAGCAAGCATGGCTAGGTCACTGTTACATCAGCCATCTGGGAGATTAGCAAGACCACTTGAAGACAGACAGACCTGAGGAAAACTCTATAAGCAACTGTGACCCAAACCAAATGCACCTCTAATCAAGTGACTAATCTCACAAGATTGTCCCAAGTCTGCTCTAGCATGAAGGGGTGAGGTGGAGGGGGAGAAGGGGTGAGGTGACCGCAGGGGTGAGGTGTGGAGGAGAAGAATTGAGGTGGGAGTGAGCCGGGGGAAGAGAAGTGAGGTGGGGGGGGAGGGGTGAGGTGTGGGGGAGGAGGAGTCAGAGAGAGGGGTGAGGTGACCGCAGGGGTGAGGTGTGGAGGAGAAGAATTGAGGTGGGAGTGAGCTGGGGGAAGAGAAGTGAGGTGGGGGGGGGGAGGGGTGAGGTGTGGGGGAGGAGGAGTCAGAGAGAGGGGTGAGGTGGGGGGGAGAAGGGGTGAGGTGGGGGGAAGGAGTGAGCTGGGGGAAGAGAAGTGAGGTGGGGGGGGAGAAGGGGTGAGGTGTGGGGGAGGAGGAGTCAGAGAGAGGGGTGAGGTGGGGGGGAGAAGGGGTGAGGTGTGGGGGAGAAGAGGTCAGAGAGAGGGGTGAGGTTACCAGCATGACACAGGTTGCTATCAGTCTAGTTGGCTCGAACATGCGCTTCAGCTGTTTCAGAGGCCCCATCAGGAAGCAGGTGCTGCAGGAGAACAGAACCACAGAACAGTCATGTCAACATCTTCTGCAGGAGAACACAACTACAGAACAGTCATGTCAACATCTGCTGCAGGAGAACACAACTACAGAACAGTCATGTCAACATCTGCTGCAGGAGAACACAACTACAGAACAGTCATGTCAACATCTGCTGCAGGAGAACACAACTACAGAACAGTCATGTCAACATCTGCTGCAGGAGAACACAACTACAGAACAGTCATGTCAACATCTGCTGCAGGAGAACACAACTACAGAACAGTCATGTCAACATCTGCTGCAGGAGAACAGAACTACAGAACAGTCATGTCAACATCTTCTGCAGGAGAACAGAACTACAGAACAGTCATGTCAACATCTGCTGCAGGAGAACAGAACTACAGAACAGTCATGTCAACATCTTCTGCAGGAGAACACAACTACAGAACAGTCATGTCAACATCTGCTGCAGGAGAACAGAACTACAGAACAGTCATGTCAACATCTGCTGCAGGAGAACAGAACTACAGAACAGTCATGTCAACATCTGCTGCAGGAGAACAGAACTACAGAACAGTCTTGTCAACATCTGCCATCACACATCTCACTGTGTGTATGAGGTATGTGTGTTTTTGTACTTGTGAGCTCTGTTTCAGTGTTCGTGTGAGGCATGTGTATGTTGCTGTGAGTTGGTGTGTCTTTGTGTGTGTGTGTGTGTGTGTGTGTGTGTGTGTGTGTGTGTGTGTGTGTGTGTGTGTGTGTGTGTGTGTGTGAGCCAGACAATGGCTGACAGGGAGAGAGTGTGAGGAGTCTGTATGACAGAGGATTGTGCTGCCATTCAAACACACAGCAGGAAGCCCTGTGGATAAAGGACGCTCAGGTCACATGTCCTGTTGCATTGTGAGATCAGCAGTCAGCAGATCCACAGGCTCCAATTAGCTCCTGTACCCAGGAATCATCACCTGTTCTTACTGACATGATCAGTTTTCAACAAACAGGAAGCACAGTAACGCACTGACTGACATTTTAGACCGTGTGTACATGAGTCTAATCTGTCATGTCAGTCACATTCTCCCTGAAGCACAGCCGATACAGGATCATGCAGAGGGTCAGGGTGGTTGTGATACAACAGACTGTTGAAGAGGTGTTTGTGGTCAGAGAGAGAGAAAGAGAAACAGAGACAGACAGAAAGAGAGAGAGACAGAGACAGAGAGAGAGAGAGAGAGAGAGAGAGACAGAGAGAGAGAGAGAGAGAGAGAGAGACAGAGACACAGAGAGAGAGAGACAGAGAGAGAGAGAGGTTGTGTTTGTATCTGCTCTGGTAACCTGGGCGACCTGGCATAGTCTGACAGACAGGTAGACAGACAGACAGACAGAAATAGTAACAGAGAAACTTTCAACCTCTCCCAGACAGACCCTCTCCCAGACAGACCCTCACCCAGACAGACCCTCTCCCAGACAGACCCTCACCCAGACAGACCCTCTCCCAGACAGACCCTCACCCAGACAGACCCTCTCCCAGACAGACCCTCACCCAGATAGACCCTCTCCCAGAAAGACCGTCTCCCAGACAGACCCTCTTCCAGAAAGACCCTCTCCCAGACAGACCCTCTCCCAGACAGACCCTCTCCCAGACAGACCCTCTCCCAGACAGACCCTCTCCCAGGTAGGCTCCGGGACCGGCTGGGACCGGACCCCTACAGGACAGCTGACGCCCATCCACCTGACTCACACTCAACTGCTACTTTAGCTGTCAATGTTACCGTGGCCACCAACCTGTGCCAAACACCAGCCTAGAGACAGAAGGGCTCCGAAACACAAGACAATGTGCCGCTGAGCCAGTTCCTGAGTGTAAATACATTTAAGCATGCAGACACACTTATGCAGAGCGAGGACCAAAGATCCCTGTGAAGCAGAAGAGCCAGAGTGTGACCCAGCTGATGACAGGACAGGACACTGAGTCCTCATCTTACCCAGACAAACACGTCTGAACACTGTTTCTGTCACTCCGTATGAGGCCACTGTTTCAGACATCCCATAAACAAACACAGCAGCTGTTAACAAGGACAACAGACACACAGGTGTCGCTGTGTTCTTCTGACGTGAAGTCCACTTTAGGACAGGAGGTGGAGCTGTCTAGGACAGCAGGCCTGAACAAGGAGTAGTCTCTGTCTGTCTCCACGCTGTCTGTCTCCACGCTGTCTGTCTCCAAGCTGTCTGTCTCCAAGCTGTCTGTCTCCAAGCTGTCTGTCTCCAAGCTGTCTGTCTCTGTGTTTGTCTGCCTCCAAGCTGTCTCTGTCTGTGTCTGTCTGTCTGTCTCCAGGCTGTACTACATCAGTAAAACAAACTGCCACTGACTTCCCTGGATTTCCTTGTTGAACTCACAGAACAGACTGTCATGACTCTTCCACAAGACCTCTATCACTAGAATCAGTTCCATTTCGTCAGGACATTTCTGACACCATCCTCATTCATGCTGACATGACTGGAACACAAAACTGTGTGACTGCCACCAGAGTGAGGTTCCCCTGCTGAGGAACCCCCAGACGTCTTACCTGGAGAGGGCGGACAGGTTTCCTAGCGTGTAGAACACAGCAAACAGTTTGGAACCATTGGGTAGGAACAACAGTGCTGTGCCCTGGGGAATAAAAGGGTCATTACATCACAGCGCTATCATTCAACAGGATCAGAAACAGACCATCATACACAGGCTTTTTACATCTTGCTATCACTTATCACAGTCCTTCTGACCACAATCATATCCATCCTTTTATCACTTTCCTCAACCACACTTTATCATTCATCACAACCATACTTTATTGGAACATTTTAATAACCATGCTTTATTGATATATCCTTAATTATATAAATTTGTGCGAGGTCTGACAGATTATAATTAACAAGAGTACTGGAATTAGTTAATGTCTACTCTCACTTCTTTTGGAAAGCAAAGCAAGTGTTTTCTAAAGGAATGCCAACTGTAATCTGAGTGCTGTACTGTACCCTGCTACTGTTGTTAACTGCAAATAACGGTTTTTCTTATCTTAATCAGTACTCCATCCAGATCCAAGATGACTGATTCCTTTTGGTGTGTGTGCTCTATCTAGTGGACAGTATCAGTATTACAGATAATCTTTGCTCAGGCTGAGCTAACTTTCAGGGGACACAGTGGGGTCAAATCTAGCCAAATCCAGCTCTGAGGATCATACAGACCTCAGACACTAACTTCGAGGATCGTACAGACCTCAGACACCAGCCCTGAGGATCGTACAGACCTCAGACACTAACTTTGAGGATCGTACAGACCTCAGACACCAGCCCTGAGGATCGTACAGACCTCAGACACCAGCCCTGAGGATCGTACAGACCTCAGACACCAGCCCCGAGGATCGTACAGACCTCAGACACCAGCCCTGAGGATCGTACAGACCTCAGACACCAGCCCTGAGGATCATACAGACCTCAGACACCAGCCCTGAGGATCATACAGACCTCAGACACCAGCCCTGAGGATCGTACAGACCTCAGACACTAACTTTGAGGATCATACAGACCTCAGACACCAGCCCTGAGGATCGTACAGACCTCAGACACTAACTTTGAGGATCGTACAGACCTCAGACACCAGCCCTGAGGATCGTACAGACCTCAGACACCAGCCCCGAGGATCGTACAGACCTCAGACACCAGCCCTGAGGATCGTACAGACCTCAGACACCAGCCCTGAGGATCGTACAGACCTCAGACACCAGCCCTGAGGATCGTACAGACCTCAGACACCAGCCCTGAGGATCGTACAGACCTCAGACACCAGCCTTGAGGATCGTACAGACCTCAGACACCAGCCCTGAGGATCGTACAGACCTCAGACACCAGCCCTGAGGATCGTACAGACCTCAGACACCAGCCCTGAGGATCGTACAGACCTCAGACACCAGCCCTGAGGATCGTACAGACCTCAGACACCAGCCCCGAGGATCGTACAGACCTCAGACACCAGCCCCGAGGATCGTACAGACCTCAGACACCAGCCCTGAGGATCGTACAGACCTCAGACACCAGCCCTGAGGATCGTACAGACCTCAGACACCAGCCCTGAGGATCGTACAGACCTCAGACACCAGCCTTGAGGATCGTACAGACCTCAGACACCAGCCCTGAGGATCGTACAGACCTCAGACACCAGCCCTGAGGATCGTACAGACCTCAGACACCAGCCCTGAGGATCGTACAGACCTCAGACACCAGCCCAGAGGATCATACACGCTCATGACCTGGTTAGCAGGACTAGCCTAGCAACATGGCAGCAGGAAAACAGTGGTGTTGGTTTGTGTGTGCAGCAGAGATGTATCGCCTGCCCTGTGCTGGTGGAGTGGGACCAGTTCCAGTGTGGCAGACAGCCAACTGATGCAGAAAAACCAAGCATGAAGAAACACCAAGCAAGACACATTGCCAAGAAACACTCAATTAAGATTAGTCAGAGGAAACAAATGAACTATTTGGTGACAGGAAGTTATGCTGAGAGTAAATAGATGAAACATACAAACAGTATAATCCAATAGGCAGCTTGAAAAGGACTAATTTGTCCCATCTACTGAGCCAGCTGCTGCATCCAGAGGGACAGGCCTCTGCCTACTGTGTTCCACCCCTGAGCTCTGCTACATAACAATCCTGACTACACAATGTCTCCTACTGTGCTGGACAAACCCCCTGGACCAACACACCACACAGCTGCACACTCTGATGCACCAGCGCCTGCCATCAGACTATCAGCCTGTTCCTGTGGTTAGACAGAGACCCACGCTGAGATACTCTTTGACAAGTAGGTGGCTGAATCTTAAATGTTGTCTGTTGATCAGTCCGTATGTGTGGGTGCATGTGTCAGTCTGTGCGTGTGTCTGTCTGTCTGTCTGTGTGTGTGTGTGTCGTATCCCCACTGACCAGTATGGAGCAGAGGACTCCTGCTGCAAAGCAGATGATGAACCACTTGACCCTGGTGCTGTAGCTGAGTGTGGACGCATCCAGGACCTGCAGGGAACAATAGCAGGAAGTCACAAGATGGGCAGCGGCCCACACACGCACACACATGCACGCACACACACACAAACACACAGACAAACATGCACACACACTCAAACACGCACAGGGGGGCTCGGCCTAAACTACACTTATACTTTGTATACTAAAAAAGGTTTTATATTTTATCAGCCAAATAAATAAAATGTGTACCCAGGTAGGATAAGCCTTTATACATGACAACAACCTGGGCTAGCCAGGGAAAACCTCAAGCTTTCATAATTTGATAATTTCTCGACTGCTTTTCTCAAAAACCTGTGGTCGGGTCACGGGTGAGAATGTCTCAGTTGCAAGGTAAATACAATGTGTCCGTAGGATCCTGCTCTAGTATAGACAAACCACAGGCACTGACCCCTAACCCCTCCGGTCAACCCTTCACCAGATGGCCACTGCCAGACGGCATCATGGGACAGCAGCAACAGTACTTCTTCCATCACAGGAACACCACGAGCAAGATAACAACCCAACAACCCCATCACATGACCCGCTGATGATAAGATATCCACAGGAGGACTACCCGATGGTACTAAGATATCCACAGGAGGACTACCCGATGGTACTAAGATATCCACAGGATGACTACCTGCTGGTACTAATCGTGTATTTAAACAATGTCTTTACTAAGCTGAGTCGTATCATGATCAAGTGTTTTCAAAGTCATAGGCTAGTCTTTAAACCTTCAACTTACCTCTGTCCTTCCGTATCCTTACGAAAGCATGAAAAGAGTTGCAATACATTCAATTATACGTCACATTTGATCAAAGAGTGGGTGAGGGAAGTATCTCAAAAGAGTACTTGTTAAGGAAGGCTGGTGTGCTAACAGGCTAACTGCAGCAGTGACATCTGCATTAATGACAGCTTAGCTAAGGCAGCTAGCAGCTGTCAAACTAGGGTTTACTGTGTGGCGAGAACAGCTCAATAAGTCAAATAACAGAACAGTTGAATAAGTCAAATGACAAACAAATAGCTATCAAACATGACTGTCTGTTTTTCAGTAAGCTTGAATTAATATCGCGTCATATAGCCTAGTAAAAGTCCCCAGATGCACAGAGCTGTAGTACTTCTGCTGCTACTAGAAACCAGGTCAAATATTCCCCGTCCACCTGGTTTCATGGAGCTGTAGTTACATTACCTGTGCAGTGAGCCCTAACTCCTCATTCTCTTCCTGACCACTTAGTACACGACGTAGCTTGTCCATTGCAAGATCTTCCTATATGAAGTGAGTAGCTAAAGGCTGGTGGCTGAACAGTCCGCTGCTTTCTGGGTGAAACTATTTCCTTCCTTCCTCTATGGGCGGTGTGGCTGCTGCTGCAGCTGCTGGGTAATGCTGTTCTTCCGACACCAGATCTGAACACAGTGACCAGGGGGGGGGGGGTCTAACAAGGATCTATAATATTAACATTATTAATATTATAATATTATAGATCCATGGGATCGAGCCTTTCAAGCAGTGGCCCCCAGACTCTAGAAGTCGTGGCGTCTATTTTTTCGCACTTGAAGCTCCTCTGATACTTTTACGAAGCAGCTGGAAAACTTTAGTGAGGGTTTTATGTTTATTTTTCTTGATGTTTTTATGTCTGTATTTGTACTTTTGTATTTTTGATACATGTCATTTTTTATGTAAAGCAATTTGTGAATTATTTATGAGAAAAGTGCTATATAAATAAACTTTCCTTAACTTTACCAGTGAATTACTCCAAACATCCAAGCGATGGCAGTAAAGCCTAGTTTATGCTCCCGCGATGCGTCCCCCGCGGTGCTCCGCCGGCAGCGCCGCCCCTCCCGCATTGCCCCTCCGCGCACCTCCAAAAAATCCAGTCACATCTGTTCGCCTTTAGGGTGGCTGTCAGGTCAAGTCTCTCAGCTGCCTCTGGAGGGGCTTCATAGATTACCTTTACATTAACTTTACATACATTATTTAGAAACTGGCAACATGTTCATTAAACGTCCATAAAACTTAAAATGCACGAGACAGCAGTGGGAATGATTATGTCTTTATAAGACTATTGAGCTAATCTAAACCGATGTCTATCCAT
The DNA here is from genome assembly GCA_030340665.1 of Neosalanx taihuensis. NCBI lineage: Eukaryota > Metazoa > Chordata > Actinopteri > Osmeriformes > Salangidae > Neosalanx > Neosalanx taihuensis. Next base: position 14,381,006 of record CM059293.1, on the reverse strand, counting down.
TCAATAGCAATGCAACTTCAACAGAAAATTGATCAATTATAATGACAAATGACTGGATGGTGGTTTTGGTTACTCTCTTGTTGCTGCGCTTTTACGCGAGGACGCACTAAAGGCTTCTGGTGTCAGGGACTCTATAATAAGGCTTCTTTAAGGCTGATATTATTCAAGCCAGTTCCAGTGAGGGTTGGTGCTGAATTGATCAGAAGTCAGTCTACGTTAGGGTTAGCTAAACTTAGCAGTTTTGTGACTATAAAACAGCAGTGTCGACAAAGAAAACAATACGTGTGATTAGAAGAATTATGATTATTCAGATCAATATGTCAGAAAATGTCAGAAAATCTCCCAGGAGTCCAGACTCAGCTGAGCATATTTGAAGCATTTTGGTACCAAACATTGCCAGAAAAAATTGACAAACGATGTGATCGGTAAATTGTACAGTTAATGGCATCGATCTGGTCTGTTATTGTTATGACTGTCTTGGCAGGGTCTAACTAGGATTGCTACGTTACAGAATGGGATCCTTAATGAAACACTAGGGGGAGGGATGAAACCAGAGTTCCGGTGTGCGGGTGTGTGTGTGTGTGTGTGTGTGTGTGTGTGTGTGTGTGTGTGTGTGTGTGTGTGTTGGGTGCGTCACCACTGATGAAGACTTGACTCTTCCCATGTAAGAGGACATGTAGCCCTACACTTTCTGAAGTTACATGGTGTTATGGAGAGGTAGGTAGCCTATTCATGTTTTGTTTTTTTACATATGTTCTTCTGTAGGGCCCAGCAACTAGACTATGCCCACTTTCGGAGCTCTGGTCTGGTCTGTTCTTGGAACAAAGCTGTGTTCTTTTCAAAAGGAACATTGAATGGCACGATTTATGAGACGACTAACCCAATTGAAGAGCGCATAAAGCAGATTTCTCCCCCTTGATGTGTAACCACCATGAATATGGAAGATCTTGTCCCACTCCAAGGGCGAAGCTTCAGCCTGCATTTGATACTAAGGCCAGGCAACCTTGCCCTGTCTTTATCAGCAGCAAACGCGGCGCCAGAAGAGATAATGAAGGGAGGCTGGGGGGTCAGTATGTCCTCCTTAAGGACTGTGCTCCTGGACAGGGCTTAGGGAGGCTGGGGAGTCAGTATGTCCTCCTTAAGGCCTGTGCTCCCGGACAGGGACATGATGCACGCCTTGTGTGCTGGATATCACAGTGTATTGCACCCGTTGTAACGTGAACGGTAGGCTAACTTTAGCCTAACTATCATATCCTATCTTAATCGTGTAGAAAACAGATGGCGGGTGCCAAATAAACACAAACACATTTCCAAAATTCCTGTTCTGCTCTCCCAGCTCTTCCTCTGCCAAGGTCATCCTGTTCTGATCTGCCAGGTTCAGTTTATGATGTTGCATTTTGAAGAAGTCTGCTATCTATTGGCTAAAGTATCCATCTAATTAAAGGTAGCCTAACACCATATTAAAATAATTTGTGTGTATACAACATGTCCATTCTTTTAATTGGCATACATGTTTAATTGTATGATTATCTTGGAGCTATGGACTAATATTATGATATCAAACCAGGGTCGTCCTAGGAGTCAGTGTATCACAGACTCTGCTATAGTCTTGAGTTAGGGGTCGTTTTTAGGAAACGGAATTGAAAGCTTTTTGAACACTCGTCCACAGCTTGATTGTCGCAGTCTGCACCGCAGTGAGCGCGCAGCTTTTGCGCAACTCTAGCGCACTTTCAGAAGGGTGGAACCAGCATCACCAGAGACAGAGACCCGAGCCTGAGGAAGGAGAGGAAGGATAACACTTTGGCTGAATATCCGCACAGTTCATTGCTCTGAGTCATTTGGACATCCCCAGACAGACTGAAGGGACTGCTTCAGTGTGAACACCAGTCCAATCATGTGGACATCGCCTGCGTTTGTTCTCTTTCCGTCCTTGTTGCTGTCCTGTGCCTCCATTGCCGCTGGTCTGTTCGTGTGTCCGGGGATCTGTCGCTGCTTCTCTGGATCCATCAGATGCAACAACCTGACCGAGCGGTCTGTGACCCAGAGAGGCGCCTACAGGCGGCTGTGAGTGCACCAGAGTGTTGCAGTGGGGATGATTATCGAAACCGATGTCTATCCAGTTAATAGCAACTTATCTTCAACAACAAATTGATTAATTATAATAATAAATGACTGGATGGTGGTTTTGGTTACTCTTGTTGCTGCGCTTTTACGCGAGGACGCACTAAAGGCTTCTGGTGACGGGGACTTTATAATAAGGCTTCTTTAAGGCTGATTTTATTCAAACCAGTTCCAGTGAGGGCTGGTGCTAAATGTATCAGAAGTCAGTCTAGGTTAGGGTTAACTAAGCTTAGCAGTTTTGTGACTATAAAACAGCAGTGTCGACAAATAATACAATACGTGTGACCAGAAGAATTATGATTATTCAAATCAATATGTCTCCCATCAGAATATCTCCCAGGAGTCCAGACTCAACTGAGCTCATTTGAAGAGTTTTGGTACCAAACATTGAAAAAATAGACAAACGATGTGATCGATAAATTGTTCAGTTAATGGCATCGGTCTGGTATGTTAATATTAAATATGGAATATTATTGTTAGGGCATTGTTATTTCCAAATGCACCTCATACACTATTATAGTAGTATATAATGAATGTGTCCCATTTTTTCACCAAGCCTTCTTCAAGTCTAGTTTTGTAGGAGAAGTCTTTGTGCTCTGCAGTGCTTCACCTCTCGTCTTTCCCACATATCCAAAGCACTCATGCCACTTGAGATTTTCCCATTATACTGTACCTTCAAAGCGGATCTGACAGGTCAGCAGCAACCCTGAGATGGAGGTGAACTGTGTGTAGAAATATGTTTAAAAAAAAAGAAGAAATCCAACCTTAATTTGTGTGTTTTCACTTTGCAGATGAGATGGTAGTTTTGGGATAGAGTTTATACCACTAATCACCAAAATGGTGCTAAATCTACACACTACCCTTCTGTCCTGACTGGGCCCAGCTTGGACTGTAACTGTAATGGGCAGAATCAGAAAGTCTCTCACCACATGTTTCTTTATAGAGAAGAAGCTATAGAACTTTCTGTTAAAAAAGATCTTCGGAAGGTCAAGAGCTCTTTCCCTCCTGATCAGATGGCCCTGATTGGTTGCTCCTCCAAGAAAAGCTGGTGCAGAGGAGCTGAATGGAAGGTTGACTGTTGAAATGCTTGAAGGCTGAGAACCTTGACCTTACTGTCAGAGCCACAGAGCCTTGACCGATAAGCATCCATGTGCACCAAGGCTGACAGACATAACAACCTGAAATCAAACTCAATATAATGTGTGACATTTACAAAGGACCTCTTTTCCCCACCTCACACTAGACCCAAGCAGAATTGCAAATCTGGAGCCATCTTGAAGCCCAAGTGGGTCGAGGGGATGGACATTTGTGAGGCTAAATTACAGTAGCTAAAGTCTGAAAAATGGGGCATGCTTTTATTGGCATTTTGTTATTCAGTATCTCTGGCTCCGCGCCCCCCTGAATGTGCTGTCTCCACAGGGTTCTGAATCATCTGAACCACAAGACTCTCTCCAGCTTCTCGTTTGACAGCCTGGGCAAGGTGCAGGGGATGTGAGTGCTGCTAAATTCGTCTTTACTTTCAGCTCAGTAAATGTATTCATTTAGCAGACGCTTTTATCCAAAGTGACTTACAACAGTAAGGAACTTCCCCCCTTTAAGGTACTCTGTAGAACATCTCCACACTCACATCTCTACTACTATTAAGATCTACTACAGAACACAACCTGTTTTAGCCTTATCTTCTGAGGTCCTCACTGCCTGGTTTGGAAAAAGCCACAAAGATCCTTAGTCTAACCAATGACGCCCTATTCTTTTAATAGATAATTGCTTTTAATAGATTGTATCATGTACTGTGTGTTTTGACCTAATTATTTTGTTTTATTTATTTTTTGTGGTTTAAGAGAAATTTCTCAGAGTTTTACCCTGGAGACCATGGAGAGCTTGACGTTTAATAACCTTCTGAGCCTGTCTGATATGTGAGTTTTAGTCAAGCCCCTCTCCCTGCCCTGCCATCTCCTGACTTCTCCTGACCTCTCCTCTCCCCTTCTCTCCACCCCACTTCACTCCACTCCTCCACCATCAGGCTTAGCACAGACTCATGTCTTGTAAACCAATCTTCCTTGGCTGTGAGAAAATCTGACTTCACATTACACCTGGGTAATGTTATGTTTCCCATTTTTCAGCCACATCCAGAACATCAGAAGTCTTGTGCACATTGAAAAAAAGGCTTTCAACAACCTACCAAAACTACGGTATCTGTGAGTAAGAAACCTGTAAATTTTTAGGTTTCAGCTGTGATGAGCTCTACAGAGTTCTCCAGACTGTCTCTATGAATCTCTATCATGGGGATGCTAAGCAGTGTCTTACAGTACAGTTTTCTAAATTGCTAAGACATATTTCTTGAAGCGGTCCTCCATGTTCTCAAAACAGTAAACAGAAAACCAAAACAAAAATTTCCAAAACCTCGGACTCAAAACATTTTACAAAAACCATTGAACCTGTTTTCAAAATCAAACAATGCTTTCAGATAGTCAATATATTAACACCACAGTCCTGAGACACAAAACAACAAAATGGAGTACACGGTATCAAGGGCATATAGTAAAAAAAAACAATTATGACTGTATACACAGTAGGACACAATCAATGGTAGAAAGGCCGACACTGTGGATTCTTTCAACGTTTGCACTGGCTTCACAACTCGGTCCTGTATTTCAGTTAGATGTGTTGAAGGACCACATCAACACTGAGAGCCTCTTACTCATACTCATCCTTCCACCCGCATTTTGTAGTTTTTGCAATTCAACAAGAAGGGAAAATACACTTAGTACTACAATCCAGTACGTAAAATATAGTGTAAATATTACTGTAATGGCATAATAACAAAGGTTTTTCATGTCGTGTATGTAAGCTTTATGTTCTGGCTCAAGTGTAGAGTAAATCTTCAGTTTCCTGCCTACAGTACTGTAAATGTAAACACTTACGTGTTCTGTTCTCAGAATGTCTTTACATTGGAGGCCACAGATAATCTGCTCAGATTGAGTTGTCCTTTTAGGCCTGCTACCTGTACAGTCATACCATGAAGAAGATCATGATCAATGACAGCAGCTGCAATTTGATCTGACTTAGGCACTCTGAGTTGCCTCATTTTAGCCTTATATTTCTGGGCAAGCGGTTTGATAACGGTGTTGTAGTTGTGTGCTGCTTGCGTTTTACCATTGTACAGAACAAGTGCATCACAGTGTAAAATGGTTTAAGAGAATGCATATGTGTTTGGGGTTAAGTGGTTTAGAAATTGTGAAAAACTGTAATACTGCATCTCATTAAGATTAAGATACTAAGATTTGTGGGGTAACAGTGTTCTGTTGTGACTCCATCTCTATTATTCATATTAATTAATAATAACATTTCACTGGGTCATCATGTTCATTCAATCTCAGATAAAACCCTCCAGCTGTGACCAATCCTGGTCCTTGAGGGCCACAGATGTTTTCCTGCTCAAGCACACCTGATTCTAATGAAAGGTCATTATCAGGCTTCCACAGAGCTTGATCTTTAGTCAGGTGTGCAAGAGCAGGGAAATGTCTAAAACCTTTAAGACACTGGACCTCAAGGACCTGGATTTGACACCTGTGGTGTAAAGTAACATATGTTTGTTTCCTGGAAAAGTAACATGCTTTGTTGTCATTGTTTCCAGGAGCATCTCCAACACGGGGATTGATGTGTTTCCTGACCTGACCACAGTTTTCTCTCTAGAACAAGACTTCATCCTGTGAGTCTGTAGACAGACACCTTCATCAACATCATGCTTGTTATCCTTGTCAGTCACACCATGTCTTGGTACAGTAGGGGAATCCCTCCACCCACAGTATGTCTGCTCTTAGACCAGGGCTGAACATGACTCCACCCACAGTATGTCTGCTCTTAGACCAGGGCTGAACATGACTCCACCCACAGTGTGGCTGCTCTTAGACCAGGGCTGAACATGACTCCACCCACAGTATGTCTGCTCTTAGACCAGGGCTGAACATGACTCCACCCACAGTGTGGCTGCTCTTAGACCAGGGCTGAACATGACTCCACCCACAGTATGTCTGCTCTTAGACCAGGGCTGAACATGACTCCACCCACAGTATGTCTGCTCTTAGACCAGGGCTGAACATGACTCCACCCACAGTATGTCTGCTCTTAGGCCAGGGCTGAACATGACTCCACCCACAGTATGTCTGCTCTTAGGCCAGGGCTGAACATGACTCCACCCACAGTATGTCTGCTCTTAGGCCAGGGCTGAACATGACTCCACCCACAGTATGTCTGCTCTTAGGCCAGGGCTGAACATGACTCCACCCACAGTATGTCTGCTCTTAGACCAGGGCTGAACATGACTCCACCCACAGTATGTCTGCTCTTAGGCCAGGGCTGAACATGACTCCACCCACAGTATGTCTGCTCTTAGGCCAGGGCTGAACATGACTCCACCCACAGTATGTCTGCTCTTAGACCAGGGCTGAACATGACTCCACCCACAGTGTGTCTGCTCTTAGACCAGGGCTGAACATGACTCCACCCACAGTGTGGCTGCTCTTAGACCAGGGCTGAACATGACTCCACCCACAGTGTGGCTGCTCTTAGACCAGGGCTGAACATGACTCCACCCACAGTATGTCTGCTCTTAGACCAGGGCTGAACATGACTCCACCCACAGTATGTCTGCTCTTAGACCAGGGCTGAACATGACTCCACCCACAGTATGTCTGCTCTTAGACCAGGGCTGAACATGACTCCACCCACAGTATGTCTGCTCTTAGACCAGGGCTGAACATGACTCCACCCACAGTATGTCTGCTCTTAGACCAGGGCTGAACATGACTCCACCCACAGTGTGGCTGCTCTTAGACCAGGGCTGAACATGACTCCACCCACAGTGTGTCTGCTCTTAGACCAGGGCTGAACATGACTCCACCCACAGTGTGTCTGCTCTTAGACCAGGGCTGAACATGACTCCACCCACAGTGTGGCTGCTCTTAGACCAGGGTTGAACATGACTGACACAGGATGTGTTGTGACTCCCTGCTGTTACAGGTACATATGTGACAACCTCAATCTGCTGTCGATTCCAGCCAACCACTTTGTTGGAATGACGAAGGAATATGTTGTCATGTGAGTGAGTTAATTATTAAACTGAAAATTTGATTGATCTGTTCAAAACTGTGGTATCCCAATGTAATTATGTGTAATTCTTACTACAGCCCAGTAATTTATTAAGGTTAAATTGATCAAAACCTGTTTCCGTTCCATCAGTTGGGATCTATTAGAAACTTCTGCCATGTTGTGTATCTTTCCACATCCTGTGTAGGAACCTGTTCAACAACGGCATCAGAGAGATCCATGATTACGCCTTCAATGGAACCAAGATCGACAAACTGTACATTTCAAAGACTTTACCTCTTTTACTTTAACAAGATTCCCCATAAGAACACCCTGAGCTACAGAGACCATCTGTCCTGATGTGTATTTGTGTCTGCAGGGTCCTGAAGAACAACAGGAACCTGCAGAGGATCCATGTGCGGGCGTTTGTGGGCGCTGAGGGCCCGGGGCACCTGTAGGTGACATGGTGTTCCTCCTAACCCCACTGCACTCTCACACTTCAGGTCCACGCCTTGAAATACTTCTGTATTTGAAACACAGAAGACTTGAAAAATCCCCTTAACTGATTCCTTCACATGCACGCTCACACCCTGTTGCACTTATCTTCAAACAAGCGGTCTGAAGCTTGGACCATATAAGAAAAACATGCAATAAATAAATGATAAAATAAACTGCTGTCCAGAGTTGTCCAGGTTCTAGTAGTTCCTTCAGAGACAGGCTGTCAGGCAGGACTCCAGACTTTGCAGATCATGGCTTACCGACATTTTGGGGAGAAAGTTGTTAATCTAGTTGTTTGCATTACATTTACAGTTTCCAGTTCCAAATTTGCAAATGTACACACCCCTCTGCAGTGCTCTAAATACATAATCTATGAGATTTCTCATTTCCAGTCTTTTCCATTTATATGTCTACTTTAGCATAGTGCATTTACATTTAGTCATTTAGCAGATGCCCTTATCCAGAGCGACTTACAGCAAGTACAGGGACATTCCCCCGAGGCAGGTAGGGTGAAGTGCCTTGCCTTGCCTGTATGTAACGCTTGTGTTTTCCAGAGATGTGTCCTCGACGGCGATCAAGACCCTCCCTCTGCAGGGTCTGGAGGAGGTCCACACTCTGGTGGCCCAGGGGGCCCTCAGACTCAAGAGGCTGCCCCCCTTCACAGCCCTGCCTGCCCTTGCTGTTGCCCAGCTCACCTACAACAGCCACTGCTGTGCCCTGATCACCTGGAACACACACAGGTACAGTAGGCACATACAGGTAGGACTACAGGGACACAGGTACACCCTCTTTTGATTTTTTCTTATATTAGCATCGTTTGCATGTCCCCTGTCCCTTGTAGCACCTTCCCTCCCCTTCCCCACCATGCTGACCCCCTCCCCACCATGCTGACCCCCTCCCTACCATGCTGACCCCCTCCCCACCATGCTGACCCCCTCCCATGCGCCTGGCTTCTTCCCCTCCCCACCATGCTGACCCCCTCCCATGCGCCTAGCTTTTTCCCCTCCCCACCATGCTGACCCACTCCCCACCATGCTGACCCCCTCCCTACCATGCTGACCCCCTCCCCACCATGCTGACCCCCTCCCCACCATGCTGACCCCCTCCCTACCATGCTGACCCCCTCCCCACCATGCTGACCCCCTCCCCACCATGATGACCCCCTCCCTACCATGCTGACCCCCTCCCCACCATGCTGACCCCCTCCCCACCATGCTGACCCCCTCCCCACCAAGCTGACCCCCTCTCCACCATGCTGACCCCCTCCCCACCATGCTGACCCCCTCCCCACCATGCTGACCCCCTCCCTACCATGCTGACCCCCTCCCCACCATGCTGACCCCCTCCCCACCATGCTGACCCCCTCCCCACCAAGCTGACCCCCTCTCCACCATGCTGACCCCCTCCCCACCATGCTGACCCCCTCCCCACCAAGCTGACCCCCTCTCCACCATGCTGACCCCATGTTCCACCTCTTTCAGGGATGATCCAGTGAAATCAACCAGCTCTAACGCCTCTACATACTGCAATGACAACAATTCATCATTCAGGTAACATGTATTTCACAAGCGCATTTTAACATCTTATTCCTTTCATTTGGTCATAATGAATGACAGTGCTTTCCCTACTGCAGTTTGTAACTCATTAATACTGACTAGAAACTCCCACGTGGATCGCTCTTGTTTATATTCACATCATGGTGTAAGGTGATCTTTCAGACCATCTGCATCTAGAAGAAGAAGAAGAAATGATCCCTTATTAGCCCCCTAATGGGGACATTTCAGAGGCGCACACATTTATACGCATTGGCCAGGATTTGAACCCCCACCGGGAATGAAACCCAGGCTTTCTGCACATGGTAGGCAAGAATCCTACCACTGAACCACCAGTGCTGCCAAAAAAAAAAGATCAGCAAGACCCTGTTACTCACAACCCCGCTCAGAGCAGTCAAGCCCCTGACCCAGTAGTATTGAGTTACTTATTTAACTCTTGGTGGAATGGCGTTTATTCATTAAGCGGAAACTGTTGACTGTTATGTATGCCAAAAAAACACTGTACTGATTTCATGATCAAGGAGACTGTGACAGCTAAGAGATTGTGACCCTTCTTGTGAAATTTACCTTTGTTCACCAAGGATGTGTCTCAGCATTTCCTGACCATAGGATTTTTAATGAAAGTTTGTGACTTCTTCTGTACTCTTTTCCAACCAGTCCTTTGCCCTCTTGCTCCCTCTACAGGCTCCTGGGTGCCGGCGCAGTCTTCCTACCCCCTCTGTCTGTTGGCCCAGATTCATCTGACCTACTGAAGGAAGCAGCAGATGTAGACGAGGATTTTCACTATTCCATGCAGGACCTCTGCCCCAGCCGGCCCATGTTCCAGTGCAGCCCAGAATCCGACGCCTTCAACCCCTGTGAGGATCTGGTCGGTTTTCGCTTCCTCCGAGTAGCTATCTGGTTCATCAGCCTTCTGGCCATTTTGGGCAACCTCACCGTCCTCCTGATCCCCTTCACCAGCCGTGACAAGCTCAGCGTCCCCCGCTTCCTCATGTGCCACCTGGCCTTTGCAGACTTCTGCATCGCCATCTACCTGCTGATGATCGCGGTGGTGGATGTGCGCACGAGCGGACACTACAGCACTCACGCCATCGAGTGGCAGACTGGCCCCGGCTGCAGCGCTGCTGGTTTCCTGTCCGTGTTTGGTGGGGAGCTGTCTGTGTACACGCTGGCCGCCATCACCCTGGAGCGCTGGCACACCATCACCCACGCCCTGCAGCTGGAGCGCAGGCTGGCTCTGGGCCAGGCGGCCGGGGTGATGGCCGGGGGCTGGCTGCTCTGCCTGGTCTTCGCGCTGCTTCCCCTGGTGGGCGTGAGCAGCTACAGCAAGGTGAGCATGTGTCTGCCCATGGATGTCCAAACCGGGCTGGCCCAGGCCTTCATCCTGATCCTCCTGCTCTTCAACGTGGGAGCCTTCCTGGTCGTGTGCGTCTGCTACGTCCTCATCTACCTGGCGGTGAGGAATCCGGAGTTTCCGGGGCGCAGTGCGGACACCCAGATCGCCAAGCGAATGGCGATCCTCATTTTCACAGACCTGCTCTGCATGGCGCCCATCTCCTTCTTCGCCATCTCGGCAGCCTTCAAAGCGCCCCTCATCACCGTCACCAACTCCAAGATCCTGTTGGTGCTCTTCTTTCCCATCAACTCCTGCGCCAACCCCTTCCTGTACGGCATCTTCACGCGGGCGTTCCGCAGGGACGCCTACTTGGCCCTGAGTGCCCTGGGCTGCTGTGAAAGCAAGGCCAGCACGTACCGCATGAGGGCCTACAGCTCCGACAACGTGATGAAGAGCAGCTCCGGGTTCAGCCTCAAAGGTCCTCATGCCAACCACAGGATGGTCCAGATACAGCAGCACACCTGCGTCCTCAACCAGGAAGAGGAACAGCTCAGCTCCAGTCTTTAGGAGACATCTTAAACCAGGGGTGCCCAATCCTGGTCCTTGAGAGCCCCTATCCTGACAGTTTTAGATGTTTCCCTGCTCCAGCACACTTGATTGTAATGAATAGTCATTATGAGACTTCAACAGAGCTTGATAACAACCCATTCATTAGAATCAGGTGTGTTGGAGCAGGGAAACATCTAAAACTGTCAGGATAGGGGCTCTCGAGGACCAGGATTAGGCACCCCTGTCTTAGACATATCAGTTTCAGTATTTAGGAGACATCTTAAACAGCTCAGCTCCGGTCTCTAGGAGACATCTTAAACAGCTCAGCTCCGGTCTCTAGCCCTGATTCTGAAGAGCTGCCTCCTGCCAGGTTTTCACCCCCACACTAGCACACCTGGTTCTAACTTGGCTGGTTAATGTGTTGGATCAGGTAAGGTACGAGTGGGATTGGAGCAAAAACCAACTGACATGCTCTTAAAAAGACTTAAGAGCTTTGGACTAGATATAAGGACACAGTGTTATCTGTGATTCATATCTAGAATGCACATTGAATAATTTATTTGAACAAAGCAAATAATAATAATAACTGAGTTTAGATTGTACATAGTGTGTCTTTATTATCGTGACATGGCATCCTGAGATTATTATTATTATTTTTAAAAGTAACAGGGTCAAGTCTCACGCCCTCCCAACCATTTCTCACTATCTCACACAACACCTAATGTAAGGGATGACAGAATGAACTGTTACTGGGCGAGGTACAGACATAAGGAGGTACGTTATTTTCAGAGTTTAGAGCTGTCTAGAATGATATCATGAAATGCCACCAACTAGGCTTGAGAACCCTGACCAAGACAACAACACATTGTGGATTGACTTCTGTCCAGATACAGATACGGATCAGTTTCATCCTCTTGGCAGAGGAATGTCTGAAGGATAGAAACCTGCTCTGTTGCAACAAGGGCGCCACCGTGTGGAATAAATCCGCCTTTGTTTTATTATATTGACATTTTTTAATTTGTTGACATTTTTTGTTGTTGTAGTAATTTTTATAAAGTGTGTCGAACGGAATGTTACTTAACCTGGCTGTGGTTAATCTAATCAAATCATGTTAAAACTGTTAATCTGTGTGGACACAGTAAGTGTACCGTCAGGTCATTATGAGGTTCTGCCATAAAAAAAATGGTCTATTCACTCCTGGTTGTAGGATAAGGTGTTGTAACCATAGACATAAAGTTTACAATGTCTATGTTTGTAACGGTCTTTATCCATCCTTTAGTACCTCCCTAGATGGGATCCCTCCTCTGACGTCAGCGGAGTAACTAAAGTTTACCTTTTGCCTCTGAAAAACATGATACACTCCGCTTAAGTCTCGTATGTGCAACTGTAAACAATTTTGAAGGTTTATACGTGTTAAAGTGTTGTTGTGTTGAACAACAATGCCCGTTATTATTCTTGACTCCGTGTCAGATTAGTCAGTGTTAGTCCAGTAAACAGAGCTGGCAGAGTTACTTTCAGCAGAGTTGGTTGTGGATTTTAAAACACTTTTGCCGGAAGGATTTCCCAATGGCGAGGTTACACTTCATGACTGTTTTCTTCGCAACAACCAACATTATTGCTGTGATTTGGGGAAATAAGGAGACTGGTAAGTCTATATTTCTGGGATTTGGATAGTTCTTTATGCATTTCAATAGAGATAGGGAGAACACTAAGATACATTTCTAAACTTCTGCACGTCTCTGTGATGAGAAACCCCAGATGGGATCATTATGCTGCCATACAGGCTACATTCAGGGGTGGGATTGAAGTGTTGCAATTCGGAGTTTAAATTTCTCTTTTAGCCCACTATACTCCAATACAGGCTGTTACAAACACCAAGCTAAGACTTTATGTGTTTTCTCATCACACGTTTCACTAACGTGGTGAAAGTTTTACTGGGATGTCCGCTTTGCTTTTATCAAGTTACATCTGGAAAGAAAAGCACCAACATGTGTTCCAGATTCCTTCAGAGATTCCACAACCCCCTCCTCCTCCTCCCCCTCGTTTCCAATGATCCAGTGATCGGTCGATTTGTCTCATATTCTCAGATTTACTTGCTATAATGCAGAACTATCGGGCCTTGATCTGTGCATGTGTAGTAAGCTCTGGAAGGTTGATTCGACAGGTAGGATCAAATGTAAGGACTCCGGCTGTAACTAATTGAGTATTACTCATATGGTATGGTGGGCTGGCAGTCTCTCTGTTGACTGCAGAGCATCATGCACATGGTCCGCATCCTGAGGGCCTGCTCCAGACTGGGGGGAGCCTGGGCCAACCTCTCCAGCCCACAGTCCTCCCAGATGGGCCAATCGTTCAGGCTAGCGCCCCCCGAGTCCATCTCAGCCCTGAAGACCTGAACAGGCTGCACTTCAAGCCCACGGTGGGCAGCCTGCACCTGTCCGAGGGCCACGAGGCCAAGTTCAACTGCTCCATCGACGTCCCCGACTCCAAGCTGGACCTGACGGTGGTGTGGCTGAAGGACAGACGCGAGCTGTCGGAGAACCTGCAGGTGGTCATCAACGAGCTGCAGACCGTCACTCGCGGGGTCATGACCCTGCTGTCCACTGTGAGGTGCGTCTGCAGCTGGGACACACGTTCACTTTGGTCCTGGGACACACACACACACACCTGAGACACACATGCCTACTTTGGTCCTAAAACTAAGGATTTTAAAATGATGTTTGTCTGTGTGTGTGTGTGTGTGTGTGTGTGCGTGCATGTGTGTGTGTTTTTACATATGCGTTCCAGAATCACCAAAGTGCAGAGGACTGATTCTGGAGAGTATCGCTGCATGCTCAGCGTCAGTGATGCCATCATAGAGTCTCAACCAATCAGCATCATGGTTGAAGGTAAGCTCACACATCCACACTGTTGGATGGATGTAGCCGTTTCTCAGGGCACGGTGATTGAGAGTTGTGTGTGTGTGTGTGTAGGTCTCCCCACGTTCCTCCGGCACCCTGAAGACATGAACGTGAGCAGGAACGTGCCCTTCAGCCTGTGGTGTGAGGCGGTGGGGCCTCCTGAGCCTGTGGAGATCCACTGGCTACGGAACGGAGTCCCTGTGGGAGCCCTGCAGTCCTCACCCAGCAGCCTCAACGTTTCAGGTACACACACACACGGACACACGAACACACACACACGGACAAACATGGACACACACATGTACACACACACACACACGCACACACACACACACACACACACACACACACACACACACACACACACACAAGTAAACACTCACATACGCACACTGCACATTTGTAGGTACATGTACACCAGACACATGCACAGTACGCATGAACCTTCCACACACATACACGTCCGTACGCACATACACACCCATACACCCACACACACTCAAACAGACTTGCACTGTAACTTTCAGTAGCATTGATGACATAGTTTTACACGGTGTCTTGTTCTCCTCTCTCACTGTCTCTTTCTCAGTCTACATTCTCCTGTCTACGTTCTCCTGTTTACGTTCTCCCTGTACATGTTCTTCTTCCTGAGTGTCCCAGTTGTGTGTGTGTTGCTCAAGGCTGAAACACTGTAGTGTCTGCTAAGCTGAGCTGTCTGGGTGTGGGAGTTCATGTGCTGGAACTCCCATATGATCTAGATCTGACTGTCATCAGGTGTTTGTCCATCTCTCTGTCTTCTGTCTTCTGATCTGTCATTGTTCCTCTCTAGCTAGCTGTATGCTATTATTTAATCTCTCTTTCTCTTTCTCTCTTTCTCTTTGTCAGACCTGTCAGTTTAGTCTGACCTGGGTTTGGTATTTGAGAGAACTGGATTGTTCAGTTGGGTTCAGGTTCAGTCTGATAGATGTACTGATCTGAAGAGTGACCTGACATTTCATTCCCTTTCTGGGAATTCCCAAATGTAATTTCCTTTTTCAGTTTTTCAGTATTGCTAATGAAATTAAAGTCTGCTGCATGTCTAATAAGCTTGTTTTTGTGTTAGGAAGACAGCTGTTTAATAAACTGGTGTGTTGTGTTAGGAAGACAGCTGTTTGTGTAACCCTGTGCCTGTAAAGAAGACTGTTCTTGTGTGTGGGGGGTCATGTCTTCATCTAGCAGTGCCCTGACAGGACATTCCTGTCTAAGCCATATCAGGGAACACAACCAGAAACAGGAGACTAGTGGGGCGGCCTACAGGGGTGGGGTTAAAGGCACATCAGGAGAGGTGCTTCTGGTTGGGCGGCTGGGAGGGGAGAGGTTAACTTCGATAGAGCCGAGCTTGGGCCAAGCGTGTGCTGGGCCAGGCCAGGGAGCAGGGCAGTGCTGGGGGACACAAAGGCAGTTCAGCCTCCCAGCACAAAGGCTTCATTGACAGGCCGGCCCACCGCTCTGTGGAGGGAGGGGCCAGGCTGGCAGAGGCCCCTCTACTCTGGACACTGTGAGGCTGAGGCTGAGCAGCTTGACCCGGCTGTCTGCACACACACAGCAGCCTCAGCCTGCACTGCCCTACATGGCACCAAGGCCCACATGGAGATTACAGGCCGGCAGTGATGGGATTAGTAAAAGATCTGCATGCCCTGTCTTAATCCTGCTGTTGCAGCTGCAGGGTGGGCATTGGGAGAGCCCGTTCTGCCAATGTTGTGGATGAGGATGGCAGCCCACCCTGACCTCCAGCCCGGCCCCAAGACCTGTCTCCATGTTCAGGCCGTGAGACCCTCCATGCTTTTGGGCCCAGATGCAGAAAGGGATGAATGCACTCTGTGTTCTGGCCCTGATGTCTGGAGCTCAGAGCAGGTGATGCAAGTTAAAACAGAGACTGCAGTGATATGAAAAGACATGCTGGCTGCTGAAGAGGACCGAGGTGTTCCAAGCCAGGCCTGGTATTACACTGTTCTAACCACAAGACCAGACTGATGGGGATGGAGAAAGGTCCCACTACTGGAGTCATCCAGTTCCCCACAGCTGCTGGAATAGATGGTTTTGTTAACGCACCGCAGCTGAAGTGAACAGTGGGTCAATGACTGTGTGTTTCTGAACTCTGGACCTTGTTTTTATCTGCCCACTCTAATGAGTGAAAGAATTTGTGAGAAAAGTCCTTAAAACATCCTTCTCTCTCTCTCTCTCTCTCTCTCTCTCTCTCTCTCTCACTCTCTCTCTCTCTCTCTGTCTCTATCTGTCTCTCTTGCCTGTCTCCCTTTCTCCATGTCTCTCTCTCTGTTTCTCTATGCGTCTCCCTCAGAGAGATTGGAACACATTTTGTTGGTGTACCTCAAGCCATGCGGTGGCAACCTAAAATAGAGCTTAGGTTAGGTTGAGCCATATTTGGCTGGTTGTGGTATTGAGCAATGTTCTGAGTGACCAGAATCCTGCCTTCCGCCAATCTCCACACAACCTAGTCCTCCTGTCCCCCCTCCTGTGTTGTGGAGGTAGGCTGCCTCCTCTCCTCCTCTCCCCCTCTCCTGTGTTGTGGAGGTAGGCTGCCTCCTCTCCCCCTCTCCTGTGTTGTGGGGGTAGGCTGCCTTCTCTCCCCCTCTCCTGTGTTGTGGGGTAGGCTGCCTCCTCTCCCCCTCTCCTGTGTTGTGGGGGTAGGCTGCCTCCTCTCCTCCTCCCCCCCTCTCCTGTGTTGTGGAGGTAGGCCGCGTCCTCTCCCCCTCTCCTGTGTTGTGGGGTAGGCTGCCTCCTCTCCCCCTCTCCTGTGTTGTGGGGGTAGGCTGCCTCCTCTCCCCCTCTCCTGTGTTGTGGGGGTAGGCTGCCTCCTCCCCCCCTCTCCTGTGTTGTGGGGGTAGGCTGCCTCCTCTCCCTCTCTCCTGTGTTGTGGGGGTAGGCTGCCTCCTCTCCCCCTCCCCTCTCCTGTGTTGTGGGGGTAGGGTTTTTTGGTGTTAATAGCTGTAGAGATGCTGGTGGTATTTACAATCTGCTGTGAAAGCTGAGCAGGATAGTAGGGGGTCTTTTAGAAAGGAGAGTTGTGCTTTTCCCCAAACAAGAACACACTGCAGTTTGGTTTCTTGTCAACTTAAGTCAACTGTTGTTGGCCCACATGCTCCTAGCTTGTGTGGTGAAACTTGAAAACCACACAGCTTATATGAAGCATTTTTCACCGTCCAATCAAATTCAGGTGAACATCCAGAGCTGGTTCTCTGGCCTCAGCTCACAGCTGCCCCTCATCATGACCACCAGAGCTCACCCTCCCCTACAGCTAGTCTGATGTCTGCATCTGGAAGGTTCCTAGCTAGCTAGTCTACATGGGGCATCTGGAAGGTTCCTAACTAGCTAGTCTACATGGGGCATGTGGAAGGTTCCTAACTAGCTAGTCTACATGGGGCATGTGGAAGGTTCCTAACTAGCTAGTCTACATGGGGCATGTGAAGGTTCCTAGCTAGCTAGTCTACATGGGGCATCTGGAAGGTTCCTAACTATCTAGTCTACATGGGGCATCTGGAAGGTTCCTAGCTAGCTAGTCTACATTCTGGGGTTAAGGGGGGTTTATGAATAGCCAGCAGAGACACCATGGTAACAAAAGGACATTATGGAGCTGTGGTCTCAGTCCATCCCCCTTCCTCCCCCTCCCTGTGCCAGCATTATACTGGCGTTGTGTTGGAGCATCCTGACTGGCAGAACATACACACACTGGCAGAATAGGAACATCAGCATGTTGAATTGAACTGGCATTAAAAGAGCCCTTTCACCTACTAAAGATGAGTCATCTACTGCGGGAAGTTTTGTTACCTGGTGTGACTTCAGTGTCCTCCCCCATCCTCCACTGTAGCTGACAGACAGCATTCCTTACATCTTAGCAGGACTGAACATTTCCACTTCGTACTTTCTGTGAGGAGGTGTGAGTGTGAGATATTGATGATATTACTTGTGAAGCAAGCCTTCCTTCACACGGTTTTGGGGAAGTGGAAAGAGAACTTCAAACCTCTTGCGATAATTCTCTTGATTCCCGAGGCAGTACTGTGGACAGCTGACATGGTGGAAACATTGACCACACTGCTGTTCAGGACTACAAGCCTCCATTTACCCTGTCATGCATCCTATTTGCTCCTCCTGCATGTCTCCTTCTCCCTCAGTGTGTCTCCTACTCCCTCAGTGTGTCTCCTTCTCCCTCAGTGTGACTCCTTCTCCCTCAGTGTGAGTAGGGAGTCTTGGTCCTCTCCTGTTCGGTGTAGTAGGTCTGTTCTGCATTTACATTTTACATTTAGTCATATAGCAGACGCTCTTATCCAGAGCGACTTACAGCGAGTACAGGGACATTTCCCATGAGGCATGTAGGGGTGAAGCGCCTTGTCCAAGGACACAACCTAATGTTGACACAGCCGGGGTTCGAACTTGCAGCTTTCTGTTTACTAGCCCGATTCCCTCACCACTCAGCCACTTTACTCCCATGAATCCCACTCTGTACTGTGTGTCTGCAGGTGTGGACCAGTTCACCCAGTTCAGCTGTGAGGCCCACAACCAGAAGGGCCTCAGTACCTCCAGAGAAGCCTCCATCAACATAAGAGGTAATGCTGTTTTTAATTTATGTTGCAAAATACATCATACAATACACACACACACATGGTACACAAATGAGAACTGACTGTGCAGCATATTTGTAGGCCTAAGCAGAGGATACCAAACTGGTCACTTCTGAGTGTGTGTGTTTTGTCTGACGGGGTGTGTGTGTTTTCTAGTCCTCCCAGCTCCTGTTTCCGAGGTGACAGTGATAGAGAGACAGTCTAACAAGCTGGTCCTAAGCTGGAACCCTGGTCATGATGGCTTCTCCCCCCTCACCTCCTGCCACATCAAGGTAGGACCAGCCCCAGGCCAGACCAGCTCACAGGCCAGACCATCTCACAGGCCAGACCAGCTCACAGGCCAGACCAGCTCACAGGCCAGACCATCTCACAGGCCAGACCAGCTCACAGGCCAGACCAGCTCACAGGCCAGACCAGCTCACAGGCCAGACCATCTCACAGGCCAGACCAGCTCACAGGCCAGACCAGCTCACAGGCCAGACCAGCTCACAGGCCAGACCAGCTCACAGGCCAGCCCACAGGCCAGACCAGCTCACAGGCCAGACCAGCTCACAGGCCAGACCAGCTCACAGGCCAGACCAGCTCACAGGCCAGACCAGCTCACAGGCCAGCCCGCAGGCCAGACCAGCTCACAGGCCAGCTCACAGGCCAGACTAGCTCACAGACCAGCTCACAGGCCAGCTCACAGGCCAGACCAGCTCACAGGCCAGCCCACAGGCCAGACCAGCTCACAGGCCAGACCAGCTCACAGGCCAGACCAGCTCACAGGCCAGCCCAGCTCACAGACCAGCCCACAGGCCAGACAGGCTCACAGGCCAGACCAGCTCACAGGCCAGACCAGCCCACAGGCCAGACCAGCCCACAGGCCAGACCAGCCCACAGGCCAGACCAGCTCACAGGAAATTCACTATTTTACCAACTTTGAAAAGTAGCAAGCCAACCAAATGTTTTGTGTCGTAATTTACAGGTTGCAGGGGGGAGAGCTGACTTGAGACAGTGAGGGGGGGGGGTATTGGGAGCAGAAGAGGGATTGTGTCAGTGATGCAGTTTCTTTTTAACATGTAAATGCCCTATTTCACATCATGTATGCTGCATGACCTTTGCACCAGCATTCAGATTCAGCTTTATGCTTCATTAATCCCCTAGGGGGGAAACTTCTTAGCAGCAACGGCACACAGTCTCGCAATAGCACACAGGACAAATTATTATGAACAGACTATACTATACAGTATTCAGAATTGCTCTTGCAGAATAAACAGTGTTGTGTTCAGATTCAGATTCAGAATACTTTCTTTATCCCGAGGGAAACTCCTTCGTATCAGGATATACAAGATATACAGGGTTTTTGCAGAAAACCCCAGTTTTAGGTTAATCAGTGTGTAAACCTGCTTCGTGTGTCAGGTAACCCCCCCCCCCCAGCTGAGGTGTGTGGAGGGTTTGCAGAGCAGGTGAACAGACTGACAGGTGTGTCTCTCTCACTTTCCAGGTGAAGGAGGTCAGCAGGAGGAGAGGGGAGGTGACCGCCACCAGAGTGGTCAACGCCAGCGTCCCTCCCTTCCAGTGGACCGTCTCCGGCCTAGCGGCCATGACACGCTACAACATGAGCGTTTCCTGTATCAACCAGGTGGGGATGTCGCCCCCCAGCCCTTGGGTCCAGAGCAACACCACCGAGGGAGGTGGGTAGGAGGATCTGTGAGGGATGGAGGGATAGAAGGAGGCACACTTATCCCATTCAGTCCTGTGCTTCTGACCAGCATGAAATCCCTTTTACTTTTGAGCTGTTTCCCAAAGAGGTGTTGTTGTTGGCGTCCTGGCCCCTCCCCTCTCTCCAATCTTCCTGCGTGGCCCCTGAGGAAGCTGGGAGCTCCAGGAACAGGGCGGGGCTTCCTTCCAGGGGAGCTACTACAGAGAGATGGGGTGGGGTGGGGTGGAGTGGGGGTTATTTATGGCCTCGGAATTTAACATTCACTCTTGCCAGAAACATTCCATTGTGTAGAGAAAACATCCTAATTGACCCTCGTGTGATGTCTGTTTCTGACACGATCATTTACTATCAGATATTTACATTGTGCTTCTGCACCACTGTGTTGTGTAAATTAATCACAGTTGAGTGTGACCTTTGCCCCCGCCTCCCTGTCTTGTGACGTCACAGTGCCGTCGGTGTTCCCTGGGAATGTGTCGCTGCAGCTGAATGAGTCTGTCCTGGTGGTCCGCTGGCGGCCTCCGCCCGCAGACAAGATCAACGGCATCCTGACAGGATATGAGGTCATCATCA
Organism: Neosalanx taihuensis; assembly: GCA_030340665.1. Lineage (NCBI taxonomy): Eukaryota > Metazoa > Chordata > Actinopteri > Osmeriformes > Salangidae > Neosalanx > Neosalanx taihuensis. The sequence goes on along the minus strand of CM059293.1, from coordinate 14,360,070 downwards.
GCCGTGGTACGGTGGTCGACAAGGTGAGCTGATAGTACTCTCCTTTAGAAACACACTGGGTCAGTTAGAACACAAAGGGTCAGTTAAGAACACACAAATCAAATCAAATCAACAGTTATTTGTATAGCCCTTTTTACAAACAATGTCACAAAGGGCTTCACATATGACCATTGACCATAGAACTGCCCCTCAATCAACCTAAACCCTCAAGGAAGACAAGGAAAAACTCCCAGAGAAACTCACTAGGGAGAAAACGTTGAAGAAACCTTGGACACACTGGGTCAGTTAGAACCAAACTGACTCAGTTAGAGCCACATGGGGTCAGTTAGGGACACACTGGGTCAGTTAGGAACACACAGGGTCAGTTAGAACCACATGGGTTCACTTAGGAACACACTGGGTCAGTTAGAACCACATGGGGTCAGTTAGAACCACACTGGGTCAGTTAGGAACACTGGGTCAGTTAGAACCACATGGGGTCAGTTAGGAACACTGGGTCGGTTAGAACCACAATGGGTCAGTTAGAACCACACTAGGTGTTAGGAACATACTGGGTCAGTCAGGAACACACTGGGTCAGTTTTGACTGCAGACCAGTTCCTGTGCATACAAACAGTATGAAACTATGACCATGTGGATTCTCTAAAACAGCCCTTCCTTATACGGGATACAGAAAGAAAACAGGTGCTGACAACACAATACTGTGTTACAGTACTGCTTCATACTGTCAACAGTTCATGCTGACTGGGCTGATGTTGATTGGACTCCTACTGTACTGTTCTCTCCATCAACAGAGGTCCATTTCCTCTTCTCTGTGTTCTTCTAAGACACACTTCCCCTCTTAAAGCTGAGACTGAGATGATGCTTGAACAGAACAGTGTGGTTTAAGGAACAGAACAGAACAGTGTGGTTTAAGGAACAGAAGAAAACAGTGTGGTTCAGACCAGTCAGCTGGTTTTGCACCTGAGCAGAGTTCATGTTGTCATGGCTGCATGGTGGATCTTGTAAATGTCAACTAGATCTGACCTTTGGCCTTTTATTTAACTATAAAATTACATAATACAGGACGTGTTGTACAGGTTTGTTAGTGTCGACAAGTGACTACGAGGTCAAAAACTGCATTTCTATTTTGGACTTCAATTGCATTTTCATTTCCGCAGAAATGTGTTCCATGCTTAATTGTTCAGATTTCCCTCTCATTCGATATAGGTGGTTCGATATGGTTCAGGATCTATTTGGGTTTTTTATTGCCGTGGGTCTGTACTGGTGCTGTGGGTCTGTACTGGTGCTGTGGGTCTGTACTGGTGCTGTGGGTCTGTACTGTTGGTGCAGGCCAGTGCTACTGAATGGAAATATGACTCATGTTGTGTGTGTGACTGAGGTCAAGTCATGAGTGGTAGTGAACCCAGGAGAGCTGAACCAGCTCTACGCTGCCCTCTGGCACAATGGTGCTTCCTCTACTTCCTGTCTGTGTAGCAGTAACAGGAAGCTGACGCTGTGAAACATGGATGTGTGTGTTGTCTGTTTTGACCAGTGTGCAGCTCTGAGTCATGGTGAAGTGAATGGAATGACTACACAATAGAACACATAACTGTCAGCTACGTCACCACACACAAAGGCTTAAAAGAACAACTGCAACAGGGACTGAAGGTCATGTGTGTCTGGCCTGGTTCTGGTGTGTGCAGAGTCAGCTAGCGTGGCCTCCCTGAAAGCCAGCAGCTGGACTGTAGGGACGCACCTCAGTATGATGACTTCCAGGCCGGGGCAGACCTCACACAGGGCCTCACATCAGGGCCTCACAGCAGGGCCTTACAGCACAACAGGACCTCACAGCAGGACCTCACAGCAGGGCCTTACAGCACAGCAGGGCCTCACATCAGGGCCTCACAGCAGGGCCTTACAGCACAACAGGGCCTCATAGCAGGGCCTTACAGCAGAGCAGGGCCTCACAGCACAGCAGGGCCTCACAGCAGGGCCTCACATCAGGGCCTCACAGCAGGGCCTTACAGCAGAGCAGGGCCTCACAGCACAGCAAGGCCTCACAGCAGGGCCTTACAGCAGAGCAGGGCCTCACAGCAGGGCCTCACATCAGGGCCTCACAGCAGGGCCTTACAGCAGAGCAGGGCCTCACAGCACAGCAAGGCCTCACAGCAGGGCCTTACAGCAGAGCAGGAACTCACAGCAGGAACTCACAGCAGGAACTCACAGCACAGCAGGACCTCACAGCAGGAACTCACAGCACAGCAGGGCCTCACAGCAGGGCCTCACAGCAGGGCCTCACAGCACAGCAGGACCATGTTCCTTTAAAGCAACTGCATGCTCAAACCACACTAGAATCCCATATCTCAGAGATATTATTGAGTGTTAGATGTTTTCTAGAACCAAAATATTTCTTGTTGACTTTAGGATGCACGTTGAAAGAATGACATCACCGGTTACTGGTGTGGTTGTGTCATAAAATTCCATTCTTCATATTCGGTTTATCTGAACATGAAAAAGGTGAGGGAGAGGGGAGGAAGGAAGGAAGGAAGAGGGGGATGGGGAGACAAATTAGGTAAATATACTATAACTGTACATGAATATGCTTTGATGTTTTGAATGTATAGGGCGGATGTGTATATTAAAGGAACAACAAAACCATTTTAATTACTTACAGAACCTCAGGTGTAGAGAGGGGAGACACAGGGAGACAGGCCCTCAGGTATAGAAGGGGTGGGGGGTTGGGGGGGGATAGGCAGTCAGGTATAGAGAGGGGGGAGACAGGCCCTGGGGTATAGAAGGGGTGGGGGGTTGGGGGGGATAGGCAGTCAGTTATAGAGAGTGGAGACATTTACATGTATTTATTTAGCAGATGCTTTTGTCCAAAGTGACTGGAGACATGAGGAACAGGAGAGGAACACTGAGGGGATGATGACTCCCTGTGGCGGGAGGAGGCTACATCACATCCTGTTTGTTTATTACTCTACATGTTGAGGCTAACCACTCATTATTTCCATTAGTGACGCTGCTTAGAGATTACAGCTGCCTGCTAATACATCAAGAAGTACCCTTGAGAAACACGCGCACGCACACACACATACACACACACCTAGAACAGCTTGTCCCCAGTTCCCCATCAGCATAAGACATTGAGCAACGTTGTGTTCCTCCTGTCATCTGACCTCCTTCCCTCACACACACACACACACACACACACACACACACACACACACTCATACACACACTCACACCACTGCCAGGCAGGAGAAACCACATTCTTCTAATCAGAGCTTTTCCGCTGCTGTATTCTGGAATTGTGGACAGGTGTGGGTGTAGATATTACACATCTAATGTGGTGTGTGTATCAGTACACTAATGCCCTGTGTGCATTTGTGTTTGTGCATGTGTGTGTGTGTGCGTGTGTGTGTATGTGTGTGCGCGTGTGCTCCAGATCCACAGCTACAGCACGTCTGCCTCCCTGGTCCTCCAGGTGTTCAACAGCAGCTACAGTGTCCAGGTGGCTGCCTGCACCCTGGCTGGCCAGGGCATGCTCAGCCCCCCCATCTCCATCTACGTCCCGGAGAGCAGTGAGCACAGCACACACACACATTCAGCACACTAACCACTGTTGCCCACCTGTCTACACACAACACATGATCATGATTATTCAGCCAATCATCCCTTCATTACATCAGACTTGTGTGTGTGTGTGTTTGTGTGTGTGTGTTGTCCTGTGTGCTGCAGGATGGGCCCCTCCCCCCTCAGCCAGGCCTGACCCTCAGGTCTCTGGGTGGTTCTCTGCCCTGCTGGGAGTGGGGATCAGCGTCTGCCTGCTGCTGCTGCTGATCTGGGCCTTCATCTGCCTGCGCAGCCATCTCCGGGACACACGCTTCGGGTATGACCCACACACTTCCGGTTGTTGTGGATGTGGAGGGGTGCGGGGTAAGGGGGGAGGGGTTGGGGTTGGTGCAGATGTCTGTTTTCCTCACCGGAGGCTCATCTGGCTGCTGGCGCAGATGTAAGGGACTGTGTGTGTCCGTATGCACAGTTCATTAAGCAGAGGAGCTGCTGCCCTGCAGCTTCAGTACACACAGCTGAGACAGCTGTCCTTTCCTGTCCTCCCCCTTCCCTCTCTTCTCCTCCACCCACCTCCTGGAGGCCATTAACAAGCCTCTGACTTAATCCCTCCTCTCCTGAGATGATTGTTTCTTGAACATGATGGAGTGATATTTAACCCTGCAAGCTGTCCTGTTGCCTGTGAGAAACCGTTTGGCTGAACAACAGTAAATATGAGAAGGACTCCCCTCTGTAACTCTGCCTCTCTCTGACTCCCCCTGCAGGCAGCTGTTTGGAAGTGCAGAGAAACTGCACCCTGTGGTCCAGTACAGGTCCCAGAGATCCTACAACCGCTCAGACATCGAGATCACACGTACGTCCCCTCCTTAAACATGCTGAATCACTTCACCTGGGTGCTCCAGCCATATGATATTGTGTGTCAGGATGTCATGTGGCTAGCACTGGTGGTTCAGGGGTAGGAATCTTGACCTGAGTTCAATTCCCTGTGGGGGTTCGATTCCTGGCCAGTGCTTTGAACATGAGTGCGCCTGCAAAATGTTCCCATTGTGGGACTACTAAGGGATAATCTTCTTTAATCGGTTAGGGTGTTAGACTAGTAATCAGAAGGTACCTGGTTTGAACCCTGGTTTTGCCAGCATGACGTTGTGTCCTTGGGCAAGGCACTTCACCCTACTTGCCTCAGAGGGAATGTCTCTGTACTTGCTGTAAGTCGCTCTGGATAAGAGCATTTGCTAAATGACTAAATGTAAATGTGTCTGTGTTCGGATCTGCTCTCCAGTTGCCAACCTGGGGGTGAGTGGTGAGCTGCAGGCCAAGCTTCAGGATGTGATGGTCCTGAGGACTCTGCTGTCCATAGGGAAGGTCCTGGGGGAAGGTAACCGCAGTTAGCCCTGCAGTCTGTCTCCCCAGCTCACCATGGCTGCTTGACCCTCTGCTACCTCTGAAAATAGGAGCTCCTTTCAACCTCCTTAAAAATAAATTTGTTATGTTCTTTTGTGGACATTTTGTTCTGGTGCATTGTTCTTTTTCATTTAACTTTAACTGTGTCACAGGACTATTAAAGTCTCAAAAGATCACTACGTAGATACGATCAAGGCTAGATACAATTTATCTATAAATGGTCCAACAGTAAATAAAAGTGACCTAATAGTCCAACTGTTATGTTGACCAGGTGAGTTTGGTTCGGTGATGGAGGGCCGACTGAAACAAGAAGACGGATCCTCAGAGAAAGTGGCTGTGAAGACCATGAAATGTGAGGCTCCTCCGCTTCCAGCCCTTCATCACGTGGTGCACACCTGTGATTCAAATTAAATGCACCTCAGCTGCTTCCAGATGTGTTTGCTCAGTGTGGTTGACGCAGGTGTGGTGTGTGTGCTGTCTCTAGTGGACAGCTTCTCCCAGAGGGAGATCGAGGAGTTTCTGAACGAGGCAGCCTGCATGAAGGACTTCCAGCATCCTAACGTCATCAGTCTGCTGGGTGGGTATGGATCCAAACTGACTGTACTGTGTTCCCGGTGTGTTTGTGAAGGGTCAGTTCTGTGTACGAAGTGCATGCGTGTTTGTGTGTTTGTGTGCGTGCGTGTGCATGTGGAGAGGACTGTTATGTTCTGTGTACCAAGTGTGCAAGTGGAAAGGACTGACTGTGCTGTGTTTCTGGTGTGTGTGTGTGTGTGTGAGTGTGTGTGTGTGCGTGTGAAGGGGGCTGTTCTGTTGTGCGTACCAAGTTTGTGTGTGTGTGTGCGTGTTTCGAGAGGACTGACTGTGCTGTGTTCCAGGTGTGTGCCTGGAGACAGGACCAGCTCATTGCCCTAGGCCCATGGTCATCCTGCCCTACATGACCCACGGTGACCTGCACAGCTTCCTGCTGCGCTCACGCCTCAGGGACACCCCACTGGTGAGACTGGAGAGACGCCCCCTTTCTCTCTCTCCTTTCCCTCCTTTTCCCTCTTTCTTCCTCCCTCTACCTCTCTCTCTAGCTGTCTTTCCCTAGTTCTCTTCTTCCCTCTCTCTTTGTCTTCTCTCTTCCTCCTTCCCTCCCTCTCATTCTTCGTCTCTCTTTCCGCTTCTCATTTAACAGATTCTGATGATGAGTCTGAAGTATGATGGTGATGATGATGGGGATGGTGATGATGATGATTGATGATTGATGATTGATGATTGATGATTGATGATTGATGATTGATGATGATGATGACTGTCCATTCTCAGTACCTGCCCACCCAGACGCTGCTCAAGTTCATGATTGACATCGCCATGGGGATGGAGTACCTCAGCGGGCGCAACTTCCTGCATCGTGACCTGGCTGCTCGCAACTGCATGTAGGCAACCGCCATAAAACTGAATAATAATCTGTAAAGGCCTTTTACAAGCAGTGTCACATTCTGAAACAAAGCAGTGTACACCTCTGAGCTATATCTATCACCTCTGAGCTATATCTAATACCACTGAGCTATATCTATCACCTCTGAACTATATCTATCACCTCTGAACTATATTTATACCCTCTGAGCTATATCTAATACCACTGAGCTGTATCTATCACCTCTGAGCTATATCTAATACCACTAAGCTATATCTAATACCACTGAGCTATATCTATCACCTCTGAGCTATATCTAATACCACTGAGCTATATCTATCACCTCTGAGCTATATCTAATACCACTAAGCTATATCTAATACCACTGAGCTATATCTATCACCACTGAGCTATATCTATCACCTCTGAGCTATATCTAATACCACTGAGCTGTATCTATCACCTCTGAGCTATATCTATCACCTCTGAGATATATCTAATACCACTGAGCTATATCTATCTCCTCTGAGCTATATCTAATACCACTGAGCTATATCTATCTCCTCTGAGCTATATCTAATACCACTGAGCTATATCACCTCTGAGCTATATCTAATACCACTGAGCTATATCACCTCTGAGCTATATCTTTCACCTCTGAACTATAACCTCTGAGTTATATCTATGCCTTGTTTTGAATGTCCCCACCTCCCTTGCGGTGTGTTCAGGTTGCGTGATGACATGACGGTGTGTGTAGCGGACTTCGGTCTTTCCAAGAAGATCTACAGCGGGGACTACTACCGCCAGGGCCGCGTCGCCAAGATGCCCGTGAAGTGGATCGCCGTGGAGAGCCTGGCCGACCGAGTGTTCACGGTCAAGAGTGACGTGGTAACGACCTTCTCAGTCTGTTCGGGGTCACCAGCTCTACCTGGATGAGCGTGTGTTCACCTGCATGACAGATCATGACTGTGTTTACCTGGTGTTTACCTGGATGTGACACCTTGTGCATCACTCATTGGAGTGTTGAGTATGCTAGATATTCTTTAACATACTTCTCACCTCAGTAAATCTATCATCTGGTAAACACCCCACATCTACAGCAGGACACGAATATGGACAGGGCAGATGTTTAAGAGGAGGGGAAGCTGAACTGTAGCTGAACAATGTTTTCAGTTGGCACATGCTATTTTTAATCAACATACAGAGGGATTTGAACCTTCAATCTCTTGATCTGCAGGTACATGGTCTATCATTGAGCCCTTTAAGAGGAGATTATAATGTAGCTAAAACATGTCTGCGCTAGCTTCACATCATATCTGCAATATAGAAATTGCTCCTCGATGTCAACTGAAATACTGTAGAATGATGCACTTGTGATCGTAAGATTTTTTGCTCTCTTTGAACGTTGCTTTGTAGAAAATAATCAAATGATTGCTAAGTGAGGTGTCACTGGGTCCCTGTGTGTTTCAGTGGGCATTTGGCGTGACTATGTGGGAGATCGCTACGCGGGGCATGACCCCATATCCAGGGGTTCAGAACCACGAGATCTACGACTACCTGCTGGAGGGCCAGAGACTCAAGCAGCCTGCAGACTGTCTGGACGAGCTGTGAGTCCTGCTGGGTGGGGCTGTGTGTGTGTGTGGTGTGTGTGTGTGTGTTTGTGCATTTGGGATCAGAGGCTGTAGCGTTGGCTGTGTGTGTGGGGGTTTGTGTGCACGAGTGTGTTTGTGTCAGGAGAATGTTGGGATGTTGATCTTTCAGTTCATCTGTACAAACCAACCAGGACCCCTGTGTGTGTGTGTGTGTGTGTTCCTGCAGGTATGAGATCATGTACAGCTGCTGGCGGTCAGACCCCCTGGACCGGCCCCCTTTCACTCAGGTCCGGGAGCTGCTGGAGAAGCTAACTGAGAAGCTCCCAGAAGTTTCCAGCAAGGAGGATATCATCTACATCAACACCTCCTTCCCTGAGGAGGAACCCCAGGCTGCAGAGGACTCATGTCTAGACACACCCCTCTTTAGCTCCTCGCCCTCCTGCAGTCACCAGGCCCCAGACTGTTTGATGGTAAGGGTGGACATTCATGAGAGCCTGGAGGAGGACCAGGAGCAGGAGGACGACAAGGAGGACCGCTATGTGGTGGTCGTGTCCTCTACAGACCCCACCAGGAGAACAGCCATGCCTGTGGACACGCCCCTACTGTTGAGCGATGTCCCATGTCTGGCCAATGGGGAAGCAGCGGGGGAGTGCTGTGGGGCAGATCAGAACTCGGGCCAGACAACGCTACTGCTCTGACTGTCAGACTGACGTCACCTTGACGACCAACTGATGATACTTTGACAACTGAAGGATACTGAAAGTATTTAATTTAACCTAATGCAAGGAGTCAAAGCTTATGTCCATATTCTGCAGTTCTTCCCCCTGTTTACATTTACATTTATTAATTTACCAGACGCTTTTATCCAAAGCAACTTACAAGAGAGAGCTTTACAAAAGAGCTTTGGTCACTGAGCATATGTTTGGTATTGCCTGCATACACCTGTAATGGTAACCCCATACTTCAATGTATGCAAAAATGACTTTTGGTCTTGTATGGGTGTGTCTAGACATGGGAGTCAGATGGCTCAACGGGTTAAGGCGTTGGCTTCATGAACGGAAGGTTGTGAGATCGAGCCCCCGCTGTGGCTATATGACTTTGTGTCCTTGGGCAAGGCACTTCACCCTACTTGCCTCAGGGAGAATGTCCCTGTACTTACTGTAAGTCGGTTTGGATAAAAGCGTCTGCTAAATTAATACATGTAAAATGTATGCATTTCCTTGCTTAAGAAGGAAATTTGTCTCCAGCAAACAATGCTAAAGATTGTGAAACTAGAGTCAGTGTAACTCAGTGGTTCTTAACTTCGTTGGAGGTACTGAACCCCACCAGTTTCATGTGCACATTCACCGAACCCTTCCTAATTGGTCGTGTCATCATGAGTCGGATGCATGTCTTGACATCCCCAAACGAACCCAGCTTAAGAACCACTGGTGTAAATGAAGTGGAGTCAGTGTAAATCTTTCAAGCTAATACTTGACACTGGTTGAATATTGGAGCTGAACTATGCAACCCTGACATTTATATTAGAACTGTACATATAAATTGTGTATAGTAAGAATTTGTATATATGGAAGTATTAGTGTGCTGGTTAGGGAAATTTATGAAGGTCATCCTTTCAAATCTGCTTGTCGATAAGTTATTGGCCAACGATAATAATGTAGACATTTGCATGATTTTTCATGATGGAATAAAGTTTTGGATGTATTAAAAGTTGCGCTCCATTGATTAGGCAGTTGTGGTGTTGCCAAATTCTCAGTTTCCCCGCACAATTGAGCTATATGTACCGTATTTTTCGGATTATAAATCGCGTTTTTTTCATAGTTTGGCCGGGGGTGCGTTTTATTACCCGGAGCGACTTGTGTGAAATTATTAACGCATTATATAATTGTGTTGGGCAGAAACGTCGCTACAAGTACGGGCGTTACTAGTTTAACTACATTTCTCAGTAGCGTGGTGGTAGGGTCGCTGTTTTCTGAATCAAATAGCTGTTCAGTAGTTTAGCTTTTTTATTAACCAACTACCAGTGTAGTAGCGTCACACAAGCTACATTTTTACAAACATCTCTGAAGCTCAGCGGCCGACAGAAGCACTTCCATAGGTGACGTCATCAGTCCTTGGGCTACAACGTCCGGTCTGATGCAGGAATACAGACAAGTTGGTGCACACGTAGCCGGGTATTTTTGAAAACGGAGACATTTCCCTTCGTTTGTACCTATCGTTTACACGCAAGCAGTGAATTCTCCTCTGAAAACGAATCTTTCTAAGAACTCCGGCTAAATCGGAGATTCTGGAAAACTGCGGATTTGCGTTTGCGTGTAAACTGACAAAACTGAGTTTTCGGCAGCTGATGCCCCGAAATGAGGATTCTGATTGGCTTGCAGAGCGCCTAGACCAGACCGCCCAGGCTTGGCGTAGTTACGATGGCGCTAGATGGCGTATTTATGCGGGTTGATGTACCCTATGTGCACACGTAGCCGGGTATTTTGAGAAACGAATATTTCCCTCCCTCCGTTTTCCAAAAAGTTTTCGTTTACATCAACCCGCTACTAGTAGTATCTTAGCTCACTACACTTTCCAAGTAGCTTCCCAACACTATCATTTCACACTAAACCTAGGTCACACTAAACCGCTTGAGTGAAACTGATGGTTTGGTAAACTTGTTAGGATGTTCTTTATGCTATAGTTATCTGAATAACTCTTAATATGTTACGTTAATATACCAGGCAAGTTCTCAGTTCGTTGTTTATGCGTTAAGGTTAGTATACCATACATTTATTCAGCCTGTGCTATTTTATTTTAAATTCCCTTTCAAGATGACATGTCTGTTTTTGGTGTTGGGATTTTTATCGAATACATTTCCCCCAAAATGCAATTAATACGACAGTGCGATTTATATATGTTTTTTTCCTTCTTTATTATGCATTTTATGGCTGGTGCGATTTATAATCCGGAGCGATTTATAGTCCGAAAAATGTCCTGTACTCAATCCTGTATCCCAATAATATTTCACCGATCAAACTATCGAGTGGGGCTTTGAGTTCAGTTTGTAACATCAGTTTTCACAAACATTTAACATTTTGTGAACAAACAAAAAAACGACATTAATTGGGTCATTTCTTTATAGGTATACAATATAAACCGAATGGTCAAATTATACTTGAAGGCTTTTTTTTAGGGAATGCTCTCTGATCGGAGAGATTACATCCCTTTTGGGGGGCTTTGCGGTGTCATTGGTGCTGCAGATGTTGTCCGATCTTGGGAACCCTGCGCAGGTATGTGACTCAGGTTGAGAGCGACCAGAGGCTGTGTGAGACGCTGTGTGAAAGAGGCTGTGTTAGAGAGGCTGTGTTAGATAGGCTGTGTTAGCCACACATCTGCACAGCAGTAAGAACATGGCTGTCCTGGACCAGATGCAGACGTGGTGCTGCAGTGTTGGCACTTTGAGACCGTGGATCCTGCTTGTCTCTGGGATTTTACTCAGCGTTGACAGCCGGGGGGCTGCGGCGGCCCCAGAGACCGGACAATGGAGGCTGACTATTGTAAATGTGAGTGTTGTTTCTTCAACTCCGATCCAGATCCTGTCTTCTATCCTGGCTAACAGTTAGCTATCTAGCTAGCATCTGCTGGAGTTAAGCTAACACACTGACGGTGATGTTAGTTAGCTGGCTGGCAGGTTAACGTTGTTACAACATCACTAAGCCTTTCTCATCTTTATATTCGACAGTGTTGCTCGTCTACTGGACTAACTGTGCCAATGACATGATAATAATTAGGATAAAACGCAAGCAAGCAATCTACTTGCTCTTGCTAGCAAACACAGTGGGTTCCTTGCTAGCACAAAACTGTACAGCTAGTCTAGTTAATGAGCTAGTTAAAACTGTACAGCTAGTCTAGTTAATGAGCTACTCTAGTTAATGAGTTAAGATAAGATCCACTGTCAACACTGTCCGTACATACGACGTGATACCGAGATGCAAAATGCAAGAACAGACATGATGTTTTTGAATTTGCCAGCTTGAACAGCTAAAAGGTGTTTCAGATTAGCTCTGCATGTTATGGCAAACGACTGGGCGCAAGAAAACTTAAGAAGTCGTATTAAATATTCATTCAGACAGCTGAAGTGCCCTTCTTTTTCCACCGAGGTAACAGCCAGTGTGTTCTGTTCCATATCCTGTTGCTCAGTAACATGAGACAGGCAGCAGGTTCTGAATGAGTAGCTTGTCTACCAGTGAAAGATTGGACTACTAAACTGCCAGGCTTGTCTAACACTTTCAGCAGTGCCAATGTAAATACTATGCCTCTTTCCACAGACCACAAAACCACTGCTGCTCAGAAAGTCCATGTACAAAGATACAGATGTCCAGTTGAAAGGTACAGCCTTGCTGTAGTCTGGAGGACAAACACACTGCTCACACCTCACGTCTCAGGAATCTGACTTGTGTGTGCTAATTTCCAATTATATTTCCAGTTGTGTCATTCAGCTGTCCAGAGAAGATGACGTTTACCATTAAGTGGTATCTGAAGTTTTATCCTTGTCACAACGAGTTTAACAACATAGAGGTTAGTAGAACATATGTCTGATATCACCTATAGTTACCTTAACCCTGTGAGGCCGTACGTATCATATTTGATACATACATTTCTGGAGCTCATTGCATCACCATTAAACGTAAACTTTGCATGAAACCCTTTTGCATGAACTCTTTTACATGTATGCTTCCCCGTAGTGGACATACTTCGCTTTCCCAATGTTTGGATGTCAGAATCAGAATCAGAATCAGAATCATAAACCCCCATTCTGATTCTGATTCTGATTCTGATTCTGACATCCAAACATTGGGAAAGCGAAGTATGTCCACTACGGGGAAGCATACATGTAAAAGAGTTCATGCAAAAGGGTTTCATGCAAAGTTTACGTTTAATGGTGATGCAATGAGCTCCAGAAATGTATGTATCAAATATGATACGTACGGCCTCACAGGGTTAAGGCAGGGGTGGGCAATCCTGGTCCTCGACGGCCGCTGTCCTGAAGGTTTTAGATGTTTCCCTACTCCAGCACACCTGATTCTAATGAATGGTCATTATGAGGCTTTCACAAAGCTTGATAACGACCCATTCATTAGAATCAGGTGTCCTGGAGCAGGGAAACATCTAACACCTTCAGGACAGCGGCCCTCGAGGACCAGGATTGGACACCCATGCTTTAAGAACATGTCGTGATTAGGGCGGTGGTAGTCTTCATTTTCAGATCATGAAAGCTATGCTTTGCCCTGAGAGAAGGGGTGTTGTTGTACACAGCAGCCTTGATTGTTCTTCTATTCAGCCCACCTTAAGAAATCAGGTTTACCTGAAGCTGTCACCATGTTTTGTTCCAGGAGATGTATGAGAGGACGCCCCTGAGCCGAGGGGAGGGGCTGGACCCCAACCCCCTGGGGCAGGGAGAGGGCATCCTGCACATGCACCCGTCCCTCACCTGCAACAGCAGCTTGCGCTTCTTCCCCATGCTCAACGTAAGCAACACAACACACACCTGCCTGCCTGTGATAAACCAGCAGGATCTGTTAGCATCACCTGTCTGCCTGCCTGTGATAAACCAGCAGGATCTGTCTGTTAGCATCACCTGTCTGTCTCCCTATACTAACCCTGCATTACCTGTCTGTTTTCCCTGTTCTAGTTATCTGTGTCTCATCAGTCCTGTGCTAGTTATCTGTGTCTCATCAGTCCTGTGCTAGTTATCTGTGTCTCATCAGTACTGTGCTAGTAATCAGTGTCTCAGTCTCAGTCCTGTGATAGTAATGACTTGTCGGCCCTCCGTTAGCTTACTGTGTTTTGTGTGTTTGTTCCAGAAAGCCAAGGGTGAACCCCGTTCCTTAGCGTCACATGCGGAGGGAACGGAAGCGGTAGGGATCTGGGAAGAGAGGGAGGGGAACCCTGCTGTGTCCTACCAGACCGTCCTCTAACATGTGCTAGTCTTTTTGTGTTTGTGTACTATTCATGCGGTCTGTTCCAGGACCAGAACTACACCAGGTGGACAACGGAGGAGTACAAGCGTGGCTCTGCACCTCTGAGGAACACCAGCCTGCCCGCCAAGAGTGACGTCATAGCAACCACCTGGAGGGACGGGCCCTACCTGCTGGTGGTCAAGATCTCCTCTGATCGGCCCTCCGCTGGATGGAACCTGACCGGTAACAGCCCCACACAGTCTGCCTGTCATCAAGGATATCTAGGGTTATCCTCAGGAATCAGGGAGAACGAAAAATAATTTTAGGAAATGTATAAAGGTTTTACATCGGAATCAATACAGTGAATTTAATTATGTATGATTTATGTTATACGTATGTATTGATGCTGTGTGAGCAAAATCCAAACGCAGATTGATATGTTGCATCACTTTCATATATGTACATAAATGGTGCTTGTTTAACACTATCTACTGATGTTTGATCTAGAATTAACACACTGTCTGGTACCGTCTGCGGGTCACTGTTAAATGATGTGATATCCTGTATGTCTTCTCTGTCCCAGTGAGTGTGGTGATGAAGGGATCTCATGGCTTCATATCTGTCACTGAGTGGCCTCTCATGATCGTGAGTAAACCCCGTCTCTCTCTGTATCACAAACCAAACCCACCTCTCCCATGTGGCGAGGCCAGATCAGGACTCTCTGACTTGGTCCTTAGCATGACAACACAACATGGACCTCACTGGTCTAACAAGGATGTAAATTGTCTAATGCTACGTTCAAACCGGACGCGACAATTGGCGTCCGATTTACATGGTGAGTCAATGTAAACGGATCTAGAGGTCATGCAGCACGAATCGGCGTCCAATTTACATGTTGAGTCAATGTAAACGGATCTAGAGGTCATGAAGCACGAATTGAGCAGTCACGCGTCCTGACGCCCTAACACCCGGGTTGAAAAATAGGAACTTAGGGAATTTGACACATGCGTCCGAAGCGTCTGACTTTAAAATGTGTCTAACTAGTTGCAAATTTGACTGCAAATTTGCGCCCATTGTGAACGTTGCATAACAGGAAGCTGATTAGGGCATTGTGGGAAAGCACAGCCCTGATGCCAAATATTTAGACAGGGGACGTGTCACATAACTGACTCTGTGCCTGTTTACTGTGGGTGATGTTCCTCTTCCTCCTTAGTTCTACATGGTGATGAGTGTTCTCAGTTCTACATGGTGATGAGTGTTCTCAGTTCTACATGGTGATGAGTGTTCTCAGTTCTACATGGTGATGAGTGTTCTCAGTTCTACATGGTGATGTGTGTTCTCAGTTCTACATGGTGATGTGTGTTCTCAGTTCTACATGGTGATGAGTGTTCTCAGTTCTACATGGTGATGTGTGTTCTCAGTTCTACATGGTGATGAGTGTTCTCAGTTCTACATGGTGATGTGTGTTCTCAGTTCTACATGGTGATGTGTGTTCTCAGTTCTACATGGTGATGTGTGTTCTCAGTTCTACATGGTGATGTGTGTGGTCTACATCCTGCTGGGCCTGCTGTGGTTGCTGTGGTCGGCCTGCTACTGGAAGGACCTGCTGAGGATCCAGTTCTGGATTGCGGGGGTGATCCTTCTGGGCATGGTGGAGAAGGCTGTGTTCTGTGCAGAGTACGAGAACACCAACTCATTGGGGGCTGCTTGTGAGTCTCTTAACCTTGCGGTGTGTGTTTGTTTGTGTGTGTGTGTCTGTGTGTGTGAGAATAGGCGGGGGCGCGGTTTGTCATCCTTCTCACTGTTTCAGGATTATATCTGTGTACTAAAGGATTTGTCTCTAAAAACTAAATATTCACCAACAGACACAACACACACATCGACTCAGACTAAACAAACACACCAGCTCAAACACAACACACACACCAGGGGCCCCTTCTTCGTACGTTGCTTAATACATCCGAGATCAAATGACACATCCAAGATGATTTCATCCTGCTAACCATGATCCGGCTAATTGGGTTCTTCGAACACACCTGTTGTGTATGATTAGTATCGCTGGATTTAGTGATCTGAGATAATAGCGCGTTCATGTGTTGGCTTTAAAGGGGATATGTATCGATAGTGGAAACATTGATCAGCAACGGCTGTTGCTGGCTGTTCAGCATGGCCAAAGAACCTGCCCACTTTTTCTCCCAATAAAAACAAGAGCTTTTAATGGAAGGTTATGCCGAACTTGAGTGGTTAATTAAAACGACAGGGAACACCTCAAAGTCTGCAGATGCCAGGAGAGTGGGCTGGGAAAAAGTAGCAGACAAATTAAAGTGAAAGTGAAATACAAGAATATTCTACAAAGTGGTAGCCTTTAATTCATTCTGTCTATATTTTAAAAAGCCACTTATTTTTCCTCCTTTTTAAAAACCACTGTTAAATGATGTGTTTGTCTATTTGTAACAGCCACAAAGAAAAAGACTGAAAAAACGGTATCTCTCAACAATTACACTTTATCCCGCAATACCCGATTAATTTGAAAAGCTCTGCGAATTATTCTCCCACCTTCCGCAAGAGGTTGCTCGTGTATGGCTTGACAGTCTTCCCTATCTCCTCTGTTTATGAAGCCTCAATCTAATCTTGTTTACATGAAGTAAGCCTGCTCTCGAGCAGGTTTGAGCTTACGGACCTGTTGCTAGGACAACAAGTCTAGGATGAGCTTCGAAGAACCAAACGATCCAAGATCATGCCAAATCATCAACAATAAAATCTGGCTATCTGAGTTAGCGACGTACGAAGAACAGGCCCCAGCTGAGACGCAACACACACACACACACACACCAGCTCAGACACAACACACACACATACACCAGCTCAGACACAAAACACATACACCGGCTCAGACACAACAAAAAACACACACCAGCTCAGACAAAACACACCGGCTTGCTGATCTTTGTTGAGCTTCTGTGTGTGTGTGTGTGTGTGTGTTTGTGTGTGTGTGTGTGATGGTCTCAGCCCCTGGTCTCCTGATCTTTGCTGAGCTGGTGTCTGCTCTGAAGAGGACCCTGGCCAGACTGCTGGTCATCATCGTCAGTTTGGGCTACGGCATCGTCAAGTAGGTCTAACACTACCTAACTTATTTTTAAGTTAATAATGTTGTCATTATAACTGTTCTTGTCACTAATACTCTAGAACAGTGGTCTTCAACCCTGGTCCTCAGGACCCACTGTCCTGCATGTTTTGGATGTTTCCCCCTTCCCACACACCTGATTCTAATGCATGATCGTTTACCAGGATTCTTCAGAGCTAGATAACGACCCATGCATTAGAATCAGGTGTGTTGGAGCAGGGAAACATCTAAAACATGCAGGACAGTGGGTCCTGAGGACCAGGGTTGAAGACCACTGCTCTAGAATATTGTTTTATTTTGTTCTTTGTAAAAATATAAACTGTGAAGAATATTTTTTTTATAGCAGTTTTTTCTCCTTGTGTGTTTGTTTTGTGAACCAGGCCACGCCTAGGTACAGTCATGCACAGAGTGGTGGGGCTAGGCGTCCTGTACTTTGCCTTCGCCAGCAGTGAGGGGGTCCTGAGGATCACTGGGGTGAGGAGAGCCAGCGCTCACTGAGCCTGGCATCTGAGACACTTCTCATGTGCTGGGTTATACAGGGTCTACATGTCATTGTGTGTGTGTGTGTGTGTGTGTGTTGGTTGAAGGGTCGGGATAATGGACCAGCCCTCATCACAGCCATAGTTTTAGCTGTGTTTGACTCCTGCTGCGTGTGGTTCATATCCTTTCAACAGACATGTCTCTTTCTCTCTCTCACACGCAGACACACACACACTCCATTTTACTCCATTTTAGCCTGAGCCTTCACGTTCTCTCATTTCATTGGGGAAGAAAGTTGACTATTTTCTGTCAAAAATTGGTGTGTTCTCTTCGTCCTTCTCCTCACCCTTCGCCCCTCCCTCCCTCCCTCTCCGCTCGTGTCCCAGGCTAAAGACTCTGACCTGGCATTGTTGGCTAGCATCCCCCTGGCTCTACTTGACTCCTCTCTCTGCTGGTGGATATCCTTTAGTTCCACTGTCTCTATTTGTGTAATCCTGTCTCCAGCCTGCCTCTATCTTGGGTCTGCCTCCAGCCTGTAATCTTCCTCTATCTTGTTCCTGCCTCCAGCCTGTACTCTGCCTCTATCTTCGTCCTGCCTCCAGCGTGTATTCTGCCTCTACATTGGGTCTGCTTCCAGCCTGTACTCTGTCTCAGCAGCACCTGTGGGTTTAAAGTAAAGGCACATCTTCTAACCTGGCATGACATCCCTCCCTGCTGTTCAATCCTCTGGTTTCATCTGCATGGTGACAGACTGACTGTGTTCCCTGTGGGGCCAGACAGTGTTTAGTCAGGTGTCAGACACCTGGTGCAGTGTTTAGTCTGGGGTCAGACACCTGGTGCAGTGTTTAGTCTGGGGTCAGACACCTGGTGCAGTGTTTAGTCAGGGGCCAGACACCTGGTGCAGTGTTTAGTCTGGGGTCAGACACCTGGTGCAGTGTTTAGTCTGGGGTCAGACACCTGGTGCAGTGTTTAGTCAGGGGCCAGACACCTGGTGCAGTGTTTAGTCTGGGGTCAGACACCTGGTGCAGTGTTTAGTCTGGGGTCCGACACCTGGTGCAGTGTTTAGTCTGGGGTCAGACACCTGGTGCAGTGTTTAGTCTGGGGTCAGACACCTGGTGCAGTGTTTAGTCTGGGGTCAGACACCTGGTGCAGTGTTTAGTCTGGGGTCAGACACCTGGTGCAGTGTTTAGTCTGGGGTTATTTGTTTTCTTGACTCCCTGCCACATCTTTGTGAGCCTGGCCCAAACCATCAAGACCCTGAAGCTGCGGAGGAACCCAGTCAAGCTGTCGCTCTACCGCCACTTCACCAACACGCTCATCTTCGCTGTGTTAGGTGGGTAACATCCTCCGCTCCCCGTCCTGGCCATGGTCTTTACCAGACAAGGGGAAATACTGTCCAGTCATTTTGTGCGTTTAAGTGTGTCTAGTAGCCTGTAGTAGTAACGTTATTGTTTGTCCTGCTCCAGCTTCTATCATATTCATGGTGTGGACAACTAAGAAGTTCAGGCTAGCAGACTGCCAGTCTGTGAGTATGGCAAGCTGGTAGATAATGATGAGGATGCTGATTGCTTGCCTTTTTATAGGAGGGTGGATATGGTATGTTTCTATTGGCAGGACTGGATGGAGCTGTGGGTGGACGATGCCTTCTGGAGATTCCTCTTCTCTATCATCCTTCTCGTCATCATGTTCCTGTGGCGACCGTCCGCCAACAACCAGAGGTGAGATGCTGGAACACAGTTGGACAGTGCTGAGAAGCCCTCTTTGACCTTCTAAAGTCAGCCAAACACCCCCTTCCAAACGGTGTCTGTTTTAATTGAGAGATTGACTGTGGTCAAGCAGCCCACACTGCTGTGTCTCCTGTGCTGTTTGACTCCTGACCCCCTGTGACCCCTCTCAGGTACGCCTTCACTCCACTGATGGATGACTCGGACGATGAGGAGATAGAGGAGTTCCTAGTGTCAGCTAACATAGGTAACCCTGACCCCATATGGTGAATCCTGGCCTCACCCCAACATAGTGACCTCTGACCTGACCCGGCCCCTGACCTGAGCCTCTGTTATTCACCCCTGATGTGCTTATACATGTACGCTCACACACACACACACACACACACACACGATCATGACTAGGGCTGTCAACGAATATTCTACATTCGAATATATATTCGAATAGTGTTTGAAAAACAAATTTCGAATATGAAAATTAATATTCAAATGTAAAAAAAATAGGGGGGAAAAGAATCGCGACCTTGAATTTATTGCACATAACTTTTGATCAACACTCAGCATTTGTTTATTGTTGTTGTTCATTTAAACCGCCTGCGCAGAGAGCGCGACGGAGAGAGAGAAATAAAAAGTGCGTGTGTGCGAGCGAGAGGCCAAGGTCAGCGGTTCATCTACTTATTTTTGTGTAGGTAATATGTTGTTAAATTAACTTAAATATATTACCTATACAAGTAGTTATGTAACGTTGTATTAATTTGTCCTGTTATTGACGTGCCTAATGCGCAACCGGGTCATTTTTGAGCAGTTTTGACAGCCCTAATCATGACCAGATCCAGACCCCCCTCAGCTGGCCTGGCTACTTGTGCTCTGGGGTTATTATGGTCTGTTTGGCTCCTCAGCTGATGGAATCAAGTTGCGGGCCACCAATAAGAATGAGTCTAACGGCTCAGCCAAGCCTCCGCCAGCAGCCCCAGGAGCAGCCGGCCCTGTGAGTACAGCTGCAACTCCCTGACCTTCACCTGGCTGAGGACACACACACACACACTCTCTCCCTCCCTCTCTCTCTTTCTCTCTCCCTCAGTGATTAGTCTCCTAGGAGCCACTTGTTGCTTGTTGGTGACGTGGTGGTGAGCTTGTTAACCTCTATCTGTCTTTCTCTCTCTCTCTCTACCTCTCTCGACCTCTCCCTCTCTCTCTTCTCTCTCTCTCTCTACCTCTCTCTCTACCTCTCTCTCTCCCTCTCTCTCTCTCTCTCTCTCTAACTCTACGCTGTCTGTTTCCCCATCTCTTGATCTGATTAGTTGTATCCATCCAGTTGTGTAAGGCGTTTACTCTGCACCCGTTGATGACGTCTCTTTGGTAGCAGAAATGAATTGAGAGGTTCCAGATCCACCTCCTATTAGCAGATGTGTGTCTGTGTGGAGCAGCAGCCCTGTGAGTGACAGCACCTGTCATCTTCTGCCTCCCCCTGTCTCCCTCTGCAGGATGAAGACTTGAAGTGGGTGGAAGACAACATTCCTACCTCGCTGACAGATGTGTAAGCAGCAGCAGGACACCTGTCACACAGGAACCAGCTCATCACCTGTCTGACAGCACCAGATTGGACCAGATACTTACCTCTCTCCCCTCTTATCTCTTCCCTGTCGTGTGTGTGTGTGTGTGTGTGTGTGTGTGTGTGTGTGTGTGTGTGTGTGTGTGTGTGTGTGTGTGTGTGTCTTTGTGTGTGTCTTTGTGTGTGTCTTTGTGTGTGTGTGTGTGCGTGTGCGTGTGTGTGTAGAGCTCTGCCAGTCTTGCTGGACTCTGATGAGGTAAGTGACTTGTCTAGTAAGATAAGATCATCCCACAGTGGGGAAATAAAGGTATAGAACAGCATTCAACAGTATCAAATACAAATGCAAGTTACAGGGAAACAAGACAAAGATTTGATTAAGAATCTAAGAATTGGATTCACGTGAACATTCATTTTAGCCAGTTAAAACCATATACATATGAATGAAGAGACAATAGTGTTTAAAGCATTATTGGTTTAGAGCAAACCTTTCTTATGTTTTATAATGTTTCCTATTCAGGAAATCAT
The DNA here is from genome assembly GCA_030340665.1 of Neosalanx taihuensis. Lineage (NCBI taxonomy): Eukaryota > Metazoa > Chordata > Actinopteri > Osmeriformes > Salangidae > Neosalanx > Neosalanx taihuensis. Next base: position 14,338,777 of record CM059293.1, on the reverse strand, counting down.
GACCACCAAGTATGAGATGTCCAAGATGGAGTAGATAAGGGGACCTCCTCTCCTGGAGAACCCTCTCCTCCAGAGAGTGTATGGGAGAGATCTTGTCTGAAGGCTCCTCTGCCTGGTCCTCTATCTGCCTTCCTCTCAGCCTCTCCTAGACCATGATGATGATAACAACAAAAACAACAACAGAAAGAAGCAACAATGATGACAAAACCCATCTGTCTGACCACCAGCCACATGTGCACTTTTCTCCATGCAAAGCTCCTAGTTGGAAAGAGCCTTCTGTTCCAAAGGCAATAGTTCATATTCTATAACAGGATGTATTTATTTTTGTTTTCTTGACTGAGTAGAGGTGTTGTGGAGATCTAGACTGGTTATCTCCAAGCTAGACAGGAGGGGTTGTGGAGATCCAGACTGGTTATCTCCAAGCTAGACAGGAGGGGTTGTGGAGATCCAGACTGGTTATCTCCAAGCTAGACAGGAGGGGTTGTGGAGATCCAGACTGGTTATCTCCAAGCTAGACAGGAAGGGTTGTGGAGATCCAGACTGGTTATCTCCAAGCTAGACAGGAGTGGTTGTGGAGATCCAGACTGGTTATCTCCAAGCTAGACAGGAGTGGTTGTGGAGATCCAGACTGGTTATCTCCAAGCTAGACAGGAGGGGTTGTGGAGATCCAGACTGGTTATCTCCAAGCTAGACAGGAGTGGTTGTGGAGATCCAGACTGGTTATCTCCAAGCTAGACAGGAGTGGTTGTGGAGATCCAGACTGGTTATCTCCAAGCTAGACAGGAGGGGTTGTGGGGGGTTCTGGTTTTTATTGAGGGACGCTGCATCCTTTCTATGTAAAGATATAATGTGACTGTTCCTGTTTATGTGTGTGACGGTACATGAATGTGAAAGATTATGTGTGTGTGCGCGTGTGTGTGTACACATATTGTATATACTTTGTGTGTGTTTGTGTGTCTGTTTTGTCAAGGCTGGGACACGGTTCATACAATGTGTGTGAATAACGCAGTACAAAGAGAAGTGTTCATGTTCGACTCGAGAAGCAAAAGGTGTGTGTGAGAGAATGTTATGTGGAACTGAAGTGGTGAGTATCAATGGAAGCAGTTTGGAAGGTGTGTGACAGTGAGAGGTGTGTGTTGGGGCTAACACGGGGTGCGTTATGTGTTAGATCTTCTATCCTGTGTGAAATAAAGAGCAATACTGGCCCTATTTGAACACACTGCTCTGAGACTCATTCTAACATCACCTCTATTCATATGTTCATGAAGTCCAGTGAGAATTTTCCATTCCAGTGGTGATCAAATGTAAGTCTAATCTTGCGGTCTCAATGGTGGGTTATCTGGCTGGTTTCACAGAGAGGCCAGAGGGAGACCTGGGGGGTGACAGGACTCACTCCTGGGGGTAGTTCTCAGTCCAGACTCACCTGGGGGACGCTGCCTGGCATGGGCCTCTTTTAGCACTGGGCATCTGTTAGCACTGGGTGCAGGGAAACATCTCAAAGTGTCAGGATAGGGGCTCTCCAGGACCAGGATTGGGCACCCCTTGATCTAAAACATGCAGTACAGTAGGTCCTGAGGACCAGGATTGGAGACTGGGGATTTAACTGAAAGCAAGGGGAGAATTTATTATCAAGAATCAAATGTAAAAATTGCGCTTTTGAAGAGTGCAGTGGGTGGTTCTTAAAAGAGCCTTTGGGGTTGCTATGCTCTGTGACCGATGAATGAATACATTTAAATGTGACCGAGGTTTTGTCTTTACTTGGCCTTAACAGCCTTCTCGGTCTTCTTGGGGAGAAGAATCGCCTGGATGTTGGGCAGATCCACCCTGAGCGATAGTAACTCCACCGAGGAGTTTGTTCACCTTTGCCTTCAGAATTTAACTGAAATTAAACAAAATGGCCATAATGGTCAAATGACTGCATATCGACCCCCAAAAACGATTTCGTGATGCAACTTGGTGAAAGTGACCCAACTCGGCAAGTTTCATACTTAGATCAACGAAGTCAAAATCGTGCTTGTATAATGGGTGGTAAACCATTTAGTTTAATTTAGTGGCGGCAATGAACATGGAGTAAGTTTATATATTAAGATGCTGAATATTTTATATATTTGAGAATCCAACAAAAAAGTATGAATTGCCCTTTTGAAGAGTGCAGTGGGTGGCTCTTAAAAGAGCCTTTGGGGTAATTAAGACCGATACTCAGTATTTACTTGGCCTTAACAGCCTTCTCGGTCTTCTTGGGGAGAAGTACCGCCTGGATGTTGGGCAGGACTCCACCCTGAGCGATCGTAACTCCACCGAGGAGTTTGTTGAGCTCCTCGTCGTTACGGACCGCCAGCTGCAGGTGACGGGGGATGATACGGGTCTTCTTGTTGTCACGAGCTGCGTTACCGGCCAACTCCAGGATCTCGGCGGTGAGGTACTCGAGCACGGCAGCCAAGTAGACCGGTGCACCAGCTCCAACGCGCTGAGCGTAGTTTCCTTTCCGGAGGAGCCTGTGAACACGACCCACGGGGAATTGGAGCCCGGCGCGGGATGACCTGGTCTTTGCCTTCGCTCTGGCTTTGCCTCCAGTTTTACCTCTTCCGCTCATTTTCGTTCAGTAGTATTAAATATATTGAACGTGCGTTAGTCGCTGCACCATATTTATAAGCTGGTAGCGCTCATTGGTGCTCAATATCGGTGGTGTTTTGATCCAATCATAGGTAAGGACAGATAACTCCTCCCCCTCTGTATTCATTTAGTAGCTGTTCGTTTAGGCGCCAATTACATCGTTCATTGTGGTACCTCGTCAGCTTCCTCGAGGTGTTCTTCCATTTCCGAGACCCTACCAGGGGCACAATGCCCCAGACAACATAGCATACATATTAACATATTAGAGAAAACCATAGCTCACAGTCTCGTCAATGCACACAGGGTAAGTGGGTGTAAGGGTAAACGAGTAAAAGAGTGCACACAGGGATGATTCTGATAAAGAAAATGGAAATAAAATGAAATAAATGCACACGGGGTAAAAGGCTTGGAGTAAAATAAGAATACTATAGTACAGTAACGAGAGATAAAATAAGATGGTATGATAGAAGTTGTAATGTATAAGATACACAATTATGGGTATTTATGGTATTTCTTTTTTTATGTAGATAAATGTAATTAGTCAAACATAAAACTGCCAAATATGCATGCATTTGGCAGGACAACTAAAAAACGTTCAATTCTACACTTCGGTGACTTACGGTCTGACGTCTCTGAAGGTTCATCCAAAATCAAATCAAATTATGATAAAAAAATTAGTGAGATTATTTATGTAAACTAATAAGTACAAATATGTAGATTTAAATCTGACAAATTAATAAAACGTAAACTTCTGACGCAAGTTCCCTCCCATTGCAGAAAAACCCATCCAAGTAAGAAACTGGCCCCCTTCACGTCCGCTCGCGTAAAGTAAATATCCTGGCACTTGAGACTGTTGTTAATCTCATAGATTTGAACGACTAATCTGCAGCACAATGTCAGGAAGAGGCAAAGGAGGTAAAGGACTCGGGAAAGGAGGCGCCAAGCGTCACCGTAAGGTTCTCCGTGATAACATCCAGGGTATCACCAAGCCCGCCATCCGCCGTCTGGCTCGACGTGGTGGAGTGAAGCGTATTTCAGGCTTGATCTACGAGGAGACCCGTGGGGTGCTGAAGGTGTTCCTGGAGAACGTTATCCGTGATGCAGTGACCTACACCGAACACGCTAAGAGGAAGACCGTGACTGCCATGGATGTGGTTTATGCTCTGAAGCGCCAGGGACGCACTTTGTACGGCTTCGGGGGTTAAGACGTCAAACCAACACCTCATTTCCAACACAACGGCTCTTTTAAGAGCCACCCACATGTTACAAAGAAGAGATTGTTTCTATGAGTCTGTATAGTAAGTGATCAGAGTTGTGTAGCATGTTACATTATAACTTCAGGATTGATGTGAGTACAACAAATCAACGAGTTTGGGCGATCGAACTAGTTCAGACTGAACTTGAGTATTAAGTATAAAGCTAGTAATAAAAATTCGTTAATAAAACGGCGCCTATTATGATGGAAATTAGTGCATAATTTAGTTCAATTTGTGATGACTTGGTCACAGCGTATCCGTTTGGATTTCGAATAAACCGGATAGGGGGGCGGCAATTAACCGACATGTATCGGGTTCAAACCCTCCTGCGTCATTTTAGATGGCCTCATGTGTTCATTTTATTTAACTATTGTAGGTAAAATCTTGGCTGGCGCGTTACTGCAACTCCTGACGTCATTAACCACGTGTTTCTGGTTAAATTAGGCGGTAAACTGCTCATTAAATTAGGGCAACTTCCATCTCTGCCCAGCATACACCAAACATTTCAGATGTAAATATTAATGAAGATGTTGTCTACTAATTTATTAGCGTGAAGATGTTTCTAACATGTCTTCTTTCAGTAATCATAACGGTCCGTTTAAGACTGAATAGACGGGGGGGCGGTGTTAAATTCCACACATGCGCAGTACGTAAGTAGAGTTCATCTATCGAACATCCCAGCTGAACTCAGCGACTTGCAGGAGGCGTGACTCAAAATTTGCATGGTTCAGGTATAAATACCGGGTAATCCGCCACTGTGTCTATCATTCGTTTCTGAGAAGCAGCAATATAGCATCATGCCTGAGCCAGCGAAGTCCGCCCCGAAGAAGGGCTCAAAGAAAGCCGTTTCCAAAACCGCAGCCAAGGGCGGGAAAAAGCGCAGAAAGTCCAGGAAGGAGAGTTACGCCATCTACGTGTACAAGGTACTGAAGCAGGTCCACCCTGACACCGGGATCTCCTCCAAGGCCATGGGGATCATGAACTCCTTCGTCAACGACATCTTTGAGCGTATTGCCGGAGAGTCTTCTCGCCTGGCTCACTACAACAAGCGCTCCACCATCACCTCCAGGGAGATCCAGACCGCTGTTCGCCTGCTGCTCCCCGGTGAGCTGGCTAAGCATGCAGTGTCTGAGGGCACCAAGGCTGTGACCAAGTATACTAGCTCCAAGTAAACAGGCTCTCCTTCAAATTCACCCCAAAGGCTCTTTTAAGAGCCACCCACATGTCTCTGAAATTGAGGAAAGTCCATCTATTTGTGATACTGCCTTCCAATAAATAAAGATGATAAATAGATGGATAATAAAAAAAAACTTGACAGTTGATCTGGGATAGTTTTTGTGAAGTGAACTATAATGTATATCAGTTCCATTTGCAATTAAAGCTGCTACTTTTACCCAGGAGCTGTGAACCATACAGTGCAATACTAACATCTGGATTCCTGACCAACTTAAAGTCCTTTACATCAGTGGTTCTCAACCCTGGTCCTCAGGGCCCACTGTTCTGCATGTTTTAGATGTTTCCACCTTCCAACACACCTGATTAAAATGAATAATCATTATCAGGCTTCTGCTTCGCAATGACTCATTCGTTTGAATCAGGTGTGGTGGAGCAGGGAAACATCGAAAACATGCAGGACAGTGGGTCCTGAGGACCAGGGTTGAGAACCACTGCTTTACATGATGTGTCTGTGTAGCCCAGGTTAATATGGGAAACATGTGGAAGCACGTGGAATATACATCACTACCTCTCAGATCATTCCTTCGATTGATATGATTTTTCAGTAAGTCCATACTATGTCAGTTGACATCATTTGTTAAATGATGAAACAGAATAGATGGAAGTAGGATTCAATAGAGTATAGTAGAGTCCTAATGTTTTTCACACACATCTGTGCAAGCATTTCATGCATGCTCTCAGTAGTACGCATAAATATTGTGTGTGGCTGTGTTTACATTTAGCAGATTACAGGGACATTGTACCTGAGGCAAGTAGGGTGAAGCCCCTACAAGGACATTACATCATGTTGCCACAGCCAGGAATCAAACCTACAATGACATTTATTCATTTAGCAGACACTTTTATCCAAAGTGACTTACAAGAGAGGAGAGCTTTACAAAAGAGCATTGATCACTGGTCATAACAACATTATAGACCCCAAACATAGCGGGCTTATACATTATGAAACATACATCGTGAGAAACAATAAGTGCCAAGGGAAGAGTTATAAAAGCTTTTCAACCAAACTAATTACACATTTAAGGCAGGCACCTCCAACAGGAAGTAGTATACTTGACGGAAGGTATGCAAGGAAACATGCAACTTTCCGATCACTAGTCCAACACCTTAACCTGTTTGACTCCCTGTTTCATATGTGTATGCAGGCATTTCACACAATGTGGATTAGATGATTAGATTCAACTTTATTGTCATTACACAGGTACAAGTACAGGATAACGAAATACAGTTAGCATCCAACCAGAAGTGCAAAACAGTTATTACTTGTATACTCAGAATATCCACAATGTGTACAGTGTAATCAGAATATACAGGGTTTGTACAGATTAAAGTGATTTAAGACAAATGTACAGCTGTATTGTACAAGATGCTACAGTACTTAACAGAATTTGCGTGTATGTACAGTTAGTGCAAATGATCGTACAGTTATTGCAAATAATCAGAATATACAGATGTGTTAAAGAGATTATTTGGTGGCGACAAATGTACAGCTGTATTGTGCGAGATGTTACAGTATATTTTACTGAATTTACATAGTTGTATGTATGTACAGTTAGTGCAAATGATGCTATGTGCAGATGTGCAAAATGAACAGAAATGAACAGAAATGATGCAGATGATGCAATGAGTGAGTGTCAGTTGTATGGATCAGTGTGAAAATTGAAGAAGAAATTATCACACACATATTCAATGCATTGGCTAGGACTGAAACCCCTACTGGGAATGAAACCCAGGCCCTCTGCACATGGTAGGCAAGAATCCTACCACTGAACCACCGGTGCTGTTGTGGATGTGTTTCATATGCGTTTTTGTGAGGACGGTCTGAATTAAATAAAAAGCGTTTAATGACTCATTCGTTCCTCATCACCAACAGCATGGATATTAAGATGTACTAAGATGAGTGCAGGTCATACTGAGCAGGTAGAACAGACACACATCATCCACGGAATACAGAGACTCAGGCGGCTACAGTGGGTTTCACAACAACAAGTAACAAGTCGTACATTAGGATACTGTAAGACTTTCAGTAAGGATGGTGTCCTTGGAGATGGAAACTAGGGGAGGGAGAGCGATAGTGAGATCAGGAATTGCCCGACCTCTACTCCGGGTTCACAGCCCAACACTGTGTTTTGTATCCCCCTAAAGAGAGGGGTTCAAAGCCCCTGCTACCCCAGCTGCGTATTCTAAAACTGTTACGTTAAAAGACAGATCATTTTGCTCACTGGAAAACATTTTCTCTGATTGCACGACTGCTGTTTTAGATACTTATGTGGAGAAATGACACAGACAACACGGTGCGCAGAGCTCCATCTACAAGGACAACAGTGATTATTTGAGCCGCCTACAACAAAACATTAAGTGCCTCCGGTCCGCATACCATCTTATCTTGAACGTTAAAAAGGCTACTTGCTGCCCTATTAACTTCTGGACGGCATATCAATTCCATTAGGCGTTTATATTCCGTTGTTCACCGGGAGAAAACACAAGTGTGAACGGATCTCAGTGACATGAGAGAAGCCGGGCCAGGGTTGAGTCTACCCGGTTCTCATGTCATATTGAAATCCCGCCCTCTGATCGCAGCAGCTCAACCTCAACAGCAGCAGAGCAGCTTCGTATATCCAACTGTTACACGAGTGTTCAGACATGGCAGAAGTCGCTCCAGCTCCCGCTCCGGCTAAGGCACCCAAGAAGAAGGCAGCAGCCAAGCCCAAGAAAGCTGGACCCAGCGTCGGCGAGCTGATCGTCAAGGCTGTGTCGGCTTCCAAGGAGAGAAGCGGCGTGTCCCTGGCAGCGGTAAAGAAAGCCCTGGCGGCCGGCGGCTACGACGTAGAGAAGAACAACTCCCGCGTCAAGATCGCAGTGAAGAGCCTCGTTACTAAAGGAACCTTGGTCCAGACTAAGGGAATAGGCGCTTCTGGTTCTTTTAAGATCAACAAGGTGGTGGAGACCAAGGCAAAGAAGCCCGCTAAGAAGGTCGCCGCTCCGAAAGTCAAGAAGCCAGCCGCCAAGAAACCCGCAGCTGCCAAGAAGTCACCTAAGAAGGTCGCTGCTAAGAAGGTCGCTGCTAAGAAGCCCGCAGCTGCCAAGAAGTCACCTAAGAAAGCTAAGAAGCCCGCTGCTGCCAAGAAGGCAACCAAGAGCCCCAAGAAGGTGAAGAAGCCCGTAACCCCCAAGAAAACAGTGGCCAAGAGCCCCAAGAAGGCAGTTAAGGCAGCCAAGCCCAAAGCCGCCAAGGCGGCCAAGGCAAAGAAAGCAGCGCCTAAGAAGAAGTAAATCTTAGTCTGTGTCACTACAAAGGCTCTTTTAAGAGCCACCCATCTCTTTCCTGAAAAGCGCGTGTCCATGTCGTTTGCCCCCCTGTTCCAAACACTTTCACAGGCATGATGGTGTTTCATCAGCTCAGTTAACTATGAGTGCAGGGACTCTTTTTCAACATGAGCCACGAGATAAAATGGATTAGTAGAGATAAACATGAATGAACATGATTGTAGTGTCATGATGTTGAATGGATTCACACGTTTACTTTTCAAAATGGATGCGCAGTCGGATTGACCTGTGATATGTGATGAAGCTTGAATTACTCCAGACCACCATATAAAACACCGGTAACTCTCTTCCTTTTCCCCGTGGAGGCCAAAAGAAGAGATACTTGTTAATGCGTCAGTCATGCATACGATACAAACCATGATGCATGATACAAAATAGCTAGTGGACTAGTAACAGTGATACATAAGCTACAAAATAGCTGTTGGACTAGTAGCAGCGATACATAAGATACAAAATAGCTAGTGGACTAGTAACAGTGATACATAAGACGTAACGGAAATTCTTAATACAGGTCAGTTGAGCAGCTAAAGGCGAATTAAAGACTTTTGTACGAGTATATTTAGGACTTTTCATTTGTTCATGCCCGTTTTTGGGTGGGGGGAATTGGCGCTTAAAGTGAATAGTGACTGAATGAACGGGGGGGAGACAAAGCGACCAAACTCGTCTTCTGCAGGACAGAGAAATTGGCTCCACCCTCAAGCTTGTTGTTACCTACCATTGGATCGAGACCCAACCGACATTTGTGACCAATGAGCGTCTGTTTCCGCCATCTACAGTCTACTATAAATCCTGAAATGCTTTCCTCCCACCGACATTCCTTACAACTCGTTTAAAATATATCATTTAGACAAGATGAGCGGAAGAGGTAAAACCGGAGGCAAAGCCAGAGCGAAGGCAAAGACCAGGTCATCCCGCGCCGGGCTCCAGTTCCCCGTGGGTCGTGTTCACAGGCTCCTCCGGAAAGGAAACTATGCTCAGCGCGTTGGAGCTGGTGCACCCGTCTATCTGGCTGCCGTGCTCGAGTACCTCACCGCTGAGATTCTGGAGTTGGCCGGTAACGCAGCTCGTGATAACAAGAAGACCCGTATCATCCCCCGTCACCTGCAGCTGGCGGTCCGTAACGACGAGGAGCTCAACAAACTCCTCGGTGGAGTTACGATCGCTCAGGGTGGAGTCCTGCCCAACATCCAGGCGGTTCTTCTCCCCAAGAAGACCGAGAAGGCTGTTAAGGCCAAGTAAAGTCTGAATATCAGTCTCATTTACCCCCAAAGGCTCTTTTAAGAGCCACCCACTACACTCTTCAAAAGCGCAATTCATACTTGTGTTCTAAATCACTATAAATATGGTATGAGACTCTGAACATACACCACGTTTTGACTATATATATATAGTCTGAAACTTATCAGGAGATCTACCTCGTTTACTGTGCTGGTCATTGTGCGTGTCACGTATAGGGAGGCTTTGCAAAACCCCTTAGAAACTATCTGTAAAAACTGTTAGTTTTGTTTTTGGTGTGAACAAGCTCAATTCGGAATGCAAAAGTAAATTAAAGCCACATAGGAGGTTCTAAGTTTCATTTGTTCTCTGCACAAAACGTGACCTAATTTTTCACTGCTTCCCATTAATACAATCATTTTTAAAATTCTCATATTTTCTTTTATATTTCAGATTGTTTTTTATCTGTTCAGATTCAGAATACTTTAATTCCCTAGAGCTGTGGTCTTCAACCCTGGTCCTCAGGACCCACTGTCCTGCATGTTTTAGATGTTTCCCTGCTCCAACACACCTGATTCTAATGCATGATCGTTTACCAGGATTCTTCAGAGCTAGATAACGACCCATGAGGACAGTGGGTCCTGAGGACCAGGGTTGAAGACCACTGCCCTAGAGGGAAAATCTTTAGCAGCAACGGCACACAGTCATGCAATAGCACACATGGGTAGGGTGTGAGGTAGAAGATTATGGTTAGTTTAATATCCGTATACGTTTACTGTTTGCACCATCCTGCCACAATAAAGTCCGTGTATGTGCCAATTTACATGGAAAATAAAACCGATTTTATACCGATTTCATGTACATTCTTCTACTTGGTTGCAGCGGTGCGAAGGATCAAGGCGGAGACAGAAGGTTTCAAATATGGGCGGGAGCGAACGAGGAGGTCCCCGCGTCCAATTGTGGAAGGAGGAGGTGTCGACTGTCAGCCAATCAGTTTTCTCGGTATAGAAGTCCAATCAACGGACGACTGAAGGACCACATATATACTTATCCGTTCTTTCCAGACTTAATTTTTCTTTTGAAGAAGACAAGACAAGAATCATGGCAAGAACCAAGCAGACCGCCCGTAAGTCTACCGGTGGTAAAGCCCCGAGGAAGCAGCTCGCTACCAAGGCAGCTCGTAAGAGTGCGCCAGCAACCGGTGGTGTGAAGAAGCCCCATCGTTACAGGCCCGGTACCGTGGCTCTGAGAGAGATCCGTCGTTACCAGAAATCCACCGAGCTTCTCATCCGCAAGCTGCCCTTCCAGCGTCTGGTGAGGGAAATCGCTCAGGACTTCAAGACTGACCTGCGTTTCCAGAGCTCCGCTGTGATGGCTCTGCAGGAGGCCAGCGAGGCTTACCTGGTCGGTCTATTCGAGGACACCAACCTGTGCGCCATCCACGCCAAGAGGGTGACTATCATGCCCAAGGACATCCAGCTGGCCCGCCGCATCCGCGGAGAGCGCGCTTAGACGCTGTTCCCTGTCACGTGATCTGTAAAACCACAAAGGCTCTTTTAAGAGCCACTTCACTATTTCATTTGAAAGACAAATTACATCCTTATTAGTTTTCCATTAAGCAGGCGCTTTTGTCCAAAACGACTTGTAGTAAGCAAAGGGACGTTTTCCCTGAGACAAGGAGGGTGAAGTGCTTTGCTCAAGGACACAATGTAGCCACAGCAGGGAATTAAACTCACAACCGTCTGATTATGAGCACAACGCCTTAACTGCTGAGCTGTGACTCCCTAACTCTGGCTTCCATGTGTGCTGAGATGTTCTTAAAGTATTTATCCCTGTAAGAGATGAAAGCAGGAGAGGAGTGGCTGGAGTGTCCAGGGTGAGAGGAGTCACTATATGGAAACAATCTTTTAGTTTAAAGTACAAATAAAGTGAAAGAGATAATTCACATTTAATAATTCTACCCATCTGCTATTGCTCTCTTCAACAGGGTCAAGAACTCAGTATGACATTGTCACTAACAATCAACACCCACACACCCCCATCCAGTAATCCCACTGCACTCTGCACAAGAGCAAGAGCATCTTTACACTTATCACTGTGATTTTGCAATACTGCGTACATAACTCAGCCTCCCTCTGTACTATATATATATATATATATATATATATATAGTACAGAGGGAGGCTATATATTTATACATTCTCCTCCATATACTATAGCCTTTATTTTATACTCATAATTGCTATAGTTATATGACGTAATGTATATGTTCTGTTTGCTCTTTCCTGCCACAGTAAATTCTGTGTTTGTGTATCTTGCATGGCCATTGAAACTGATTCTGATTCCGAAATGTTCATTTAGCAGATACATTTATATGCCCCCATCTGTACAGTTAGTGGCCACTTTTTATTTGTATTCTATTTGATCTCATTTAACTTGCATATAAGTTCTATGTTTGCTCCATCCTGCCTCAGTAAATCCTGTGTTGGTGTAACTTGCATGGTGAATAAAAACAAATTCTGTTTCTGATAATATAATTAAAATGCTATTTGCACCTTGTCATCACTTGAAGAGTTGGGTTGCAATTCAGTTGGTGCATTCTTTAGGGTATTTCTTGGCATTAACAATAACCCCTCCAAGTAAGAAAAAACCAAGAGGTTTTGAAAGGACCTAGAGCCTGTAACTGATGGTAGGAAGCTCAACAGTAGCTTTGAGGTATCATAAGATCACACAAGGGCTCATGTAAGTTCTTAAGTATTCTCAATATAAAACACCCACAATCAAAGAATCAGGTTTGAGATAATGACTGCTGTATGTATTCTGCATCAACAATATTTACATTTATATGTAAAAAGTCAATGCATACACAAACTGTTATCAAGCAGGAATGTTTTTCTGTGGAATTTAATTTAAATGGACAAAATGAATCAAATTAATCCGAATTGGTTCGGAGCCCTCTGCCTTGCCAGCCTCTTTTCATCCTTCTCATCCTCCAGATGACATCCTCTCCTCTGCCTGCTGACGGCGCTTCTCCTCAAACTGAGCAGGGCCAAAGGGATGATCATGAATGTCCTTTGAATTAAACAGAGAGAGAGAGAGAGAACGGCAGGAGGGAGATATGACATATGTGACAGAATATATAATGCAACATATTAATGCATATTAATACACAGTTGCACGTGCAATATTCACATGAATGGATGTGCTGTCTGCTATGTGCCAACTGGTGCAGTGACTGTCTACCTGAGCCTGTGTTGATGGGAGGCAGTGGGCTGTAGTGTGTCTGCTCAGGCATGGTGGTGACTCTGGCTCTTCTCTCAGCTCTCTCAGGGTTCCGCCAAGCTGCCTCGTTCTCCCTGTACATCTGCCTCAGGTCAGCTACACAGGCAGATCATAAGAAGTTTTTATTTTAAATACGAGGTTCAGTCATGAAAAATGAAAATCATTTTACCCCCTTTTAATATGTGTCCCTTTATAAAATGATTTTATTGATCATTTTATTTGTAAAGCCCACAGATCAGATGAGCACCTAGATAGTATGTGAGGATAAGCCTGTAGCTCAAGCTACTTTATTGCAGTTACATCTTCTGTGGTCGACTTTGTAACAGACACACTTCACACAGAGATATCTCTCATCTATTTAACACAACAACCCACTAATGTGATCCTGAAAGGTGAACAATGGTTCAAAGGTTAGTGAAACATGCTCCAACGTACTAAGGAGTTTCCCCTGGGGGTCTCGAAGGGGTGCGCCGCACCCTCCCCGGCCCCAAGGGTCATAACCTCTGCTCTCAGCCTCCATCTTGGCATCAGCCCGGTCTCTCTCCTCCTTCTCAAGCCTCTTGCGCATCCTCTTTTCATAGATCTGGAGGGATTCAAGGTTATGAAGGAATATGGTGAGAAATACTGACTCCTCTGGAATCACATGTACCATAGGTTTAAGGACAGACTGCATATGTTATGATATCATCATTAAGATAAGACCAACTTTCACTGGGTGAGACAAGGTCTAAATGGGACTGATTAGACTAACTTACAAATACGTTAAAGATATTCAGATTCAGATACTTTATATATATTGATCTACAACTTTTATAATAAATCTGACCAAAACATTCACTCCTCCATTCTCTGTACCTTTCCTTTCAAAACATGACACGCCCTCCATCATTACACTACTTGTTTAAAACAGACTAACGTAAAACATGAAATCTCAGACAACGCATCTCAATTTCAACCGCAGCAACTCAAAGTTGATTAAGAACTTTCCCTGTTTAACAGTTCAGTCCATGTTTTGTAAATGTATACTTTCAATCCTGAACATTTATCTATGAGCAGAATCAATCCATTCTAGCATATGTATTTTAGTACCCGTGGTGGTCTTGTTGTTCATACGTACATTACATGCAATACCCTATAATTCTCCTCAAGTGCAATAACTGTCTATATGTCTATATGTCTACTTAACTTACTTATTTTTTATACTGTACGCTCTTGTTCCCCCCTATTTTTATTGTTATATTACCCTGCAACTCTGTGTGCTGTACTTTACCCTGCTGCTGTTGTGAACTGCAATTTCCCCCCCTGGAGGACAAATAAAGGTCTATCTAATCTAGTAGTTTCCTAACACAGAGAAAGGAAAGGGGGCTGGGGGGACGGAGGGGTCACCTGCTGTTCCAGTTCCTCCTGGTACGTTGGTGGTGCCCTCCTCTCCACAGGCTCCACCATTCCCAGTTTGGTGGTCCTAATGTCTCTAGAGAGAGATCCAGCCTCCTCAGCCCTGGGGCCCCTGACCTCGGCCAGGTACTGTCCCCAGTGCAGCCCTGTCTGCTGGTCGGCAAACACGCTCCCTGTGGAATATCCAGGGTGCTCGGAATAGCTGAAACCTGCACAGATCGAAATATCTTACATCAACATGCATTGTGTGTACATGTGTATTACATTCACATGAATGGATGTGCTGTCTGCTATGTGCCAACTAGTGCAGTGACTGTCTACCTGAGCCTGTGTTGATGGGAGGCAGTGGGCTGTAGTGTCTCAGCTCAGGCATGGTGGGGACTCTGGCTCTTCTCTCAGAAGTCTCAGGGTTCTGCCAAGCTGCCTCGTTCTCCCTGTACATCTGCCTCAGGTCAGCTACACAGGCAGATCATAAGAAGTTTTTATTTAAAATACAAGGTTTAGTAATGAAAAACCTTTTTTTTACCCCTGTTTAATATGTGAGTATGTAAGGATAAGCCTGTAGCTCGAGCTACTTTATTGCAGTTACATCTTCTGTGGTCCACTTTGTAACAGACACACTTCACACTGAGATATCTCTCATCTATTTAACACAACAACCCACTAATGTGATCCTGAAAGGTGAGCCAACAATGAAGGTAAGTGAAACATGCTCCAACGTACTAAGGAGTTTCCCTTGGGGGTCTCGAAGGGGTGCGCCGCACCCTCCCCGGCCCCAAGGGTCATAACCTCTGCTCTCAGCCTCCATCTTGGCATCAGCCCGGTCTCGCTCCTCCTTCTCTAGCCTCCTGCGCATCCTTTTTTCATAGATCTGGAGGGATTCAAGGTTATGAAGGAATATGGTGAGAAATACTGACTCCTCTGGAATCACATGTACCGTAGGTTTAAGGACAGACTCTGCATATGTTATGATATCATCATTAACATAAGACCAACTTTCACTGGGTGAGTCAAGAGGGGTATTGCACAAAACCAAGATAAGGGATTAAGCCGGGATATGTTGGTTATCCTGGCTGAATTTAGCCTCAGGTCGGTTGCATGAAAGCAGATAAAACATAGCCTGGCAAAGTTACCATGATGATTTATTTTCTGCAGCTAGCCTGCTCCGGACCAGGCTAACAGCCAGGCTAAGATTAATCCTAGTGATTCACCTGTATTTCCACCGTCAATCCTGCGAGGAATTCATGTGTTTTATAGCATGCCCATGATCTTTTTAAATATCTTGCATCATTTTAATTATACTGCATTAAAAATGTATATGTATATAGTATATTGTAATTTCTAATTTCATTTAAATCTACAACAGTCTTTTTATATTGATTTAAGGGATATTATTATTACTCTGGCCAAATGTTATATTGATATGCTGATGAAGACTGCTTGTCAAACTGCCGTCAGAGGTTTCATAAAGATGTCTTTTATTGCAGTACGGTGAACGCTCGCTATATCACCATAGACATTAGAAATATGTATATCACGGTTCGGTAGTGAACCATCGCGATATCACGGTTCAGTACACTGAACCCTGGCGATATCACGGTTCACTTTTTTTTCGCTACTTCACAGATTTGCCTCGTGCATTGTGTTCTGCATTCTGATTGGCTAAACAGTCTCTCCGCGTCTTCTCTACCTGTGCGTCAATAAAGTTGCGGTTTACTGTAATATGTACTGTACACGTACGTAACATTTGCAGAAAAAGTTAAACTTATGGACATGCTTAATTGTAGCTCAATTATGACAGCTCCAGTCAGAGGATGGTACAATTTTTGAATACTAACGCATTAAGCCGATCCGCTATTGTCTGCCAGGCTTATTCTCTTTCTTTGATTATGGCTTGAGTATTGCCTTTTTAAAAATAACATCCTTCTCCTCCTCATAAAACTCTATCAGGAGCTGTTGTTCTGCGGCCGTGAAATATGTTGCGCGACTCTTGTCCATGTTCTGATCGGTGATTCTGTGAGCGATCGCGAGGTCTATTTAGGAATGCCCTGAACACGCATTTATCCTGACTACCTACACCTGGCTTGACATAGCCGCGCCTTTTCATCCTGGCTTGGCAAACGTGCAACCAATTAAGCCAGGATACGCCGACCAGACTAGGTCAAGACGCGCTTGCTCAATTATCCTGGATTTCTTTATTCTTCTTTTGTGCAATACCCCTTAGGTGTAAATGGGACCGATTAGACTAACTTTCAAATATGTTAAAGATATACAGTGATCTACAACTTTGATAATAAATCTGACCAAAACATTCACTCCTCCATTCTCTGTACCCTTGCTGTCATGACACGCCCTCCATCATTACACTACTTGTTTAAAACAGACTAACGTAAAACATCGAATCTCAGACAACGCATCTCAATTTCAATCGCAGCAACTCAAAGTTGATTAAAAACTTTCCCTGTTTAACAGTTCAGTCCATGATTTGTAAATGTATACTTTCAATCCTGAACATTTATCTATGAGCAGAATCAATCCATTCGAGCATGTGTGTTTTTGTAGTCTCCTAACACAGAGAGAGGATAGGGGGTTGGGGAGATGGAGGGGTCACCTGCTGTTCCAGTTCCTCCTGGTACGTTGGTGGTGCCCTCCTCTCCACTGGCTCCACCCTTCCCAGTCTGGTGGTCCTAATGTCTCTAGAGAGAGATCCAGCCTCCTCAGCCCAGGGGCCCCTGCCCTCGGCCAGGTACTGTCCCCAGTGCAGCCCTGTCTGCTGGTCGGCAAACACGCTCCCTGTGGAATATCCAGGGTGCTCGGAATAGCTGAAACCTGCACAGATCGAAATATCTTACATCAACATGCATTGTGTGTACATGTGTATTACATTCACATGAATGGATGTGCTGTCTGCTATGTGCCAACTGGTGCAGTGACTGTCTACCTGAGCCTGTGTTGATGGGAGGCAGTGGGCTGTAGTGTCTCAGCTCAGGCATGGTGGTGACTCTGGCTCTTCTCTCAGAAGTGTCAGGGTTCTGCCAAGCTGCCTCGTTCTCCCTGTACATCTGCCTCAGGTCAGCTACACAGGCAGATCATAAGATGTTTTAATTTGATCTTCTGTGGTCCACTTTGTAACAGACACACTTCACACAGAGATATCTCTCATCTATTTAACACAACAACCCACTAATGTGATCCTGAAAGGTGAGCCAACAATGAAGGTAAGTGAAACATGCTCCAACGTACTAAGGAGTTTCCCCTGGGGGTCTCGAAGGGGTGCGCCGCACCCTCCCCGGCCCCAAGGGTCATAACCTCTGCTCTCAGCCTCCATCTTGGCATCAGCCCGGTCTCGCTCCTCCTTCTCTAGCCTCCTGCGCATCCTCTTTTCATAGATCTGGAGGTATTCAAGGTTATGAAGGAATATGGTGAGAAATACTGACTCCTCTAGAATCACATGTACCATAGGTTTAAGGACAGACTCTGCATATGTTATGATATCATCATTAACATAAGACCAACTTTCACTGGGTGAGACAAGGTCTAAATGGGACTCATTAGACTAACTTACAAATACGTTAAAGATATATATTGATCTACAACTTTTATAATAAATCTGACCAAAACACGCACTCCTCCATTCTCTGTACCTTTCCTTTCAAAACATGACACGCCCTCCATCATTACACTACTTGTTTAAAACAGATTAACGTAAAACATGAAATCTCAGACAACGCATCTCAATTTCAACCGCAGCAACTCAAAGTTGATTAAGAACTTTCCCTGTTTAACAGTTCAGTCCATGTTTTGTAAATGTATACTTTCAATCCTGAACATTTATCTATGAGCAGAATCAATCCATTTGAGCATGTGTATTTTAGTACCCGTGGTGGTCTTGTTGTTCATACGTACGTAACATGCAATACCCTATAAATTTCCTCCAAATTCCCCTGCAATAACTGTCTATATGTCTACTTAACTTACTTATTTTTTATACTGTACGCTCTCGTGCCCCCCTATTTTTATTGTTATATCACCCTGCAACTCTGTGTGCTGTACTTTACCCTGCTGCTGTTGTGAACTGCAATTTCCCCCCCTGGAGGACAAATAAAGGTTTATCTAATCTAGTAGTTTCCTAACACAGAGAGAGGGAAGGGGGCTGGGGGGACGGAGGGGTCACCTGCTGTTCCAGTTCCTCCTGGTACGTTGGTGGTGCCCTCCTCTCCATTGGCTCCACCCTTCCCAGTCTGGTGGTCCTAATGTCTCTAGAGAGAGATCCAGCCTCCTCAGCCCTGGGGCCCCTGCCCTCGGCCAGGTACTGTCCCCAGTGCAGCCCTGTCTGCTGGTCGGCAAAAACGCTCCCTGTGGAATATCCAGGGTGCTCGGAATAGCTGAAACCTGCACAGATCGAAATATCTTACATCAACATGCATTGTGTGTACATGTGTATTACATTCACATGAATGGATGTGCTGTCTGCTATGTGCCAACTAGTGCAGTGACTGTCTACCTGAGCCTGTGTTGATGGGAGGCAGTGGGCTGTAGTGTCTCAGCTCAGGCATGGTGGTGACTCTGGCAGCTCTCTCAGGGTTCCACCAAGCTGCCTCGTTCTCCCTGTACATCTGCCTCAGGTCAGCTACACAGGCAGATCATAAGAAGTTTTTATTTTAAATACAAGGTTCAGTCATGAAAACCCTTTTTTACTCCTGTTTAATATGGATCCCTCTATAAAATGACTCTATCGATCATTTTATTTGTACAGCCCTTCTCACAATGTCAGAGACTGCTTCACAGATCAGATGAGCACCTATATAGTATGTGAGGATAAGCCTGTAGTGTAAGCTACTTTATTGCAGTTACATCTTCTGTGGTCCACTTTGTAACAGACACACTTCACACAGAGATATCTCTCACCTATTTAACACAACAACCCACTAATGTGATCCTGAAAGGTGAGCCAACAATGAAGGTAAGTGAAACTGCTCCAACGTACTAAGGAGTTTCCCTTGGGGGTCTCGAAGGGGTGCGCCGCACCCTCCCCGGCCCCAAGGGTCATAACCTCTGCTCTCAGCCTCCATCTTGGCCTCAGCCCGGTCTCGCTCCTCCTTCTCTAGCCTCCTCCTCGCATCCTCTTTTCATAGATCTGGAGGGATTCAAGGTTATGAAAGAATATGGTGGGAAATACTGACTCTTCTGGAATCACATGTACCATAGGTTTAAGGACAGACTGCATACAGTATGCTATGATATCATCATTAACTTAAGACCAACTTTCACTGGGTGAGAGAAGATCTAAAAGGTACTGATTAGACTAACTTACAAATATGTTAAAGATATACAGTGATCTACAACTTTGATAATACATCTGACCAAAACACTCACTCCTCCATTCTCTGTACCCTTCCTTTCAAAATATGACATGCCCACCATCTTTACATTACTTGTTTCAAACATATACTAACAATAATTTTTAACTCAGTTGATAAAGAACAATCCATTTTCACAGTTCAGTCTATGTGTTGATAAGTTTCTACCTTTTACCTTCAGTGTTAGTTCTTACCTGTGCGATGGTACTACTAATAATAACAGTGGCATGTATTAAAACCTTGCTTGTTGCTCTTCTGTTGCTCTTCTGTTGCTGTACTGACTTTCTCTTTGTCAGTCTTAGATAATATCAGCTGCCAAAAATCATCAGGTGTGACGTCATAATGACTTTGAATACCACCATGTGTCCGTTACTATGTCAACGTTATTATGACGTCACGCCAGCAGTCAGGCCCTTCAAGGCCTTCAAGGTCTTGTCTGCTTGCTTTAAACATATATGAATCATAAGTTAATTATATTTCATTAAATAATTCCAAATGGTCTGTCCAATTACTTTTATTGTGTTTCCGATGGTTATGCTGCTTCCAGACATGTTTTTTCTAATATATATATTGGAGCATTTAACCAATCACATTTCAGCTGCCCCTTGTTGCTAGGCAGGGTTCAAGTCAAAGAGGCTTTCACTATCCATTTGGAAGGCCTCTAACGCTAAATTAACGTTGATACTTCAACCAATCAGATTTTGAGTTGGTGTCACCAGGTAGGGAACCTCACGGTATTCAGACCCGCTGATTGGATAATCGGAGACCGTAGTTAACATAGCACGCAAAAGGTATTAACGGCGCACACAATTGTTTTGTTGATGACTGATAATACACCACAACAACAACAAAACTATTTAGACAGCCCACAATGGCTGAAGGAGAAGAAATAAATTGATTTAGTTGCAGATTTACTGTCAAGGTCATTTTCAAGACGGACTTTTCAAGAAAAGCTGGACATATCAAGAGAGGTTGGACAACTCCGGCGCCTGCTAAATCAAATCAACATTAATGTGTATTTATTCATTCATTCATCACGTGTAAAGCTCTTTTTATGTCACTGTTATGACTGACAGAGGGCTTCACATGTGCCCATAGAACTGCCCCTCAACCATCCTAAACCATCAACTCAAGAAGGCTTCAAACTCAAGAAAGCTGCACCTTCAAAAGAAGGCTTGAAACTCATTTATTCCGAGAATTTAATGGCATTAAGGAATATTATGGTATTTAGAAACATAATCTGATGTTGATCAGATCTACTTGTCGGTCACCACGTGGTGACTCGCGGTATGTGTTGATGGGTTCTTTCGAACTTGTGGGTTACATTTTTGACGCTCAAGTGACCGACATTTAACCGAGAGCATCCGGTAATTTTTCGAAATAAAATATTGTTATTAATTATCGTAATTCTTCGGCGGCCCGATAATAATCCCGATAATTATTTTACTGGGGCTGAAGAACATTACGGGGCTAACGACGCCCCAGAGTTTGTGACATTGCTTGTAAAAAGGGCTAAACGATTTATACTATGTTAAACACCATCTACAGTACTGAAGCTAACTAATATGTGTAAACATAACATTCTGGACATTCTGTGCTTCAGCCGCTCCCATCTGGCAGGAGGCTGCGGTTCATCAGGACCAAAACCTCTCGCCACAGGAATAGCTTCTACCCCTCTGCTATTGCCCTCTTCAACAGGGCCAAGGACTCAGTATGACACATCCACCAACACCCTACACCCCCTTCCAGAATCCCACTGCACTCTGCCACTTAGTACACAACACTTTGCACCACTGTTTACACTACTGTGTATACACCCCCCCCCCCCCTACTATATATACCCATTACTTTTTGTACCTATGTTATTTGTATCATTTGTATTATGTGTATCATTTGTATTATTTGTCATTTGTATCATATTTGTAGTGTATTTTACATTGTATTGATTATTTTTATTTTTTATTAGTATGCCACATATATGTTCTATGTTTGCTCATTTCTGTTCTATGTTTGCTCATTTCTGCCACAGTGAATTCTGTGTTTGTTAATCTTGCATAGCGAATAAACCCCCATTCTGATTCTGATACTTGGCAATAAACAGGATTCTGCTGTTGTGAACCTCATTTCTGTAAACAACAGATCATTTAAAATGTTTATTCCCTATAGAATATAATGTGATCATATACATGAGACTGCTTCATTAAACAAGGTAGATTTTTTAATGTTTATCACTCACAAAAAGGGTTGGTAGAATACATCATGTATATCAAAAACAACATTTTTGCATTGCAAATTCCCCCCCCCCTCCCAAAAAAAAAAATATATATAATAAAAAATACAAGAAAACATATTTTGATGTATTGGAACAACAACTGCTATAGTAACTGATATACTTTTTCTGATTGCTTAATCCATGTAATGAAGCTTCATGTTCAGGAGCTTGACAGATGGGTGACTGGAGGTGCAGCTGTTTGTGTACAGGGAGAAGAGCAGGGGGGAAAGGATGCAGCCTTGAAGGGATCCAGTGCTGATGGACCGGGAGTCGGAGACTTGCGTTCCCATCTTACAGTTTTTTTTGATTGCTTAAACACTAAAATTAAAAATAGTACACTATTAGCAAAACCTTACACCCAAGAAGCAAAACATCAGCCCATATTTGCACAACTATAAGCACATTGTCAACTTCACACTTGTTGCAAAACTCTACACACAGTGATTTGCAAAACACTAAACACACTTAACACACATACACACAAAAATCTATCATTAAGTTGCTTCATTGCAATACCAAAGCACTGACTGTCAAATTACCACACCGTCCAACCAATTGGTTCAACACAGTCATCAGGTGTGCAAACACTTGTTTGCTTAATTGTAGACACACCAATCAGGTGTATAAACACCATAAAAAGCAGCAGGTGAGTTCATCGGTCTTCAAGAACAATGGAAAGAGTCCGAGAAACAGTAAAACGAGGAGGAGAACAAGGAGGACGAGAAAGAGGAGGAGAACAAGGAGGACGAGGAGGAATCAACAGAGGAAGAGATGGAGGCTAGAAAGGGCTCAAAGAAGACCTGATCTGACAAGTGAGATTCCTGGAACACTGTTTGACCACATTGTAAACCAGGGGGTCAGATGGCTCAACAGGCTAAGGCATTGGCCTCATGATTGGAAGGTTGTGAGATCGAGCCCCAGCTGTGGCTATGTGATGTGGTGTCTTTGGTCCCGAATTGCCTCAGGGAGAATGTACTTACTGTAAGTCTCTTTGGATAAAAAATCTAAAGTAAAATAATGAAAGTGAAATTGATGAAGTAAATTGATCAATTGCCTTTTGAGCTAAATTCTGAAAGGGTGAAGCTACTGTGGCATGATTATGCAGAAGGATGTATTGACTTTAGCAATATGATCTTGCATACTGTCTTGTAATATGTATACTAGATGTACACTGAACAATTCTGCCTGCCACTGTTTTTCAGGGGGTTTTACGAATGGATGGAGAGGAGATACAGCATGAGTTCATTTACGTAGATGAGGCGTAAAATGACATTTTGTTACAGTATTATGAATCTCCATGTCAACATTTTGGGCATGTTGAGAAAGAGTGTCTTCAGTCTGCAACATTGGTCTTGTTTGGTGAATTTAGATTATATTTGTACTTTGTTCATAGTAGCCTACTCTAATCTTAGGGAAGTAGAAATGCTGAAAGTGTTTTAGGTTTATCACAGCAGAGTGTAACTCGTGCAAACAAGGTATAGTAATGTGAAGTAATGTGTGTTTATTATGGTAACAAAGTGTGGTTTTTCAAAAGAAGTGTATCGTTTTTACAAGAGTGTTTAGTTTTGCAAAGGATCTGTAGTGTTTTGCTAGTTGTGGGTGTGGTTGTGCTAATTGTGTGTAGTGTTTTGACAACACGGGCCCTGTTTTGAAAATCGTGCTTAAGCAATCCAAAAAAACTGTAACGCGCTGCTTCCTGTCGGACAGGAAGTCTGTGATGTTTTTGAGGTGTGCCATCACCAGGCTCTCCAAGGACTTCATTACCACAGATGTCAGGGCGGTGGGTCTGTAGTCATTTAGTCCTGTTGGTCTGGGCTTCTCGGGCACAGGGATGATGGTGGAGGATTTGAAGCAGGCTGGCACGTGGCATATCTCAGTTCTTCATTATAATAACACTTTGACTGTAACAGGTGGTTCATAAAACATGTGACAACATATTGAATGTATTATACGTATACATGTAAATTCTGAAACTATAACTTGGGCCCCTGGAAAGCTATCAAGTTAAATGCTGCTATGGTTGAAATGGAGAGATTACTATGTGATTTTACGTAAGTGGTGTATCTTTTGAACAGTTCATTTAATAAAGGATTTTGGATGCCCAGTTACAACCTATACATGTTGACCAGAATACAGCTCTGTATGTTTGTCCAGTGTTCCTGTTATCTATTGTCATTTCACTGTCACTGGCAGCCTTTAGTAGTGTGTTCTTGTTCCTGTCAAAGATAACCGACCGTGTTTCCTATTTGTGAGCCACTAAAAGGAACTGTTGACAAAAAAATAAGATAATCCTGAACTAAGTATCCCACCAGCACATGTCAGTCTGTTCCCTGTTTAGTCAACTCAAGTTATCTCTTTGTGCAAAATAACAAAGATTGTTGTTCAACATATTTATTTGTACTTTGAGATCACATTAATACAATTCCTAAAATAGTGGTCCCTTGTTTTTCTGCAAATTATTCCTGTTATTTTCCCAGTGTGTGATATGACTTAGAGACAGACTTGATTGTTGGATGAACATGTGTAAGTGGACTCCAGCTCCCCTGCTGCAGTGTTAACAATAACCCCTCTGTTCATGAAGGGAAACCTGCCTTGGAAACATCACATTCATCATGACTGGGAAAGTTCCACAAGCTGTTCACTTCATGATTTGACATTCCTCTGGGCTTTTTAATCTTCAAAGCAAAACACTCTAATATATATTATATGTTTGCTCTCCCCTGACGGTTTACATGTTTCCCTGCTCCAGCACATCTGACTCTAATGAATGTGTAATTATGAGGCTTCCACAGAGCTTGATAACGACCCATTCATTGGAATCAGGTTTGCTGGAGCAGGGAAACATCTTCTAAAACCCTCAGGACAGTGGCTCCCTAGGACACCCATGTGATAAACCAATCTGTTCCCTCTCTGACGCAAGTTCCCTCCCACAGCGAAAAGCCTCTCGTAAAGAACTGGCCTCCTTCACGTCCGCTCACGTAGAGTAAATATCCTTGCTGATCCTCCGCATTCTCATCGATTTAGTATTTCTGAACTGACTCGACATGTCTGGAAGAGGTAAGGGAGGTAAAGGACTCGGGAAAGGAGGCGCCAAGCGTCACCGTAAGGTTCTCCGTGATAACATCCAGGGTATCACCAAGCCCGCTATCCGCCGCCTGGCTCGCCGCGGTGGAGTGAAGCGTATTTCAGGCTTGATTTACGAAGAGACCCGTGGTGTGCTGAAGGTGTTCCTGGAGAACGTTATCCGTGATGCTGTGACTTACACCGAACACGCCAAGAGGAAGACCGTGACCGCCATGGATGTGGTTTATGCTCTGAAGCGTCAGGGTCGCACTCTGTACGGTTTCGGGGGTTAAAACGTTTATAATCACCTCAATATTCAACACAAAGGCTCTTTTAAGAGCCACTCACATGTTACAAAGAAGAGATTGTTTCTATGTGTCAATATATGTACATGTAATATATTACTTCAAAATTCCAGGATTTATTGGAACAGAACTAATCAACCAACACGTTTTGTACGACTGTTTTGGGAAATCGAACTAGTTCAGTATAAAGCTACTAATACAATTAGGGGTTTAAATGCGCCTTTTACACTGTTAATGAGTACATAATTTTGTTAAATTTGTGATGGCGTGGTCATGGCGTATATTCTAAACACCTAATTTCAACTGGGATTTGGTATAAACCTGATAGGGGGGGCAGCAATTAACCGACATGTATCGGGTTCAAATCCCCCTGCGTCATTTTAGATGACCTCATGTGTTCATTTTATTTAACAATTTGTAGGTAAAATCTTGACTGGCGCGGTACTGCAACTAACAAAGCTTCTGACGTCATTAACCGCGTGTTTCTGGTTAAATTAGGCGGTAAACTGCTCGTGAAGTTAGGCGCAACTTCCATCTCCGCCAAGCATACAGCAAACATTTCAGATGTGGAGTTGAATATGAATGAAGATAATTGTCTAATAATTTATTAGCGTGAAGATGTTTCTAATTTGTCTTCTTTCGGTAACCATGACGGTCCGTTTAAGATGACTGACTAGATGGGGGGGCGGTGGTAAATTCCACACATGCGCGGTAGAGTTCATCTATCGAACATCCCAGCTGAACGCAGCGACTTGCAGGAGGCGTGACTCAAAATTTGCCTGTTCAGCTATAAATACCGGGTAGACCCGCCACGGTGTGTCTCATTCGTTTCTGAGAAGCAGCGTTATAGCACCATGCCTGAGCCAGCGAAGTCCGCCCCTAAGAAGGGCTCCAAGAAAGCCGTTTCCAAAACCGCAGCCAAGGGCGGGAAGAAGCGCAGAAAGTCCAGGAAGGAGAGTTACGCCATCTACGTGTACAAGGTACTGAAGCAGGTCCACCCTGACACCGGGATCTCCTCCAAGGCCATGGGGATCATGAACTCCTTCGTCAACGACATCTTTGAGCGTATTGCCGGAGAGTCTTCTCGCCTGGCTCACTATAACAAGCGCTCTACCATCACCTCCAGGGAGATCCAGACCGCTGTTCGCCTGCTGCTCCCGGGTGAGCTGGCTAAGCACGCTGTGTCTGAGGGCACCAAGGCTGTGACCAAGTACACCAGCTCCAAGTAAACAGGCTCTCCTTCAAATTCACCCCAACGGCTCTTTTAAGAGCCACCCACATGTCTCTGAAATTGAGGAAAGTTCTATGCATTTGCTTGACTTGTATCTCAGTGAGAAACATTCGTTGATCTGAAAGTACGTTCTTGCTTGATACCATCTTCAGACTCTGCAATTGCTCATTTAAATTATGGTAGTTGACTGGATAATTGTCTTATTACATTAAGTCATTTAGCAGATGATACACACGCAAACACAAACACCATACACAACATTTAAACACTTATCCAGAGGTCTCATGCTTTCACATGCTCACACTCAAACACACGTGCGCTAAAACTGCGTGCTCTCACACTATAACGCTTTGGATAAAAGTGTGCTAAATTAATATTTATTATATGGGGCTTGAACACGTGCAAAACAGCTAGCCAAATAAAATACACGTAAATGTCTCTTGTACATGCAAATTCTCTTAACCAATAATGTCGACAAAAAGTTCTGCACGGAAAAAGGCACCTGCAGTTGGGCCCAAAAGGCAGAGGAAGATGTTAACAGTCGCAGAAAAAGTTCAAAGCTGTGCGGCTGTAGGTCGGCATTACGGAATGCATGAATCTTTAATTTAAATGTAATCATACAGTATAATAATTGTAAAAAAACAAGGTTTCTACTTCACGGATTTCACTTATCACGGGTGCTTTTCGGAACGTAACCCCCGTGAAAAACGAGGGATTACTGTATACGAAAAGTACATTGTCTGTATTTTTATTATTATTAATGCAATCGTTATGCATTATTATTAAATTAATAATGCAATTTAAAGTTCTTACGACTTTCCCCATCCTCAACAACATGGATATAAGATGTATCAGAATCAGAATACATAATTTACTTTGGCAGGAAAGAGCAAACATAGAACATGTATGTAACATAATAATAAGGGTAAAACTGAAGAAAAAAATATAATGTAAAATACAACATTTTATTAAAAAATATAGCTGCAAGCAGCGATGGTGGATTCCTCCTAGAACAATTATGAAATGGATATGTAATTCAAAATGCGATCTGCATGTTTGGTGTGAATACATCCAAGACTGTAGCGCTCCCTGTGCTGTAACGGACAAAGGATTGTGAACATCAAAAATCCTATTGATAACTTTTGTAAGGGTTGATCTTCTGACGATGATAACTGCCAATCCTGGGGAAGATTGGCCAAAAGTTGTAGTAGTAGCGAAGAAATTTTTTTCCTAAATCTATATTATACCGAAAAATCGAAGAGCTTGCCATTATGAGTTGTTGAGACTTTATTCTTCATTGTGACAAATGAGGACTCTGTAATGAATTTCAGGACTCTACAACAAAAGGGATACAAATTGGTCTCACATGGACGAAATTGGGTGTGGTAGTTCATACCGTTATGCTGTTACACCATGCCAAGGGCTGCCATTTACTTCCACAAGAATAATTGAATTGTCTTGCAGATTTTCATAGGAATCATAAGATGAACTTCCTGTTTAGTTGTGTTATTGCTTTGTGTTAAAAAGGCTGTGGCGGACAAATGGTTAGGAATATCAAAAAACCTTTGACATCTTTTGTGAGGCTTGTTCTGAAGATGTTGCCAGCCAAAAATGGGGAGGATTGGATATGAATTGTAGAAGTAGTAGCAAAAAAACATGTTCCATATAGCCCTTCAGGCTGGAGGGGCTGTATCCGGGCGGGAGGGGCTGTATCTGGGCTGGAGGGGCTGTATCCGGGCGGGAGGGGCTGTATCCAGACTGGAGAGGCTGTATCCGGGCAGGAGGGGCTGTATCCATACTGGAGGGGCTGTATCCATGCTGGAGGGGCTGTATCCAGACTGGAGGGGCCGTATCTGGGCTGGAGGGGCTGTATCCAGACTGGAGGGGCTGTATCCGGGCTGGAGGGGCTGTATCCAGACTGGAGGGGCTGTATCCGGGCTGGAGGGGCTGTATCCAGACTGGAGGGGCTGTGTCTGGGCTGGAGGGGCTGTATCTGGGCAGGATGGGCTGTATCCGGGCCAAGGCCAAGATGGAAGCTGAGAGCAGAGGTTATGACCCTTGAGGCCGGGGAGGGTGCGGCGCACCCCTTCCAGACCCCCAAGGGAAACTCCTTAGTACGTTGGAGCATGCTTCACTTACCTTCATTGTTGGCTCACCTTTCAGGATCACATTCGTGTGTTGTTGTGTTAAATAGATGAGAGATATCTCTGTGTGAAGTGTGTGTTACAAAGTGGACCACAGAAGATGTAACTGCAGTAAAGTAGCTCGAGCTACAGGCTTATCCTCACATACTCTATAGGTGAAGCCTATGTGATCTGTGAAGCCGTTTCTGACATTCTGAGAAGGGCTGTACAAATAAAATGATCAATAGAGTCATTTTATAAAGGGACACATATTTCATGATTGAACCTTGTATTTAAAATAAAAACTTCTTATGATCTGCCTGTGTAGCTGACCTGAGGCAGATGTACAGGGAGAACGAGGCAGCTTGGCTGAACCCTGAGGCTTCTGAGAGAAGAGCCAGAGTCACCACCATGCCTGAGCAGAGACACTACAGCCCACTGCCTCCCAACAACACAGGCTCAGGTAGACAGTCACTGCACCAGTTGGCACATAGCAGACATCACATCCATTCATGTGAATATCGCACATGCAACTGTGTATTATTATGCATTAATATGTTGCATTAAATATTCTGTCACATATATGTCATATATTTATCCTGCTGTTCTCTCTCTCTGTTCCTCTATGCTGTTGATAAATGAGGATTTTTGAGAGAAGGACATCTGTTTGCCAGCGTACTGGTACTTGTTACAAAGGGCCTTGTTACCGGATCTTGAGTTGTAGCATATTTCATCTTTGCAGGTGTCCAGACCTCTCTAAGCATGCCAGAGGCAGTGTGTTTTCCACACCAAGCCCTACCTTATACATGGCTGATCTGAAACAACAGGTACTTTTGCTTTGGTAGACATGGGAGCGTTTATACTTTTTTTTCCCACCCAAATTCTAGAACCTGACCTCTGGTGGCTGTAGGTGTATCTTTCAACTAAAGCCTTCAATTTGAAGGATGTTCCCTATCCCACACATACACCTTTTAATACACCATACACATGCATGATCATCCCTTTGGCCCTGCTCAGATTGAGGTAGAGATGCCAGCAGATGGAGGTCAGCTGGGCACTGATTGACTAAGATGGATTTGGTGGAATGTCACTGAATGATTGGAACCAAAATAAATGTTAGTATGATCTTATCATGCTGTCTATATGCAGGTGCGCAGGGAGAACTCACCCCCCCTCCCCACCCTCCAGAAGAGACACAGGGTCCCTCAGCCTAACCACAGGCCCCCCAGCATGGACAGCACACACCCTCCTGTCTGTAAATTAGCCGCTTGTATAAACCATAAACCTAGTATGGATAGCCTGGCCTGACGATGGGTATGAACTGACGTCTGTGTCTCCCACACACACTCCTTTTAGGAGGGTTCTCTTTCAGGCCTCCTGTCCCAGACACCTTCTGTCCCTGCTGTTAGGGAGGAGCTGAGAGCTGCAGGTAACACACACATACAACATGTTCCATATAGCCACAAGCAAACCATATAAAATTAGTAGTAACTGGTGTGTGTGTGTGTCAGGCCGCCTACCAGAGAACAAAAAAATAGTTATCTCGCAGTTGTCTGCTATTTGTAGAGAGCTGCGCAGTGTTGAGGCACAGATCAGGTGCTCACAATGGGAGGAGCCTGAGTCTCCTATTACAGACAGGTAACATCCTCCACTACTGTAATTACACAAGATGACTATGTTGGGGTCTGTGCAAGTGTCTCACAGGACACTTTTCTCATGCTGGTGTGTGTGTGTGGCATGTGTTGGTGTGTTACCAGGCGTAGGGAGAGCCCTGTTGGAAAGCGTCTCCATCTGTAAGTCTATGCTGAGTTCCATCTTGTTTACCATATAAAGTTAATTACAATGTGATAACATTTGTAACATTTCATTGCTTAATATGAAGTTCATAAAATTATTGTATATACTTGCTGCTGGAAATGACCAACAAGGGCACCATTACTGAAGTGTTCAGTCGTCATCTTAGCTGATGTTGTGCTTAGTTTCCTTTCCAGACCCCATGGGCATTGCCTACCTGGTGCCCAGTCCCCCTCAGCAGAAGCCCCCTCAACTGTCTGCCAGAGAGAGGAGAAGGCTGGCCAGGAACTGCCGGCTCTAAGAAACCATAGAAGCACAACAGGTGGGTTCACTGGAGACGTCACGTACGCTCACACAAAGAGTGGAATCAAGTGGACTGTCATGTGCTTGGCTTTCCAACAGAGAAGTTCATTGTTAGTTGACTGTCAGTATCTCCCCTAACTGCTGGTGTATCTCGTAGGATACCTGTGCAATAAAGAGTAAGTGTCCAGATGGACGTCTGTGGCCCGGACCCAATTCGGATGTGAGTTTGATTCTCAGCTGTGGCTAGATTGACGTTATGTCCTTGAGCAAGGCACTTCACCCTCCTTGTCTCAAGGAGAATGTCCCTGTGCTTACTACAATTCGTTTTGAATTAAAGCACCTGCTTAATGGAAAACTTTCAGATGTAAGTGTATAAGGACGTAATTTGTCTTTCAAATGAAATAGTGAGGTGGCTCTTAAAAGAGCCTTTGTGGTTTAACGGATCACATGACAGGGAACAGTGTCTTATGCGCGCTCTCCGCGGATGCGGCGGGCCAGCTGGATGTCCTTGGGCATGATGGTGACCCTCTTGGCGTGGATGGCGCACAGGTTGGTGTCCTCGAACAGACCGACCAGGTAAGCCTCGCTGGCCTCCTGCAGAGCCATCACAGCGGAGCTCTGGAAACGCAGGTCAGTCTTGAAGTCCTGAGCGATTTCCCTCACCAGGCGCTGGAAAGGCAGTTTGCGGATGAGGAGCTCGGTGGATTTCTGGTAACGACGGATCTCTCTCAGAGCCACGGTACCTGGCCTGTAACGATGGGGCTTCTTCACACCACCCGTAGCTGGCGCACTCTTACGAGCTGCCTTGGTAGCGAGCTGTTTCCTCGGGGCTTTCCCACCGGTAGACTTACGAGCGGTCTGCTTAGTTCTTGCCATTATTATTCTAGTCTTCTCGTCTCCAAGTTAAACTTCGTCCTGAACTGAATGGATAAAGAAGTATATATATGGTCGTTCAGTCGTCAGTTGATTTGACCTCTCTACCGAGAACACTGATTGGCTGGCAGTCGACGTCTTTTCCTTCCACAATTGGACGCGGGGAGCTTTTGTTCGTTCCCGCCCACATTTGAAACCTTCTGTCTCCGCCCTGATCCTGACTGCACCAAGTGGCACGTAGGATATTTATATGAAATCGGTTTTATTCGCCATGTAAATTTGCACATACATGGACTTTAGGGTGGCAGGATAGTACAAACTATAAACGTATACGGATAAGAAACTAATCATAACGAATAAAAAACATCAACCTCATCTAAGTATAAAATATACAAAATAGTATTAATGTATGAGTGGGAGGCATATACAAATCAAAATGAGGTCAAGGTGTTTTGTGCAGAGTACTAATGTAACATATGGCCTCTTATGTGGCTTAAATTCACCGTTGCCTTCAGAATTGAGCTTGTTCACACCAAAAACCAAACGACCATAATGGTCAAATGACTGCATATCGACCCCCACAAAAAAGATGTAGATTTCGTGGTGCAACTTGGTGAAAGTGACCCAACTTGGCAAGTTTCATATTTAGATCAAAGTCAAAAACGCGCCATTTAGTGGCGGTAGGCTAATTAACATGAAACTTATAGGTTAAGCTGCTGAATATTTATTATTATGAGAATCCAGCTAAGTATGAATTGCGCTTTTGAAGAGTGTAGTGGGTGGCTCTTAAAAGAGCCTTTGGGGTAATTAAGACCGATACTCAGTCTTTACTTGGCCTTAACAGCCTTCTCGGTCTTCTTGGGGAGAAGAACCGCCTGGATGTTGGGCAGAACTCCACCCTGGGCAATCGTAACTCCACCGAGGAGTTTGTTGAGCTCCTCGTCGTTACGGACCGCCAGCTGCAGGTGACGGGGAATGATACGGGTCTTCTTGTTATCACGAGCTGCGTTGCCGGCCAACTCCAGGATCTCAGCGGTGAGGTACTCGAGCACGGCAGCCAGGTAGACGGGTGCACCAGCTCCCACGCGCTGAGCGTAGTTTCCTTTCCGGAGGAGCCTGTGAACACGACCCACGGGGAACTGGAGCCCGGCGCGGGATGACCTAGTCTTTGCCTTCGCTCTGGCTTTGCCTCCGGTTTTACCTCTTCCGCTCATCTTGTCTAAACGATATATTTCAAACGAGTTATGAAGAATGTCGGTGGTAGGACAGCATTTCAGCATTTATAGTAGACTGTAGATGGTGGAAACAGACGCTCATTGGTCACAAATGTCGGTTGGGTGGAGTGAGGGTGAGGGGTGGAGCCAATTTATCTGTCCTGCAGAAGACGAGTTTGGTCGCTTTGTCCCCCCCCCCCCCCCCGTTCATTTAGTCACTCCTCACTTTAAGCGCCAATTCACCCCCCCCCCCCAAAACGGGCATGGATAGATAGATGAACAAAAGAAAAGTCCTAAATATACTCGTACAAAAGTATTTAATTCGCCTTTAGCTGCTCAACTGACCTGTATTATGAATTTCCGTTGTGCCAAATGGAAAGTGTCACTGTTACTAGTCCACTAGCTATTTTGTATCTTATGTATCACTGCTACTAGTCCAAAAGCTATTTTGTATCTTATGTATCACTGCTACTAGTCCAATAGCTATTTTGTATCTTATGTATCAGAATCAGAATGGGGGTTTATTCGCTATGCAATATTAACAAACATACAATTCACTTTGACAGGAATGAGCAAAAGTAGAACATATATGTGGCATACTAATCAAATAAAAAATGAATACAATGTAAAATACACTACAGATATGATACATATAAACAAATAATATAAATGATAAAAACTTAAAACTCACTTATTTAGAGAATTTAATGGCACTTAGGAATAGTATGGCACTTCACATAAGCTAATGTGCTTTAGAACTATTTGTTGGTCCCCATATGGTGACTTGCCAGTTTTGTTTGTTGTATCTATTGCTTCATGTTCACAATCGTTGTGTTATGCATTCATAGTTCTTCCCTTGGCACTTATTGGTTCTCATGCTGTATGATTCACGATCTAAAAAATCCCACTGTGTTCGGGGTCTATCACGTTGCTATGCTCAATGACTGATGCTCTTTGTAAAAGCTCTCTCTTGTAAGTCGCTTGGGATAAAAGCGTCTGCTAAATGAATAAATGTAAATATAAAATGATACAAATGATGCAAGTGATACAGGTTTGTATCGTATGCATCATGACTGACGCGATAACAAGTATCTCTTCTTTTGGACTCCACGGGGAAAAGGAAGAGAGTTAAGCCTAGTTTATGCTCCCGCGATGCGTCCCCCGCCGTGCTCCGCCCGCAGCGCCGCCCCTCCCGCATTGCCCCTCCACGCACCTCCAAAAAATCCTGACTCCGCGTTGCGTTGTTGGCGGCACAAGCGCTGTGATTGGTCCGCTCAGAACGTCATTTCCGGCAGCTGCTTTTTCTCTTTTGGTCTTTCGTTCTACCGCGCCATTTTTAAAGTTCTTCTGGACCGGTAATAACGATGGACCAAGGAGACGAGCGATTAATCGAGGAGGTCAGAAAATATGACCATGTATACAACTCCTCTATGAAAGATTACAAAGACTACCAAATGAGTACGAACTCATGGAGGGAGATTGCGCAAAACATGGGGCTGGAGGTCGCCGAGTGCATGAGTAGCAATATCAGAAGCCGAGTGCTACATCATCAGTCATGTGCGTGCTTAAATGTGTTAATTATTTAATACAGAAGAATAAAACACAAAAGTTTGTTTTCAAAGAGTTGTTTTGATATTTATTTTCAGAACAACACAGTTTGCACACCATGTATAGTTCACAGTTAACCGATGAGCTCCCATTCCAAACGCCCTCGGGAGGTGTTCCAGGCATGTCCCACCGGGAGGCGGCCCCGGGGAAGACCTAGGACACGCTGGAGGGACTATGTCTCTCGGCTGGCCTGGGAATGCCTCTGGATTTCCCCGGAGGAGCTGGAGGAGGTGTGTGCGGTGAGGGAAGACTGGGCCTCCCTGCTCAGACTGCTGCCACTGCGACCCGGCCCCGGATAAGCGGAGGAAAATGGATGGATGGATCTGTACATTTGTTGCCACCAAATAATCTCTTTAACACCTCTGTATATTCTGATTATACTGTACATACTGTGTATATTCTGAGTATATTACTCTTTTGCACTTCTGGTTGGATGCTAACTGTATTTCGTTCCCCAGTACATGTACCTGTGCAATGACAATAAAGTTGAATCTAATCTAATCCACATTATCTGAAATGCCTGCATACACATATGAAACAGGGAGTCAGGTGGCAGAGCGGTTAAGGTGTTGGACTAGTGATTGGAAGGTTGCAAGTTTCCTATCATCCCTTCCGTCAAGTAGACTACTTCCCGTTGAAGGTGCCTGTCTTAAATTTGTCATTTTTGTGGCTAAAAGCTCTTATAACTCTTCCCTATAGGCACTTACTGGTTATCACAATGTATGTTTCATAATGTATAAACCCGCTATGTTTGGGGTCTATAATTTTGTTATGATCAGTGATCGATGCTCTTTTGTAAAGCTCTCCTCTCTTGTAAGTTGCTATGGATAAAAGTGTCTGCTAAATGAATAAAATGTCATTGTAGGTTTCCAGCTGTGGCAACATAATAGTGTCTTTAGGGCTTCACCCTACTTGCCTCAAATAGAATGTCCCTGTACTTGCTGTAAGTTACTACTGATGTTTGCAGATGCATGTGAGAACATTTACACACAACTAAACTTTAGTTTGCATCATTGATGAGGACTTTATTATACTACTTCCATCTATTGTTTTAGAATCATGGTTTTCCTCTTCATTACCGTTTTCCACGCACAAAAAATACAACTGACACAATCCTATTTTAAAGACTTCTATTAACAAATGATGTCAACTGACATTTTATAGATTTACAATATTACAATAGCAGACTATGTGGAATTAATCCGATTATATGGACTTCTCTCAATTTCAGAAACATGTGGGTGGCTCTTAAAAGAGCCTTTGGGGTGAATTTGAAGGAGAGCCTGTTTACTTGGAGCTGGTGTACTTGGTCACAGCCTTAGTGCCCTCAGACACTGCGTGCTTAGCCAGCTCACCGGGGAGCAGCAGGCGAACAGCGGTCTGGATCTCCCTGGAGGTGATGGTGGAACGCTTGTTGTAGTGAGCCAGACGAGAAGACTCTCCGGCAATACGCTCAAAGATGTCGTTGACGAAAGAGTTCATGATCCCCATGGCCTTGGAGGAGATCCCGGTGTCAGGGTGGACCTGCTTCAGTACCTTGTACACGTAGATGGCGTAACTCTCCTTCCTGGACTTTCTGCGCTTCTTCCCGCCCTTGGCTGCGGTTTTGGAAACGGCTTTCTTTGAGCCCTTCTTAGGGGCGGACTTCGCTGGCTCAGGCATGATGCTGTATCGTTGCTTCTCAAAAACGATTCATAGGCACGGTGGCTGGTAACCCGGTATTTATAGCTGAACTATGCAAATTTTGAGTCACGCCTCCTGCAAGTCGCTGCGTTCAGCTGGGATGTTCGATAGATGAACTCTACCGCGCATGTGTGGAATTTACCACCGCCCCCCCATCTAGTCAGTCATCTTAAACGGACCGTCATGGTTACCGAAAGAAGACAAATTAGAAACATCTTCACGCTAATAAATTATTAGACAATTATCTTCATTCATATTCAACTCCACATCTGAAATGTTTGCTGTATGCTTGGCGGAGATGGAGCTACTTAAATCCAGGTAGATGCGCCTAACAAACCACGCCATCACAAATTGCACTGATTCTTGAAACTTTGGCAAAAACATGTCCCACTAAGAAAAGTGCTAATTTTGTTGGAAATTAATACAACTTTCATGAATAAAAAGAATCAAGGTTATAATCAGGGGGTCCTTTGCACATATGTAAGGTTATTTTATAGGTTTATTTTTAATTTGTATTAATTTAATGATCATATACTGGCCCATTGTCTACAGAATCAGTAGTCCTCGGTTAGGAGATAATCTGTTTATCTTAATTAAAAAAACAAAAAGTAATAATTGAATTGAATAATATCTTAACCACGTGAAAGAGTACATTGTAATATGTATTAAAAAGTACAAACAGTGAGTTTTGAACAATGTTTACTATTATTTTGTGGATTGCTCAAAATGTGTCCCACATATTCGTCACCACCGTCAGATATTTATAAAAATCAATAAAATCTGGCAACTACAAGGTCAACTACATTCCTGGGGACCCCATTTTCAAACCTTCAGCTCTACTGCATGCTTCAAGATCACTCAAGCTCCTGTAAGTTTGCTATATTCTCTTAAACTTGTTCATATTTTTGGACACTGCTACTGTCACAACCATAACATGTCAACACCGTGTCTTTCGTATAAAAAACACTAGATTAGATTATGACATAAATGTATACTTTTGAAGAAGAGGTCTGAAGTAGCTAGCAACAGAGGGGAAACAAGATGGCTAATATGAACAACTCATGCACATCATGTGAAAGAGTATTTTTTTGTCACCACCGTCAGACGTCACCACCGTCAGGTTTTCTGTCTGACGGTGGTGACGGACAGTCTGACGGGGGTGACAAAAATCTCCAGATGGTCCTCAACGGAGGCCGGAATATAATTGTTGATCACAATAAATACCAATATGACCTGTGATGTTTCATTAACCTCTTTTATATTTTTATATATGTACTTCCCCCTATATTTCTTCCATACAGGCTTACACTTAAGCAATATAGCACGAGTGAGAGGATGTTTGTGGATATCCTCACAGCTGTGGTTCGGCCGGGGAATGGGAATGGGGTACTTTTAATAATGATATTGCTTAATTTTACCTTATATTCCTTGAAAAATGTTTATCACAGTGCTCATGATTGTTATTTCTTGGACCAAATAGTTAGATAAGGTTGTTAAACAAGAAGTGATTGACTTGAGTGGTATACATTTCGGAATTGTATGTTGTAATGAGGCCACTGTCACCACCGTCAGATTAGTGTCACCCCCGTCAGTTCTTAAGTCACCACCGTCAGAGGGAGTTTTATTTGTTTTAAATGAATATGCTTAAAATATGTTTCTTCAGTGCTGTTGACTTATTAAAGTAATAGTCTCTTTTAATCCAAAAATGTTTGTTAAATAAAAAAAACGTACTTTTTCTATTTAAGCTTAAAGTATACGTTGTATGATGTTAGATCCTTTAAAGGAGTACACGTGAAACAGTATAAAAAATGAACAATAGTGAATAATTAACATTTAACAGCATATATGTGTATTAAGAATGCCAGATAATGGTTTAAAAGACTTTAAATACATATTAGACCAAATAAATAAAAAATAATTTGCTTTTTATTGTGTCTGACGGTGTTGAAAAAAACAAAGTAATGACTGGGAAAATGCCTATTTTATGAAAAAAATACAAAATTTGGAGGTTGCACTGGTACATTGCTGAACAGCCAATACCTTGGTCTATAATGATATACCTTCACATTTTGTAATTTAACTAACTTTTTATTTTCAAAATTAAAAACTGTTTTATCCAAATCCCCAAGAATCAGTGATTGAACATAATTATATATGTATATTACATATTATTAGGGATGCAACGATTAATCGATTAGTTGCCAACCATCAAAGTTACTCAATACATTATGGCTATAAGTGTTTGTAAAATCCATGGTATATTAGTGTGGTCATTAATATTGTGCTTTCCTATACAGGAGTAGGCATGGCCATGGACAAGCAGGTCTACCGCCAGTCCAGGGCCAGGCAGGTAATTGAAAAAACATTTGGCATCATGGCTGCGCGGTGGAGGATTCTTGGGAGACCAATAGAGTTTCGGCCTGAAAAAGCTGTGGATGTCGTCAAAGTGTGGTCCTACACAACTACCTCACCTACCCAGATGAGGTGTGCACCCCAGACAGCAGATACATCCAACCGCATTCTGTGGACACTGACTGTTCTGGATCTGTGCAGCCTGGCGAGTGGAGAAAGTGGTGGTTAATGATTCAAACTTCAGCAAATTTCTGGATCCCAGATGTCCAGGACCTGTTCCACCTGACCTGATTGCTTTCTTTCAGTCACCTCAAGGATCCGTGCCATGGCAAAACGAGATGGTGTCCCGAGACACTCAATCAGTGATAATAAACTGTGTAAATGAACTGTGCATGTTGTGTAAACTGTGTCGTGGTGTGTGTGTTGAAAAAACTATTTGAAAACAAACTTGTGTGCTTTATTAGGTATAATGTAATAAAAAAAAGTATAATAACAAATCAAGGCAAAGTGCATTCAAACAATACAACACACACTTGAGCTGTATCAATTATTTACAAAACTATATATACAACAAAGTTCAAAGCTTCGGGGTCGATCATTGTCTATTTTCGTGTATCAGCATGTGAACTTTAAACATCACATCAGGTCTCCGGTCCTCTGGCACCCTCCGAAGCAAGTCGGCCACCGTTTGTCCGAACCTGGAGCACTCATCAGCCCCCTGCAATAGCTTCTGCTGCATCTCCATCCTACGTTCCTCCAGGTCTGCCCTCTGCTTAACAAGCAGGTCATCCTGCTGGTCCCTCTTCCTTTTGGGCTGAGACACTGGGGACTGTGTTTACAGCCAGTGGTCAATATTACATGATGTTTAACGTTACACACATAACTGATGATATAGCATTATTAACAGAGAACACAGACCTTTGCCTCGTTTGAATCCGGTTCGCGGTGTTTAACGTATGGTGCCAGCCAGGTTAATAAATGATAAAAGTCAGGCACATTTTGGCCGCCGCCACTTTTAGTTGCGAGTTTCTTTCGCAGCCGGACATATTTGTCCCGGAGGTTTTTCCACCTCTTCATGCACTCAGCGACCTCCAGCCCCGTGTTTTGGGCGATTTCTCTCCATGAGTTCCTGCTCATTTGGCCATGGTCTTTGTGATCCTTCGAAGAGTAGTTGTAAAGGTGGTCATATTTCCTGACCTCCTCGATGATTCTTTTATCTGTTTGGTCCATTAATGCTACCGGTCAACAAAAGCCTTGTATCTGCCGGACAGTATCCGCCGGAAATTACTTTCAGAGCGGACCAATCACAGCGCTTTGCGGCCCGCGTCAAAGCAACGCGTAGTTAGGATTTATTGGAGTTGCAAGTCAGGCTACGGTAGCATACGTCGTCGACGGCGGGATATTTACTCTGAGTGAGCGGACGTGAAGGAGACCAGTTATTTACAGAGGGTTTTCGCTATGGGAGGGAACTTGCGTCAGAGAGGGAACAGATTCGTTTATCACATGGGTGTCCAACCGTGGTCCTAGAGAGCCAATGTCCTGAAGGTTTTAGATGTTCCCCTGCTCCAGCACACCTGATTCTAATGAATGGGTCGTTATCAAGCTCCGTGGAAGCCGCATAATTACACATTTATTGGAGTGAGATGTACTGGAGCAGGGAAACATGTAAACCGTCAGGACATGGTTCAGCAGAACCGTTTTAATCGCCTTGTAAGACACACAAACACAGAATATACCGTCGCAGGAAAGAGCAAACATATAAGATGAAGTAGAATCTAAAATAAAGGGCACTAGTTGTACAGTTGCGGGGCATATAACAATAGAAAGTACGAGTATAGGGGAGAATGGATAAATATTGTAAAGGGGGAGGGGGAGTATACACAGTATTACAAGATCACAGTGATAAATGTAAAAGTGTCTTTTGCAGAAGTGACTTGTGCAGAGTGAGGTAGGATTACTGGATGGGGGTGTGGGGTGTTGATAGTTAGTGAAAATGTCATGCTGAGTCCTTGGCCCTGTTGAAGAGGGCAATAGCAGAAGAGTAGAAGCTGTTCCTATGACGAGAGGTTTTGTCCTATCAGCCCTTCATGTATATTACATTTTTTACATGAGTACATCTATAAGCTTACTCAATTACAATTTTAACATGTATACATATATTTTTGAATCTTTGGATGGATCATCAGGGATGTGAGCACTTAAATTACATTTTATATGACATTCAGTCATTTATCAGACACTCTTATCCAGTGAGACAAGTAGGGTGAAGTGTGTTCCTGCGTTTCAAACTGGGAAACTTCTTATTACTAGCCCAACTCTCATTCTCTTTCTCATTCTCCACTGAACAGATGAATGTAGACTGGCCAATCATCTTGTTCTTCATTATAATAACACTTTGACTATAACAGGTGGTTCATAAAATATGTGACAACATATTAAATGTATTATATACTGATGATACTCCCCAATGGGGCTCTGCTCCACTCATAGAACTGGAGTTACCTCCATTAACTATCGCTTTGAGGTATAAGATCACACAAGGTCTCATGTAAGGTCTTAAGTATTCTCAATATAAAACACCCACAATCAAATGATCTGGTTTGAGATAATGACTGCTGTATGTATTCTGCATCAACAGTCTTTACATTTATATGTATAAAGTCATTGCATACACAAACTGTTATCAAGCAGGAATGTCTTTGTTGAAGTTTAATTTAAATGGACAAAATGAATCAAATTAATCTGAATTGGGTCCGGGCCACAGAAGTCGATCTGGACACTCTTCCTCTTCATCGCACAGGTATCCTACGAGAGACACCAGCAGTTAGGGGAAATACTTACAGTCAACTAACAATGAACTTCTCTGTTGGAAAGCCAAGCACATGACAGTCCACTTGACTCCACTCTTCTTTGTGTGAGTAAGATGCGTACGTGACGTCTCCAGTGAACCCACCTGTTGTGCTTCTATGGTTTCTTAGAACCGGCAGCTGTGGTGTTCCTGGCCAGCCTTCTCCTCTCTCTGGCAGACAGTTGAGGGGGCTTCTGCTGAGGGGGACTGGGCACCAGGTAGGCAATGCCCATGGGGTCTGGAAAGGATACTAAGCACAACATCAGCTAAGTTGACGACTTAACACTTCAGTAATGGTGCTCTTGTGGGTCATTTCCAGCAGCAAGTATATACAATAATTTTATGAACTTCATATTAAGCAATGAAAAATAAAAATATTATCACATTGTAATTAACTTGATATGGTAAACAAGATGGAACTCAGCATAGACGTACAGATGGAGACGCTTTCCAACTTCACCTCAGGGCTCTCCCTACGCCTGGTAACACACCAACACATGCCACACACACACACCAGCATGAGAAAAGTGTCCTGTGAGACA
The DNA here is from genome assembly GCA_030340665.1 of Neosalanx taihuensis. Lineage (NCBI taxonomy): Eukaryota > Metazoa > Chordata > Actinopteri > Osmeriformes > Salangidae > Neosalanx > Neosalanx taihuensis. The sequence goes on along the minus strand of CM059293.1, from coordinate 14,296,882 downwards.
CTTGCACAGACCCCAACATAGTCATCTTGTGTAATTACAGTAGTGGAGGTTGTTACCTGTCTGTAATAGGAGACTCAGGCTCCTCCCACTGTGAGTGCCTGATCTGTGCCTCAACACTCTGAAGCTCTCTACAAATAGCAGACAACTGCGAGAGAACACTTCTTTTGTTGTCACACACACACACACACACACACACACACACACACACACACACACACACACACACACACACACACACACACACACACACACACACACACCAGTTACTACTAATCTAATATTGTTAGCTTGTGGCTATATGGAACATGTTGTATGTGTGTGTTACCTGCAGCTCTCAGCTCCTCCCTAACAGCAGGGACAGAGGGTGTCTGGGACAGGAGGCCTGAAAGAGAACCCTCCTAAAAGGAGTGTGTGTGGGAGACACAGACGTCAGTTCATACCCATCGTCAGGCCAGGCTCTCCATACTAGGTTTATGGTTTATACAAGCGGCTAATTTACAGACAGGAGGGTGTGTGCTGTCCATGCTGGGGGGCCTGTGGTTAGGCTGAGGTACCCTGTGTCTCTTACACTATTGTGATGTTATTGTCATTAATGTATATTACTCTGCGTGCTACTTACCCTGCTGCTGTTGTGAACTGCCATTTCCACCCCCTGGAGGACAAATAAAGGTTCATCTATCTATCTATCTTCTGGAGGGTGGGGATGGGGGGTGAGTTTTCCCTGCGCACCTGCAGATAGACAGCATAAGATCATACTAACATTGGTTCCAATCATTCAGTGACATTCCACCAAATCCATCTGAGTCAATCAGTGCCCAGCTGACCTCCATCTGCTGGCATCTCTTCCTCTCCTGCTCCTCCTGATACTCTCTCTGCATGAGAGCCCTCTGCTTCACCAGCCTCTTTTCCTCCTTCTCATCCTCCAGACGGATCTTTTCCCTCTCCTCTGCCTGCTGACGGCGCTTCTCCTCAATCTGAGCAGGGCCAAAGGGATGATCATGCATGTGAAAGTCCTTTGAATTAAAGGGTGTATGTGTGGGATAGGGAACATCCTTCAAATTGAAGGCTTTAGTTGAAAGATACACCTACAGCCACCAGAGGTCAGGTTCTAGAATTTGGGTGGAAAAAGAGCCATGTATAAATGCTCCCATGTCTACCAAAGCAGAAGTACCTGTTGTTTCAGATCAGCCATGTATGAGGTGTGGCCAGGTGTGGAAAACACACTGCCTCTGGCATGCTTAGAGGTCTGGACACCTGCAAAGATCAAATATGCTATAGCTAAAGATCAGGTAACAAGGCAAACAGATGTCCTTCTCCTCTCAAAAATCCCTATTTATCAACAGCATAGAGGGACAGAGAGAGAGAGAACGACAGGAGAAAGATATGACATGTGACAGAATATTTAATGCAACATATTAATGCATAATAATACACAGTTGCATTTACGATATTCACATGAATGGATGTGCTGTCTGCAATGTGCCAAGTGGTGCAGTGACTGTCTACCTGAGCCTGTGTTGATGGGAGGCAGTGGGCTGTAGTGTCTCAGCTCAGGCATGGTGGGGACTCTGGCTCTTCTCTCAGAAGTCTCAGGGTTCTGCCAAGCTGCCTCGTTCTCCCTGTACATCTGCCTCAGGTCAGCTACACAGGCAGATCATAAGATGTTTTAATTTGACCTTCTGTGGTCCACTTTGTAACAGACACACTTCACACAGAGATATCTCTCATCTATTTAACACAACAACCCACTAATGTGATCCTGAAAGGTGAGCCAACAATGAAGGTAAGTGAAACACGCTCCAACGTACTAAGGAGTTTCCCTTGGGGATCTCGAAGGGGTGCGCCGCAACCTCCCCGGCTCCAAGGGTCATAAGCTCTGCTCTCAGCCTCCATCTTGGCATCAGCCCGGTCTCGCTCCTCCTTCTCTAGTCTCCTGCGCATCCTCTTTTCATAGATCTGGAGGGATTCAAGGTTATGAAGGAATGTGGTGAGAAATGTTGACTCCTCTAGAATCACATGTACCATAGGTTTAAGGACAGACTCTGCATATGTTATGATATCATCATTAACATAAGACCAACTTCCACTGGGTGAGAAAAGGTCTAAATGGGACTGATTAGACATGTTTTTACATGTTTGTATTTATTGATTTTTTATACAAAGAGTCAGTTACATTCAATAAATAACGTCTGATCCATTTAGGGATATATAAGAACATAATGAACAATTAGGTATTTTCAAATTAACAGAAACTTTGGTTAAATACATAAATGTATTTGGTTAAATACTCAAATGTCTTAAATTAAGTAGAAACACATAGAAGAGCAAGCATTAGACGTTGTTCCCAGTCATGTGATCTGTCAAATCACAAATATGTCATTTTTAAAGGACTCTTTATGTCCTTTTTAAACACCTTTGTTGTATGCTGAGATGTTCTTAACTCAAATTACTCATCGATGTAAGCACTGGGTCAAGTCATAACGAGTGTAATGATATTTACTGTTGCAGGAAGGCCATGAAATCAATATACAGCTGAACTTGAATACTGAAGACTGAAACCAGCCCAGCAGGATACAGTATGGTGCAGATAGGGAGTGGATGATGGACTAAATAGTAGATAAGTGTTACATCAGTGCAAGTGCATTATTTATCAACAGGATAGAGCAGGGGTGGGCAATCCTGGTCCTCGAGGGCCGCTGTCCTGAAGGTTTTAGATGTTTCCCTGCTCCAGCACATCTGATTCTACTGAATGGGTTGTTATCAAGCTCTCTGGAAGCCTGATGATTAGTATCAGCTGTGCTGGAGCAGGGAAACATCTAAAACCTTCAGGACAGCGGCCCCCGAGGACCAGGATTGCCCACCCCTGGCACGGAGAGACAGAGAGAAAGGGAGAGAGAATATTGAATGCATCTTATTAATGCATAAAACACTGTTGCATGTGAGATACATTCACATTACATTTACATTTCTTCACTTAGCAGACACTTGTATCCAAAGTGACTTACAAGAGTGAGCTTTAGCTGTAGCGACTGTGTACCTGAGCCTGTGTTTGATGTTGAGGTAGAACCTCCTCTGTCTCGCTTCTCAGGACAGTCCTAACCCATGGAGTTGGATGAGCCCATAGAGACCAAGTGACCAAGTTATGTCCCGTCACAGTAACCTTCAGCTCCAGATACACTATAGGAGCTGATGTAGAACTGTGGGCCCATCAGCATCCTCACCAGAACCTTACATCATGGGACCCAATTCTTCTGTTGAGTCAAAAAATCACTTATGTTATTGTTCCATGGATGAAGCCGTCATGTGTGTGTTGAATGTTGGAAGATGTATGGACATGTCATGAACATTACTGTGGGCTTTTTTAACAAGAAATATGCTAGCTTTGGATGACATCTCCCTCCATTGTCTTTCTGTTTAGGGCATGGTTCTCCTCTTCCAGCAGGTGGCACTGTCTATCAAAGTATATTGTCTAATATCTCGTTTTTTAATCGATTAATAAATAAATATTCATTTAGCAGACGATTTTTCCAAAGCGACTTATAGCGAGTACAGGGACATTCCCCCTGAGGCAAGCAGGGTGAAGTGCCTTGCCCAAGAACACAACATGGGAATCAAACTCACAACCTTCTATTCATGAGGCCAACACCTTAACCCGCTGAGCCCTCTGACTCACAAAATTATATAAGTTAAATGATTTGGGGTGCAAGGTGGCAGAGCGGTTAGTGCTCTCGCCTCCCAGATCATGAGTTCGAATCTCGGGCCCGACCATGATTTCTCTGGGTGGAGTCTGCATGTCTTCCTCGTGTTACCGTGGGTTCTCTTCGGGCACTCCGGCATCCTCCCACCGTCCAAAGACATGCATGTGGTAGGTTAATTGGACATTGTGTGGAAAAAATGGTCCCTAGTGTATGACTGTGTGAGTGAATGGATGTCTCTATGTTGTCTGTCAATGTCTGTGTGATAGCCCTGCGACTAGCTAGCCCCAGTACAGGGTGTACCTGCCTACGGCCCGAAAGTAGCTGGGATAGGCTCCAGTCACCCGTGACCCCTAACGGGAATAAGCGGAAGAAAATGAATGAATGATTGGAAATAAACTGAATGTAAACTTTCTATGAGTACAGCGTTAACTGTTTAAATCTGTGTGAGAGAGAAAGTGTATTGATGTGGATTGTTTGTAGACAGGATTATAAAGGACAAAGCTGGTTCACATTAGAATGTTTATTCACAAAGTCATCAAGGTGAATACACACACTCAAATGCATTCATGAGCATATAAAACTACAATGGATTGTTTTCTTCATCATATAAAGAGTAAGTTCAAATGAGGTACATTTACAAATATTTACATGAGCGCTCATTGAAACAGGTGTAAACATCTCATCACAACTGTTGCTCTGACCCACACACCCATTTAAACAAACATTATATACATATTACAAACATAATGGCTTTTTCCCCATCTGACCATGTGCACACGTCAACATAAAACAGAATCACAAACTGGGTGACAACTTGGAACAAAAGGGTTAAAGGTTAAAACAGCCCCACCTGGTGAATAAGACATCATAACATGATGTAAGTCAACATGCGTCACATCATTCCTTTCCTCCTAGTATCTAGTGGTGCATCACTGACATGTCCTGGAGGGAGATACATGACAGGAAGGATAAAAAACTGGAGGTCATATAAAAGTAAACAACGTGAATTTGTTACAAAATTATTTACACATTATACCTTTATGCAGGAGACAGATCCAGACAGGACAGTTATTAGCAGTAACAATCTAGCGCCCTGATGGCAACAATATACTTTCCTTTATTGCAGTACATGTGTCAGTGTGTATGTTTGTTTGTTTGTGTCTTTGCAAGTGCATTTATGTCCCTTTCCCACATCTTAACATTCACATCTCCCCTCCCTTCCTCCCTCCCACCCCTTTCTCTTTCATTCCCTCCCTCCCTTCCACTCCTCCTTCCCTCCTCTCTCCTCTTCCTCTTCCGCCTTAGGTAGCGATGACTGGAGGGTTGGGGTTGACGATGACTTGGACGATGAAGTCCTTCTGGATCTTGGTGTCCTGGAGCCGGGTCTTGTCTGTAAGTAGCTTCCCAGAGAAGAACCACCTCTGGTGGGCCACGTCGATGTCCTCCTGGACCTCCAACTGCTTCTTCAGCTGAGAGATGGAGTCGGCCATGGTGGCCGTCAGACGCAGGTCCTTACCTGAGAGAGAGAGGACCAGATGTAGGTCACATTCATGTAAAAATACCACGGTGTCTGTGTTGAATGGTTGAATGTGGTCCATAAATATTTGGACATTGACATCATCATTTTGGCTCTGTATACCACCACAATGGATTTGAAATGAAACAATCAAGATGTGCTTTAAGTGCAGACTTCCAGCTTTAATTTCAGGGTATTTACATCCAAATCAGGTGAACGGTGTAGGAATTACAACACATTTGATATGTGCCCCCCCCCCCCCTTTTTAAGGGACCAAAAATAATTGGACAAACTAACATAATCATGAATCTAATTGTCACTTTTAATACCTGGTTGCAAATCAGCCTGAAGTCTGGAACCCATAGACATCACCAGACGCTGGGTTTCATCCCTGGTGATGCTCTGGCCTCTACTGCAACTTCAGTTCCTGCTTGTTCTTGGGGCATTTTCCCTTCAGTTTTGTCTTTAGCAAGTGAAATGCATGCTCAATTGGATTTAGGTCAGGTGATTGACTTGGCCATTGCAGAACATTCGACTTCTTTGCCTTAAGAAACTCTTTGGTTGCTTTCACAGTATGCTACGGGTCATGTCCACCTGCATTGTGAAGAGCCGTCCTATGAGTTTTGAAGCATTTGGCTGAATCTGAGCAGATAATATTGCTCGAAACACTTCAGAATTCATCCTACTGCTTTTGTCAGCAGTCACATCATCGATGAATACAAGGGAACCAGTTCCATTGGCAGCCATACATGCCCACGCCATAACACTACCTCCACCATGCTTCACTGACGAGGTGGTATGCTTTGGATCATGAGCAATTCCTTCCCTTCTCCATACTCTTCTCTTCCCATCATTCTGGTACAAGTTGATCTTGGTCTCATCTGTCCATAGGATGTTGTTCCAGAACTGTACAGACTCTTTTAGATGTTTTTGGCAAACTCTAATCTGGTCTTCCTGTTTTTGAGACTCACCAATGGTTTACATCTTGTGGTGAACCCTCTGTATTTACTCTGGTGAAGTCTTCTCTTAATTGTTGACTTTGACACAGATACGCCTACCTCCTGGAGAGTGTTCTTGATCTGGCCAACTGTTGTGTAGGGGCTCTTTTTCACCAGGGAAATAATTCTTCTGTCATCCACCACAGTTGTTTTCCGTGGTCTTCCGGGTCTTTTGGAGTTACTGATCCCACCAGTGCGTTCTTTCGTTTTAAGAATGCACCAAACAGTTGATTTGGCCACACCTAATGTTTTTGCTATCTCTCTGATAGGTTTGTTTTTATTTTTCAGCCTAACGATGGCTTGCTTCACTGATGGTCACAGCTCTTTGGACTTCATATTGAGAGTTGACAGCAACAGATTCCAAACACAAATACCATATTAATTAACTCAGACCTTTTATCTGCTCCTTGTCAATGAAATAACGAACTCCCTTTATGAGGGAATAACACACCTGGCCATGAAAGAGCTGAGCAGCCAGTTGTCCAATTACTTTTGGTCCCTTAAATAGGGGGGCGGCACATATAAAATGTGTTGTAATTCCTACACCGTTCACCTGATTTGGATGTAAATACCCTGAAATTAAAGCTGAAAGTCTGCACTTAAAACACATCTTGATTGTTTCATTTCAAATCCATTGTGGTGGTATACAGAGTCAAAATGATGAAAATGGTGTCAATGTCCAAATATTTATGGACCTGACTGTATATGTGGGTGTATTCCTGTGAGTATATTTGTGTGTCTTGTGTTCATGCATTCACTTGTATGTGTGTGTGCTCATGCATGTATTCATGTATTCATGTGTGTGTGTGTGTGTGTGTGTGTGTGTGTTCATGTCTCCTACCTGACGACAGGCGGACCTTCAACTGGAACTCCTGTTTGGCAGGAGGAGGAGGGGCTTGCTTCTCAGACTTATCTGAGACCTCACTCTCATTGGAGCATTCCTTAATGAGGTTGAGGGGCGGGGCCAGAGTGTAGGCTGGGAGCTGGTAGCGGTTTCCCAGCTCATCATAGCTCTCCGTCAGTGAGCCTGCAGGACACAAGAGGCCGGCAGAACCGTCAGTCACCCAGCAGTGGCTCTAATCCCCCCCAACATCCCTTCTCTGACCCTCCCCTCCCCCATTCCTCAATTCTCTGCTTTATCTGTAAGCTGGGAATTTATCTTAAAACACCAGAAATCAATGAATTCCCAGTGGTAGAGCAGGGTTTAAATTCTTCGCTGTACGGGGCTTTGGATAAAAGCGTCAGCTAAATGAATGCATGATTGTTGTGGACGTCCACCACTGTAATGTAACTTGGTGTGACTATGGACTTTAAGGGATTGTCGATAAATCCAAAATGAGTGCGGAAAGTATCATTTGACCTACGTGCACATTAGAGAGGGGATTTTTACATCCAGTACTGGTCAGGCTTGGACAGGCCCAGAACATCAGCAGTTTTTTCTGCAGTCATTATGACTGCAGTCATTATGTAACCAGGCAGTAATCTGCCACACACACACACAGATGTGTACTGCAAATCTGCTAGGTTAAGAGAATTTTGAAGGCGAAAATACTCTTTCTATTCTGTTATTTGTGTTTTTACCTGTATGTTTTTATAAGTGTTCATGTTGCAGACTGTGTGTTTGTTCTGTACATTGTTTACAGGGAGAAACCGTTCATTCTTAGTTATATATTTGTTTGTTTACATGTGAATGCTTGCATATGTGCAGATATAAGTTTGTGTGTATGTGTGTGTGTGTGTGTGTGTGTGTCTGTATAAAAGACCTCAAAAGGATGGGTTATATTACACTGAATTTATCCATGTTACAGTAGACCTATTTGTATGTGAGTGTTTGAATACAGTGTTTGGTTTCACAAGGACAAAATGGCACAGAAAGTAAAGAAATGTTCCGTGTTTCTGTTTCTGCACGTTACAGTATGCGTGTGTGTCAGAGCACACAAGCGTCTCTTCTCTCACCGTGCGGCAGTGTGATGCAAGCTCCGTCTACGATGGCCTGGGCCAACTCCAGGTCGTTGACCTCCACCGCCAGTGCTGCAGCACGCAGCGCATCCCAGATCTCTTTCCTGCCATCAAACGCCGGGGACGTATCCCAGAATTCATCTCTCTTGCTTCTCAGCTGACCCTCCGTCATGGGATACTCGCTCTTCCACTTGGGGCTCTCCTTCTTCAGGGGCTCGTTCCGTCCTGACAGAGAACGAGACAAGAGGAAATGAGGGCGTGAGGGAGAGAGAGACTAGACTGAGGTAAGGGTAGAAAAAAACTTAACATCTCCTCAAATCTGGATATAGACAAGTTGTCTCTATAAATGCCTCTTTATAAATTCTGACCGTCACTTTCTTGACCTCATTGTTAGAGACTGAAAGCCAGGGTTCACTCTGCCATGCTCTGTAGACTAGGCCTAACTGTTTAAAGGCCAACTGTGTGAACACAATAGTTTAAGCTTGCCTACTTTTAAAATATGATGCAGAGAAGCCATAACAATTAGGTTTAAATGAATGAAGAAGCTCAGTGTTCCAAGGCAGTCCTGGAAGACGTTTATCAAGACCCTGATGAAGAGAACACCAGGGTACAGATACAGTCCAACATTCTCACAAACAACAGGAACGGGAGTCAGGTGGCTGGTAATCAGAAGATTCCTGGTTTGGTCCCTGGCTGTGCCAACATGACGTTGTGTCAGGCAAGGCCCTTCACCCTACTTGCCTCAGGGGGAATGTCCCTGAAGTACTGTAAGTCGCTCTGGATAAGAGCGTCTGATAAATGACTACATGTACATGTAACAGCATCTAGAGTGAACTTCAGATTGTCCACGTTAAGTGAAATGTGACTAAGGAGAACCTCCTGAGTTGGAAGGATAAGCAGCATCTGAAGCTCCTGAGAATTAAGACTTACAGGACCAACAGTAGAATTACAGAACACGCCAGCAATGATGTAATGGAACACTGAAAGGAAGCCAACAGCACAGTAAAAATAGGCTGAAATAGATCAGTGAGACTAATACCACAGGTACAACAACACCTGCTGGATGCTGCTGCTGCTGCTTCCACTGAGCTCCCAGGTGGCTTCAGGCCCATTTGCGCAATGCAAATGCAGATGAAGACAAGTGAGATTGTGTCAGTGCATGATTGTGTGTGTCAGTGTGAGTGTATGGGTGTGAGTGTGTGTGTGTGTGTGTGTGTGTGTGTGTGTGTGTGTGTGTGTGTGTGTGTTCAAGCCTAGTCCACCATGTAAACTAAGCAGGGTCAGGCAAGGACAGACAGGCTCATCTTAGATTCTCTTACTAAGGAGATTCAGTTGGCAGAGCCACACATACCGGTACATACAAACACAAACGCACACACGTACACACACACATACGCAAAAACACACATATGCACGCACACACATACCCACACCAAAGTTTGTACTCGCAGTGAGGTATATTAATATTACTTGCTTTCCTACAGGTACACTATTGCACATTTGTGATGCATGCCATGTAATTGTAACTTGTTTAACTGAAAGCTCTTGTGGTTCTTCCTTTTGGCACTTGTTTGGTTTCACACAATGTAAATTTCATAATCTGACTACCAACAATGTTTAGGGTCTATCACGTTGCTATGCTCAGTGACCGATGCTCTTTTGTAAAGCTCTCTCTTGGAAGTTGCTTTGGATAAAAGTATCTGATAAATTAATAAATGTAATGTAAAAAAGGTTTGTATGTCTTGTCTCCATGGCGACAAATGCTCTGGTCAGCTCTGTTCTGTCTCCATAGAGACAGCTGCTCTGGTCAGCTCTGCATTGTCTCCATGGAGACAGCTGCTCTGGTCAGCTGTCCTGTCTCCATTGAGACAGCTGCTCTGGTCAGCTCTGCCTTGTCTCCATGGAGACAGCTGCTCTGGTCAGCTCTGCCTTGTCTCCATGGAGACAGCTGCTCTGGTCAGCTGTCCTGTCTCCATGGAGACAGCTGCTCTGGTCAGCTCTGCATTGTCTCCATGGAGACAGCTGCTCTGGTCAGCTCTGCCTTGTCTCCATGGAGACAGCTGCTCTGGTCAGCTCTGCCTTGTCTCCATGGAGACAGCTGCTCTGGTCAGCTGTCCTGTCTCCATGGAGACAGCTGCTCTGGTCAGCTCTGCATTGTCTCCATGGAGACAGCTGCTCTGGTCAGCTCTGCCTTGTCTCCATGGAGACAGCTGCTCTGGTCAGCTGTCCTGTCTCCATGGAGACAGCTGCTCTGGTCATCTCTGTCCTGTCTCCATGGAAACAGCTGCTCTGGTCAGCTCTGTCCTGTCTCCATGGAGACAGCTGCTCTGGTCAGCTGTCCTGTTTCCATGGAGACAGCTGCTCTGGTCAGCTCTGCAGCCACAGCACTGCCAAGGTCACACACATTCTCAGAGGGAGGAAAATAAAAGTGATTATTTATAGTGCAGCGGATTAATGCACACAAGCTACACAGGCTTGCACACACTGGTTCACACACGCAAAGAGGTGCACACACATGGTCTGCACACAAGGGCACACACAAGCAAACACAAACAGGAAAGCAAGCTCACAGGTACACACACACACACACACATACACAACTGTGGATTAAAGACAGTAATCAGGCACCACATAACAGGATTTAACCCCCACTGTTCCACAAGGCTTGGGGAGATGAGAGCACACATCTCACAGTGACTGGATTCTGTGAAGCTGCTATTTCAAACTATGCAGCAGGAAGCAACTAGAACAAGCTCCCATACTATCTTTCCATAGGACTTCCACAGCCAGTGAGTGCACAGAAGGGCCACCCAGGCCTGAAAGATCCTGTTAGAATTAGGACGACTTTCACCTGGTAAAACATGGTTCTATGAGTCTATGTTCAGTTCATGATGTCTAATCATCACCTAATGTCATTCATGTCCTACATGCAGCTGACCAGTCCAGAGGGAGGAGATCAAGACTCATTACTACTTACAGATGAAATCTGAGGACTACAAGGAAGGATTTCCTAAATCATGTTGTCATACCGCAAGGCATTCTGGGAAGTGTAATCTAACAAGACATAGGCTGGTTTTAAGGGAATTTTCACCAGCAGAATTTCACACTAACTATAAATTCTCATAAATTTCTCATAAACGTGTTTTTACAGCAAACCAGTGTAGCAGCATATCACAGATTGAGCAACTGGAACTCTGATTATCACAGATTATACTACCGACTTAATCCAGTCATCCTGCAATACTAAAAGCATCCTATGAAAGGACTGTCATGGATAATGTTTGAGCCTTGTTGCTGCCAAAGCCTGTTAATCATGTCAATGTCTTTAAAATTATTCTGAAGAGAAAAATTGTCATATTTAGATGTTTACTTTTTAAATATGTACTTCTGGTAGTGTCTTAAATCCTGGTGGGCTGGTACAGAAACAGCACATTTGACCGATTCCTCCCTCAACTAGTTAGCCTGCGACCTGACATAAAGGTTGCTGGTGATTCTTCGCCTCTAGTGGGTTTTTCTAAGAGTTTTTCCTTGTCTTCCTTGAGGGTTTAGGTTGGTTAGGTAGGTTGGGGCAGTTCTATGGGCGTATGTGAAGCTATACTAAACATATATTTTTATTTGATTTGGTGCAAACCCACCTGTTAACAGAGTGTTGCGTGTTAAAAAAAACAACAACAACAGATGGTGTTGTCAAACAAATGTAACTAAGTCGTCTCTACTACTACAAGCCCTCAGTGTCTTACTCTGATGTCAGAATAATTTGGTTGTAGAAGAGATTCATATAAACTAATATAAACCACAACATCTCTAGAATAATTCCTATTTGCTATGTTTTCTGTCAGATCACCACAAAGGAAAGTAAATCCAGTTGGATGGGATGTTTTTCTACTGTAAACAGGGTTTTCAGACATGAAGATGAATGCTTCTAATGCCTTGTAGATGCACAGTAGTAAAAATAGATACAATATTTTCAGATATTCCTCTGCGACACCTGCTCTATGCTATATTTAACAACAGATGAACTGTGATTTAGCAATCCAAAACAGAAGACTTCTCTTTTTCTCCTTTCAAAGAGATGCTTACAGACTTAAGAACATTGCCTAATTTAGATAAAAGAAAGGATGTAATTCCTTCCAGCCTGCTCTGATGTGTCCAGACTCACGTTTTAGCAGCACCTTGGTGGGTGACTGAGAGGGGTGATAGGTGTGGTAGTCTCTGGAGTTAGCTACTCCCATGTTGTCCTCCTCCTCTCAGCTTCGGACTTCTCAGTTTCTCCCTTCTGTCGGATGTCTAAAGAACTTCCTGTTAATTCCTTTCTGTTGGCTCTCAGAATGATGCTTTCTGCTTTCAGACCCTTCTGACTCCAGGCACCGCTGTGTGCTAACGATGTTAAGGTGTTGTTCTCTCAGTCGCTAACTGCAGGTATGCTGCAGCAGGTGGACACTGAGTGAAGGTTATGCAGTCCAGGTAATCAGGTGAAAGATCCCACCATCTGCTCTGCTTTCCAAAGGTGGGGTGACTTTGTTGTCGTGACCCTTGTCCAGTTCCTTCAAACTCGCCCGGTCAATTACCTTCCCTCTTCTAATGAGCGAATCAAAAATACACCTGGATCGCTTTACAGCCAATATGTCCAAGAAGGAAGATAATGAGAACAACCACGGCAGGCTTACATTTCAAGTTCTCTTTAATTCTTCTAGCTACTCTTAATGCTTACACAACAAGCTTAATCCAATCAGTGTTATTCAGAGGCAAGGGGTTAGAAGATGGAAAGGTAAATCCTGGTCAGGCCACTATAATGGTCTGTGTTTGGCCAGCCCACACTGACAGGTTTAAACTGTCTTGTTAGACTGGCTCTATAGGACACTTTGGGGCACAATGATCAAACAGACCTCCTACACAGTGGAGGACGGTGAGGCCTGCAGCTCTGCAGTGAGGCTGCAGTGAGTCTGCAGTGAGGCTGCAGTGAGGCTGCAGTGAGTCTGCAGTGAGGCTGCAGTGAGTCTGCAGTGAGGCTGCAGTGAGGCTGCAGTGAGTCTGCAGTGAGTCAGTGAGTAGTTCTCCCAGAGAGGACAAACTGGGAACCAGTGCAGTTTGACCCCCCCCCCCCCCCCCCCCCGCACACACACTGTATTCTTTATATGCAATAATAACATTGATGCTATTCCTACACTGCCTTGTAAAACACAAACAGTCCTTTACAATAGCCACTGTTGTGCACACAATTGTGATATTCTATAATTGCAAGGGAGATGGCACATCATGCACTGTGAATATATTTGTACCATGCTGTGACAATTAAAAAAAACAAAACTATTTATATATACAATTAATAAAACCTGGCCATAAGCCTATTTAACATTGACTAAGCCTGCTCTTAAACCTATATAACAGTTATAAGCCTGAGGATTGGGAGTTTCTCTTAGTAGCAGGTGTTATTTTTAAAGAAACTGAAGACTGAACCTGAACCTGAACCTTCTGAACCTTCCTGGTGTGCTGTATTTAGAATGACCCTGGGTCATGTCATTATGAGAAGAAGACTGCTTTAACATGTTTACTGTAGTACTGTAGTACAGAGTCCTGCCACCTTCAGAAGTTCTCTGATGACTCTGCTGTGGTGGGCTGTATCAGCGATGGGGAGGAGGCCGAGTACAGGACTGTGGTGGGGAACTTTGTCACATGGTGTGAGCGGAATCATCTGCAGCTTAATGCGGCTAAGTGCAAGGAGCTGGTCATCGACCTGAGAAGGACCAGGACAACAGTGACCCCTGTTTCCATTCAGGCGGTCAGTGTGGACACCATTGAGGATTACAAGTACCTTGGTGTTCAGTTGGACAATAAACTGGATTGGGCAAAGAACACTCAAGCCGTCTACAAGGGCCAAAGCCGCCTCTACTTTCTGAGGAGGCTGAGGTCCTTCGACGTCTGCCGGACAATGCTGAGGATGTTTTATGAGTCTGTGGTGGCCAGTGGTATCCTCTATGCTGTTGCCTGCTGGGGCAGCAGGTTGAGGGTAGCAGATGCCAACAGGCTCAATAAACTGATCCGGAAGGCTGGTGACATTGTGGGGGTGGAGCTGGACTCTCTGGCGGTGATGTCGGAGAGGAGGATGCTGACTAAACTACACGCCATCCTGGACAGTACCTCCCACCCACTCCACAATGTGCTGGCCGGACAAAGGAGTACTTTCAGCGGGAGATTCATGCTCCCGAAATGCACCACAGAGCGCCACAGGAGGTCATTCCTACCTGTGGCCATCAAACTTTACAATTCCTCACATCTTCAGCATGTGAGCCAACTGTATATTCTGTGACATAACATAACATCTGGTGATATAACAATGGACACTAGGCAATAGTCTGACATAACATCCTGTAACACAACAATGCATATTTGGCAATATTCTGATACAACTGTAAGATAACTGTATATTCTGCTAAAAACCTGTAAATCCTGTATATCCTGTATATTCTGCAAAAACCTGTAAATCCTGTATATCCTGACATAACACTGTATATTCTACAAGACCAATACTTGTATAATTGTAATTGTATAGTCTGTACATAATCACCCTTGTGTGGATTCACCTACCGTTTTTTTTTTCCCCCACCCCTCTATCCCTGTGTACACTTTTCTAATCTTTTACCTCACACCCCTGTGTGCTTTTGCGAGACTGTGTGCCGTTGCTGTGAAGGAGTTTATCCCGGGATAAATAAAGTAACCTGAATCTGAATTAGCAGAAGGAGTTTTATTCTACTCTTTACAGTATATGTAACAGGTGTACAATGTTAGACCAGTGTAGCGTTAATTAATTAATGCAGGAACAAGACTAAGACATTTAGTGGTAAGACATTTGGTACGTCCTCCACCCCCAACCACCCCCAACCAACCCCCCCACCAACACCACCACACACACACACACCCTCACACACACACAGACTAGATCTCAATGATCTTGACCAGTCCAAATTCCCATCTGCTTCAAAGCTCATTTTGCTTACATGTTACAGTGCAGCTCTGTTATACTGGGTGGGGATGTATCCACTTACCTCCATGTTTTCTGGTCCTTGCAGTGTTCTGAGATGTCCCACCAGGTCTGTCCATGTTCCGTCCAACACACCCTCCCATGACCGACCCTGCAGCCCAACACATGGGATCACTAACTGCAGTCTATTAACACCACAACGGAGGCTTAGAAAGGTAAAGACATGACATTGACTGGAACCAGCATAACATTTGAATATAGCTTGCCAATGTAGTCATAAGGTTGGGTGGGGATACTGAGATGTACAGACCACCACCAGGACAGGACTGTCACATGTAAAGACCACCACCAGGACAGGACTGTCACATGTAAAAACCACCACCAGGACAGGGCTGTCACATGTAAAAACCACCACCAGGACAGGGCTGTCACATGTACAGACCACCACCAGGACTGTCACATGTACAGACCAGGACTGTCGCATGTAAAGACCACCACCAGGAAAGGACTGTCACATGTACAGACCACCACCAGGACAGGACTGTCACATGTACAGACCACCACCAGGACAGGACTGTCACATGTACAGACCACCAGGACAGGACTGTCACATGTACAGACCACCACCAGGACAGGACTGTCACATGTACAGACCACCACCAGGACAGGACTGTCACATGTACAGGCCACCAGGACAGGACTGTCACATGTACAGACCACCACCAGGACAGGACTGTCACATGTACAGACCACCACCAGGACAGGACTGTCACATGTACAGACCACCAGGACAGGACTGTCACATGTACAGACCACCACCAGGACAGGACTGTCACATGTAAAGACCACCAGGACAGGACTGTCACATGTAAAGACCACCACCAGGACAGGACTGTCACATGTACAGACCACCACCAGGACAGGACTGTCACATGTACAGACCAACACCAGGACAGGACTGTCACATGTTAATCCACTTGACTGGCACCACAGCAACGCTAATCTGACAAGCACAGTTCAGGACAATCTCCCTCGTCAATCCAAAATTACTCATATTCACTAAATAAAACCTACCCTTAAACGCAGTGACATGTAAAATACATTTGGCAATGCGTGGAAATGCAGTCATTCTTGAATGGTTTGATTAGTTTAGCTAGACATTTCTAAACGGTCAAACTTTATCTGAGCTAGTTAGACTAGCTGACCAGCCTTTTGAAACCATAGTTTTAGTTTTTTCACCGATATAGCCTAACTACTTTACGTATTTGTTTTCCTACCTGAGATCCATTCTGCTATGTTATGCATGTGTCTGCAGTTTTCTTGCCAAAGGAACCAGTCTGTTCGGAAAGTGTCGGTCTGTCCTTGCTTTCAAACCAGGCGTCCTAACTATAGCTCTGCTCTATACAGGGTGAAGATTGTTTGTTCAGCGTGCAATATATTTGCAAAATCCTCCCCAAACTATGATAAAACCTAGTCGGAGGCTTCATCAGCACAATCCTCCTACATGCAGCTTGTCCCTCCGGATTTGACTCAGGGCCAAGTTAATCTGATAAGCAAGCAGCGCCACATCCTCCAGCCTGGCACCAGGTAGAATCCACAAGAAACATCCAATGATGGTGCTGCAAAACTTGCATTTCTTATATGAACTACTCACAGTTTATTGAGTGTATTCAAAATAATCTGGTTTTGGATATGTGTAAATACTATATGGTGTTTAATAAGCAAATGTGAAGCCCTCTGTGACATCGTAAAATGGGCTGTAGCCAAAAAATACAGTTTGATTTAATTCAAAACAAACATTTATGTGTTGTCACTATGTTTATACTCTAATCTAACCAATAATGTTGATTCCATTGATATGAATTATTGAGCCACACAACCACTTGTCCAACGTTGACCTCTGCTGGAGACATCCAGTGAGATCCTGTGTGTGGCAGATAGTAAACAGAAGGTTCCCGAATCCTGGCAATACCAACATGACGTTGTGTCCTTGGGCAAGACACTTCACCCTACTTACCTCAGGGGGAATGTCCCTGTACTCACTGTAAGTCACTCTGGATAAGAGAGTCTGCTAAATGACTGAACTGTAAATGTGTGTATAAGAGAGTGAGAGAGACAGAGACAGACAGACAGACAGACAGACAGACAGAGAGAGACAGACACAGAGAGAGAGACACAGAGAGAGAGACAGACAGAGAGAAAGAGAGAGACAGAGAGAGAAAGACGGACAGATGGACGGACAGACAGAGAGAGAGACAGACGGACAGAGACAGACAGACAGAGAGAGAATGAGAGACAGACAGACAGAGACAGAGAGAGCAACAGCAACAACAAAAACATTTGTGCAATATGATAAAAAGTATTATTTTAATTTAATTTAAAAGTCTGCAGTAAGGTTTCAAGGAAGCACAGCTTCATTCAGATGTTGGCAATCAGACAGTCAACATAACATCCTTTATTAGTGTGGAGTTCTGTGCTGGGGTGAAGAAAGCAATCTGGAAGACCAGTAGAGCTGGACTGGGTTTGGTCAATAATGTCAATAATGGCCCCCTGCAGAAATGAAACCCACAGCCTCATTACTGGGAGAACATTTCTCTTTTCAAAAACAACCAAAAATCCAGATGTGTCTCTACTTCTGCACTGGTCAAGACTTGGAAGTAGCAGCAAAGATGATGTTCTCTCTATCTGCAAAATTTCTTCCCCAAGGTTTGGTCTTGGTCACAATATTCTCTCCTGATCTCTTTGCTTCTATGAATGGAAGTAGCCCTTGCTGGTTTCCTTGCTCTCCAATCCAAACTCGCGTTGCTAACCCTGTCAGCTCTTGGTTGGCTGAAAGGAGCAGTGGCTTCTGGGAGTAGGAGCAGGATGAGTCTGTGGGGTCAGGGGTCATACTGGAATCATCTCCTTTTTGATTGGATAAATGTCCCAGGTCATGCCGTTCCCCTGAGGGGCGTGTCCTGAGGGCAGGAGCACCCGTGTCAACCAATGTCTGCAGAGACAAAAGAAGGAGGACAAGAGTGATGGACAGAAGGACGGATGGAGATAAACAGGAAGAGGAAAGAGAAAGGAGGATGAGTATGTACTGATGGGTTCATGTGAGTACTTCTGTACAGGCCAGTAGAGGCATCTCACCTTCGTCTCTCCACACCAAAGAACACCTTCCAGTTGTTCAGGCGGCCATAATCAAAGGGGTTTTTGTACACCTGAAGAGTATGAAAAACAGAAAATTGGTGATTAAGTCAATGACGTGTCAAAAATAGGGTGTTTCACTGTTCCGTGAAGCAGCAGTGTTTGTGTGTGTCCTCACCCTGCCTCTTTTAGCCAGGCGTTCAGTCTCTTTGCTGTTGATGTGTCTCTCTATGCTGGTCTCTCCTCTAGATATGAGTACTGCATGCCATATTGTCAGGCCTCCCAGGGCAACTGCTGCTGTGCTGCAAGGACCCATCACATAAGCTTTTACTGGCTGGCAACCAATTAAAACTCAAAATACTATTGGTGTACTACACACATAAACTGTTACTCCCTGTCACTAAATTAGAATTCCAAACACTAAAGAGGTAGTATTAGCTGGATTATCTTTCTTGAAGAGTACTATTTAAATACTTTGTTAAAGTACACACAACAATACCACTCCTCTATGTAAAGTTCTGCAGCATACGGTGCAGTGAGTCCCCACCTGGTCAGAACCCACATGTAGATGATGCTCTTGTGGAACATCCTGTCCCTGAAGGTGTAGGGAGGGGCAGGGGTCTGGTAGTTAGTCTGAAGGACAGCAACAGAACAAGAACATCCACAAGCTCAGTGCCCATGAAAGGAGAGGAGAGGTGATAGAGAGCGAGAGACAAAGAGTCAGAGAGACAGAGAGAGACGGAGAGAGAGAGAGAGAGAGAGAGAGAGAGAGAGAGAGAGAGAGAGAGAGAGACAGAGAGACAGAGAGAGAAAGGAGACAGAGACAGACAGACTAGACAGAAAGAGACAGACAGTAGTGAGTACTGTACTGTATATTACCTGGCCAGGTGGAAGGATTCCAATGAGCAGCCCCATCCCAGTTACTGGGACTCCTGGTTTCTCTGCATCCATGTGTTTAAAGCGCTAAACACAAACAATGCCATCAAACAAATAGGTACATCCTTATCCTGCTGTGTGTGTGTGTGTGTGTGTGTGTGTGTGTGTGTGTGTGTGTGTGTGTGTGTGTGTGTGTGTGTGTGTGTGTGTGTGCTTCTCACCTCTATAGCGCTGTATGCATCCATGAACAGGTTTCTCCCACTGATGCTGCAGTAAACACAGCCCATCGTCATGAAGAGGCAGAAACAGAAAAAGTAGCGATGGTTGAAATGTCCCACGCAGTTATTTAACCAGGCTGCACAGGGCTCAAGTTAAGGACTGCACAGGTTTAGGAACGATTTGATTGGTTGTTTTTGTTTGGTTGCAAATGTTTGGTTTCACACGATGTGCGTTTCGTAATCTATAAACCTGCTATGTTTGGGGACTATCATGTAGCTATGATCAGTGACCAATGCTCTTTTGTAAAACACTCACTTGGAAGTCACCTAAGATAAAAGTGTCTGCTAAATGTATAAACTGCCATGAATTGAAGGAGTAACAATCACAAGACCATTACTGTTAAGAAGGGAGCTGAAGGATCATTACTCAACATCTATGATTCATGGTAATGGTTTCTGCAGATCTTGATAAGAACTGCATCTGACCCAGAACAACATTCCAGTCAAAGTGAGCGTGAACAACTGCTTTTAGAAGAATTAGAAAATTGAACTGAAAAAAACTCCACAGCTACACTCAAAACCCTCAGACTGGCCTGAAGTAAAGCTTTAGGAGATTTACTCTAATGCACAATTCATGGAGTGGTCATAATGTTTCGGCTCATCAATGTATTTATCCTTATAGTTATTGTACTGCATGTCTAATAACCCGGTCTGTATCCGACATCAACAACACTTTCAACCAATTAGACATCTTTGATCGTATCATGTGATCAGCCCACTCAGGCCTATTGCTAGCTTGGAGACTTGTTGCCAAGGATACGACAGTGGTGATCCATCTTCAGAATGCACCTGTTCCAGAGAAGAAAGGCTTTGGGTAAGAAGCAGGTGAAATAACAAACTGTTCTCCTATGTCTGGTGACCTTTAACCTTTCCCAATATCCAACCCAGCTAACCAGGTGAGATGCTGGGTAACCAGGGTAACCAGGTGAGATGCCTTACGTGTTGCAAATCCCACAGTGGTGAGTCCTGGCTGGTTTAGGCTTGATGCACTTCTTACAGACGGACACGAATGGAACATCGTTTTTCACCTGAAAGAGATCAAAGGTTTTCATGAGGATAGGAGCTATGTGGCTGTTGTGTGTTTCTGTACTGTGATACAGTGGATGTTGTGTGTGTTTCTGTACAGGGCTGCAGTGGATGTTGTGAGTGTTTCTGTAAAGGGCTACACTGGATTTTGTGTGTGTTTCTGTACAGTGCTGCAGTGGATGTTGTGTGTTTCTGTACAGGGCTACAGTGGGGTACCCTCTCCTGTGATACACCTCAATGTGTACAATGCTGATGCTGTACAGTGTTTTGTCAGCACTGGTTCTATGCATGAACCACTGCAATACAGATATAACTGACATACTGACTCATGTCGCTCAAGATAACAGCCTGCTAAATGATTTAATATGAAAATAAACCATTTTATGCATGAAATGTTTGACGTGAATTAAGAGTGATGTGTAGGTGATGGGTGGGCGGGTTCCTTACTGTGGGAGGGGACCCAGGAGCTGTCTTAGTGGCTTTGTAGTAGTGGAAGACAATCATGACCAGGTTCCAGTGTCCATAGCAGATATGCCAAGCAATCCAGGGTGGAGAGTAGGTGGTCAGAATCAGAGGTAGCAAGATCAGGTAAGCTATCAGCAAGATGGAGCTGGTGAGGATCACCACGAGGAACACAAAGACCTGAGGGGAGGACAGACAGGGGTGGGGGGGGGGGGGGGGGGGGGGGGGGGGATGAACATAGTTAGGTTCTGTTTCACAGAGGAATACAAAATAGACATAGTTCCAACACACCTACAGCTGTTTACAGTCTCATATTAAAGGGTGCCAACAGTTAACACACACACACAAAAGCTCACCATTCCGAACCATCGTGTGACGTAATCGACCAACCAGAAAACAGGTTCGAACACAGAGTCAAAGACCACGTCTGAGTTGGTTAGAGAGTTGAAGTAGAGGGACTGGACCAGGAGGCTGAGATAGAGCCATCTCTCCCTCAGCCACAGGGGCAGCCTGCTACGCCCCCTACGGGTGCACACACGCAACCGCACCCAGCGCAGGATCAGGAGCACCGGATTGGGGCACAGCCTCATTCTGCTCCTAAACACACACACACACACACACACACACACACACACAC
The DNA here is from genome assembly GCA_030340665.1 of Neosalanx taihuensis. Classification (NCBI taxonomy): domain Eukaryota; kingdom Metazoa; phylum Chordata; class Actinopteri; order Osmeriformes; family Salangidae; genus Neosalanx; species Neosalanx taihuensis. The sequence continues at coordinate 14,275,324 of CM059293.1, read as the reverse complement.
ACACACACACACACACACACACACACACACACACACACACACACAATCCAAACACACAAACTCAGTAACACCCTTCAGTCAGTCCAGTCCCACATAGTGCAGTTCGGTTAGGAAATATACAAGATTACTACCAAGCTGGGCAGTGGGCCCATGTCACACTAATAGTCTTTAATATTGACTAAGTGAAGCTATCGAGGAGGGTAACTCGTTTGCACAAACTGTGAAGTGTTTTATTAACACACAACCTGCCGGTCTGGGAGGCTTTTCTACATTCCAGTCCAGTAAAACTCACCCTGCCTGTTTGGATCATAGGTCTTAAGCACACCTCCATGTATGGTTAATTTGACTTACCTTTCAAAGTAAGAAATAATTTAAGACGAATATTAAGAACAAATATTCGTCCCCTCGGCTGCACTCAAAATATCCCAATATGATCCCGTCATGTTCCCTCTCTAAACACTACAGAGATTATTTAACATCCCAGATGCTCACACACATTTACACACTTTTCTAGGATCGCTCTGCAGTCGTGTGAAAACACACATCCTCGCACATGGTACTGATTTAAATGAAGATTTAGTGTCCAAATGAGGAAAATAATGTGAAACCACAATATTAAATCCACAATGTTAAATCCGTCCTTTCCGTTCAGGAAAGTTTTCAAGAAACACGCATGCGCAGTGCCGAGGTGCATCTTGGTAAATTAAGTTTTATCTCTTGTTGACACACTGGTACTTCTGGGGGTTGTAGTTTTATATTTCCTCCTTGTGCATGTCTATTTGTCACATGTTAATGGCTACAGCAGGTAGCTTATATCTCCTATCTCTGTTAATACAATGTCGTTCAGTTTTAACTTCGCTGTGCAGATAGAAGCAGAAAGTGAGGAGAACAGAGAAGTTAAAGATGAAGGTGAGGAAGAGGAGAGCGCTGCTGAACCTGTGAGTCACTGCTGGTAACCTGGCTCACATTAACACGGAACATTTCCTTACTTTACAAATGTGTCACTATTCACGTTATTTATCACAAGCTTTTATTATTATTATTATTATGTCTGGAGCTGAACCTTTTTCATTCGTTTGTGACACTGCTGCAAAACCGAATATAAAAGTTAAAAATACAATTTGAAGGCAATGTCACTTGGCCACCTTAAAATGAAAGTGAGCGTTTTACCATGTGGCCACAAGAGGAGGCACGTGCTTTAAGATGATACCGTTTGAATCACAGACTGTCCAAGAATTGTCATGTAAACCAAACCATTCAGATCTCTGTTTGAATTGTTATCTCCTCTTATCTGCTTAGCAGAAGGCAGTGAGCAGCGGGCCAGCAGAACCAGTTAAAGAGGCTGTGGAGCACCTCCTCCCTGCAGAGACCCACTCCCTCCTCGAGGACGCTGTCTCTGAGACCATCACCATTGGAGCGCTCCCTCCTCTCCACTTCCTAAATGAGTCAGTGTTCGAGAGGACAGCCGGAGAGAGGGAGGACGGGGAGAGCATCCTGTCCCACACCGCTGCTCAGAGATCAGACCTCATCTCAGGGGTGTACGAGGGGGGGCTGAAGGTGTGGGAGTGCACCTATGACCTGCTGGAGCTGGTGGACAGGGAGGGAGAGACGTTCGCTGGGAAGAAGGTCCTGGACCTGGGCTGTGGGGCGGGGCTGCTGGGCATAGTGGCTCTGAAGAGGGGAGCCAGGCTCGTCCACTTCCAGGACTATAACAGCACAGTCATTGAGCAGCTGACGATACCTAACGTGCTGATCAATTGCTGCGAGGGGGAGGAAGACGTGGAGGAGAGCGAGGGAGAGGACGACAACAAGAAGGGAAAGGAAAAACGAACGAGGGAGGTAGAAGAAGAGAAGACAGGAAGGGAAACGAAAGGAGAGGTAAACATGGAGAAGAAGTCAGAGAACGGCCCACCACCACAGAAGAAGAGAGCCCTGGAATCCTCCCAGGACTCTGAGTTGTCCCGCTGTCGTTTCTTCTCTGGTGACTGGAGGACTTATCTGCCACTAGTCCTGAGAGAACATCCAGCCCCTAAATATGACATCATATTCACCTCTGAAACCATTTACAACACAGCCTACTACCCAGCGCTCCACGACACTCTGCAGGGGCTCCTGGCTCAGGAGGGACTGGTTTACCTAGCCACCAAGGCCCACTACTTCGGGGTGGGAGGTGGGCTGCACCTGTTTGAGGTGTTTGTGGCGCAGAGGGGGGTGTTTCGCTTGGAACGTCTGTGGGATTTGGACGAGGGCCTGCAGAGACACGTTGTGGCTCTTAGATTTAACAGGACGAAGTCACCTTGAATAGAGATGTGACCTTTTAAAGGCCTCTCTTTCAGTGCAGATCGTTAAAGAACATGTGGCATTTACAAGCATTTTGTGAGGATGGACTGTTTTGCGCAGTGTGAGCACTCAGGTAGATATTTGTTCTGTTTTAAAGAAAATAATGTTTCCTGATTGAGTCTTGTAAGGGATATAGGGCTTAGCTTTCAACTTCAGATATGTCACTGAAGTTAGAAGTGGGACTTGGATTAGGGGCTGATACTGTAAAGAATAAAATGTGTTGACTCAACTCACCTGCTTTTCCTTCTCCTCTCCCACCTTTCCCACCAGTCTCTCACTTCCCATGTTGAAGTTTTGAACATAACTGCTAGGAATCCAAGTGCAGTGCAGCCGAAAGGCACAGAGAATCATTTGAAGGTCTTTAGAGACATGGAGGGGTAGCGGGAGGGGGTAAGGGGAGAAAAAAGGAAATGGGTTTAGTGACCTTTGTCGACGATTTCCCCAGTGTTCAAACAGCAGCATGAAAGCTGGGCTTGTTTCTGAAGTTCAGCTCAAAATGTCAATTGCAACTTATCCCTTCAGCCCCAGGATGTGGAACCTGAAAGGGGAATCACTGCTCAGATCTCTTTCTGCTCCTCCATGTTGAATTCACTGCTCTAAATCTATTAACCCTCCACCTATGGCACTTACCTCTACTGTACTCATCTAAATTTAGGTTTAGCTTTACGGTATGGTATGACTCAGTGTGTGTTTAATATGGCGTCACACAGCTATTATTGTGCAGAGGGAATTTACTGCTGATGGTTGTTTGATGGAAGTCAAACAACATTACACAGAGTGGAATCTCCAAGAGTCTGAAGAGGAAACCAGAGGAAGGAGAGAAGAGATTGGGGAGGGAGTGTCTAATAGGAAGTCACATTTTAATAAAAACAACTTGTTCATAGCCACTTCAATCTGGTTCCACCTGAATGACCTGAGTGTGGATGTGACAGGAAATAACTGATAGAATTGACCATGTATGTGTCAATATTGTCCTCCAGCGACGTCACATTATCATGAAGAAAACCCCCTGAGATTCATCCAGTCCAACAGCATTCTGCATTGTTTGTACGACCCTGTGAAGTATTGGTTGTCAGTATCGGTTCTCTGACTTTCGTCACGTCAGTTTACAGACTGAAGGGAATTTCAGTGGAAACCCAGCAGCTGTGCCACCTACACAAGAACAATCATGTTTTCAACACTGATAAGGACAGAGGAGTTTTGGATTGCTGACACCTCTGTCTCTGTCTGTCTCTGTGTCTATCTCTGTCTCTCTCTCTGTCCATGTCTCTCTGTCTGTGTCTCTATCTCTCTTATCTCTCTCTGTCCGTGTCTCTGTGTCTCTATCTCTGTCTCAGTCCGTGTCTCTGTCTCTGTCTCTCTCCCTCCTTCTCTTTCTGTCTGGGTCTCAGTCTGTCTCTGTCTCTCTCCCTCTATCGCTCTGTGTCTGTCTCTCTCTGTCTCTGTCTTTCATTGACGACGACTCTTATATAGTCTCTCTATAGATTACTATCATTCAGTCTCATACACTCACATACATTCCTCTCTATCCCGTCTGTCTCTGTTTTACTTTATCTGTATCTCCCCCTCTTTCTCTTTCCCCCTTTCTGTTTATCTCTCTTTCTCTCCCTCTCTTTTTCACCTCCTCCTAACAGCTGTTTTCGACAGTTTCAGGAAGGGGAATTCCTAGTTCCTCCTCCCAACATTCTCAGCCTCTCCCCTGTTCGAGGGCACGGCCAGTGTGATGGTTTCCTCAGAAACTGCTCCGCTGCTGAATCACAATGAGGAGGCGTGCAAGTTTCCTCCCACCGTTTCCTCCTTAGTGGGAAGTGACTGCCAAGTTTACCGAACGGAGGGAACGCATGAGAGGGGGAGGGAGGGAGGGAGGGGGGGGGGTGGTATTTAAGAGTCTGTTTCTCTGAATGTCAAGCCAGTGGCTCCTGTGTCGGTGGGAGGGAAAAGAGTGGAGAAGAAGAAGGACATGGGGCAGATAGGATCAGGAAGAGCTGCTGTCAGTGTGAGCGGATGGCCTTTACCTGGGCCAGGCCTGCTTTATCTGGGCCAAGCCTGCCTTACCTGGGCCAAGCCTGCCTTACCTGGGCCAAGCCTGCCTTACCTGGGCCAAGCCTGTCTTACATGGGCTAGGCCTGCCTTACCTGGGCCTGGCCTGCTTACGGGGCTGCTTCTGAGTTAAAGTCAGATGCTTTCAGTTTTCTTTTTAACTGAAGAGAGCAATGTGTTAAATAATTTCTCCTCAGGGACTGACAAGCTGAAGGTGTAATTGGTAAGTAACTTCATAAACAGAATATTTACTGTTTGCAATTAGGCACTGGTAATTAAGTATGATCTGTAGAATACTTGATGGGCTTTCTATTGTAATTAGACAGAATGTGTATTCATTCTACCATAGTATAACTGGCTGTGGAACCGGTTGTATCAAACGCCCAACTGACAGGAAGGCAGAACGTTTCCTGAACATAAAGTATTCAGGTGCCCTCTTCCTCAATCATACTGTGCTGCTGTTTGTGTGTGTTGTGCGTGTATGTGTGTGTGTGTTGCGGGTGTATGTGTGTGTCTCCTCACAGGAATGTACCCACATTAGAGCAAGGGTCTTGTCCGTTTAGTATTGGAGGACACACTAATAAGTACACTACCAACGTTCTCAAGCAGACTGGGTTGGTTAGATTAAAGTAAAGATTATCGTATTTAATTCAACTTCAGTGGATTACATTTACATTAGTAGATTCCGTTATAGTCGAACACAGGGCTGCCTTTCTTTCCTCTGACTGCTGAGGATGAATTACAGGAACATTAATCATACTGTCATTTTCTAGTAAGGGGACTCAATTTTGTATTAATTCAACATGGAGGGAAACTGACTTTCCTTTCAGCCAACTGTCATTAACGGTTGCGAAACATTTATAGGAATCCTTCCCTTGACACAGCTCTCTCATATCCGGTTAGAAGATGTTGCTAATGGTTTGTTTGGTAGACAGATGCACACTGAATGAGAAAGGCCTCCTTTAACACTGACTGTAGGACTGAAGATACTGACCCTGTGGTTGTTCCATCTTTGAATCCTTAGATGAATCTTTAGAACATGGACTTCTTAGTACAGAGAGCTGAGGACAGTAGAGACTCCCAGTCTGAGACAGTCCCAGCACAGGAACATGAACTGGGCCCTTTTTCAGACTACAGGCTTGTAGAGTTAATGTGAAGACAGATCTGTGTTTGAGATCAGCCTGCCTCACAGCCAGAGCTGTGGCCCCACACATCAACAGGTCACTTCCTGCCAGGACATGCTGTGATCTGCCTCATCATCATGAGGTCACTTCCTGTCAGGTCATGCTGTGGTCTTCCTCATCATCATGAGGCTACTTCCTGTCAGGTCATGCTGTGATCTGCCACATCATCATGAGGCTACTTCCTGCCAGGTCATGCTGTGGTCTTCCATTGGACAGAAAGAGGCACCAATCAACTGACATCATGTGACACTGACTCTGGTACCAACTGCCAGGAAGTCTATAGGGAAGCTCATCAATCAGTGTGAAACAAACTGACAGAAAATGTAAATACAAGTTCTGCTGTGGTGACTGTTTCTGTACAGACTTTAGTTCTACTAAGGAAAATAATTTCATAAAATGACAATGTTGTGTACACTGGATATGAGTTTTTGTTTGTGTGACAGAACAAGAGGTACTCTGCCCTGAGAACTGAATTCCATAGATGGGGACTTGTTTGTGCAGCATCTATGGACTCAGTTCTTTTGGTTGAGTGCTGCCTGACAGCTGGAACATCAACAACTGGAAGTCTCTCTCTCTCTCTTGAACCAAACACAACGATGATGCTGCAATCTGGAACTGTAACAGACCTTTTAAAGTACATATCTAAAGTACATGTTTAAAGGATTCTGATCTAAAGTCTAAATACAATGTGTACAATATAAATAAACAACACTGATGGAAGATATTATGGCATACATGCCTCATTTATTTACTTCCAAATGTTGAATTTAACTATTGAGAATTGATGGAATGTGGGGTGACTCCCAGGAATAGAGTGTGGGGTTGTGCTCAGACGGTTCATAAGGTGCAGATTACACCTCTGGTATAGTACCACACACACACACACACCCACACAGAGACAGCGTGCCTTATCAGCTGGACCAGAGCTCAACACTATCACTCAAACCAAACCTGCTGTCATGGAGACAACTGCAGGAGGATTCACAAACATGAAGGGGGGTTGATCCAACCATGTTTCATCCATGACATGAATTATAGTTTATGGTGTGGGGGGGTGGGGGGGGGTTGATGATTCATGGTTTTCGCAGGTAATTCAGATGACTTCAACAAACCACAAAAAAGGCAAGGTAACACAAAACTAGAAGATACGCAACAATGACTTCCAGACCACATTTGCAGTTACACTAGCCCAGCTTGTAGTATCAGAGGTTTATCTTAACATGATACTGAAATGATTCAATAAAAACATGCAAATGACATAATCTGCTGTGTGAAGATTGATTCATGCATTGTATTTCTTTGCTATTGAACTATACGTGTGAAAAGGTAAATTTGCCACAATACAAAAGCATGATCACAAACATTACACACAGAAACAAAAAATCAATGATGTTTATAACAAATATTTTGAAGCTATCAATCAAATGAGGACAGTGCTATCCTGTGTCTCAGAGTGAAACCTTTTATAATGCAAACAAATAGGGACTCCTGTAGGAGTATGGTACTGGCCCACCTCATTCTCCAGGGAATGTTTCAAAGTTCTCCGTCATGATCTCCTTCACTTCTTTTTTTTCTTCCTCTCCTCCACCACCCTGCTCACGCTATCCCGCTCTGGGCTCTCTGCACGCTGAACCACCCTCTTCTCCACTCGGTACTCCTGCTCCCCAACATGGGGGTCCCCCCTCACCACATACTCCCCACCCTGGTAGGTGATGCTCAGGTTCGTCCGAGGGTAGGTCCCATAAACCCTCCGCAGATCCTCCCTTACAAACTCTGGAAGCTCCCTCCGAGGACCGTGCACCCTCTCCAGCCTGCCCCAGTGGAGCTCTCCTCTCAGGGTGAAGCCCTCTGGCCAGGTCGAAGTCTGGAACTTGGAGGGTTTAGGGGGGCTGGGGGCCACTGGAGCCGGAGGTGCCTGAGGTGCCCGAGGGTGTGTATACAATCGCTGCTGATTCAGAAGGTTGTTAGACCACATGTGCCAGGGGCTGTAGTAGTAGTGGTGGTACTGTCGAACAGGGTCCTGGGAACCACCCCTGCGGCTGCCCAGGCAGAAGAGCTGCGGAGGTGGGTTGAAGAGCAGTGGATACTGGGGGTGGATGGATGGAAGATGGCAGCTGCGGTTGTGAGACGAAAGCGCGTGTGGAGGTAGAGATGTTGGAATCATGGTGCTGTAGGTGTATGGTGCCGGGAAGCTGTAGGGGTGGAGGATGTGCATGTTCTGAAGAGCAGAGAGAACTGAAGGATGTCCTGCTGCCTCGGAACAGAGGCTGTGTTGACTCAATCCATAGACCTGCCTCTGTGCTGAAACACATAAAATGCAGTTAGTCATGCTGAAAGATTAAAGTTAAAGGTGCACACACTCCTGTCTTGTTTTATCCACTATCACTGCTTGTTCTCACCCGTAGACCAACGAGATCTCACCTGTCTAACCTTAATGTGTCGGTAGGCAGGTTAAGACATCAGGAATCCATGAACTTTTCTTTGCTCCTTATTTTGTGATCAGGCCACCTGCCTGACTTTGACCGCCCAAGTATCCAGGCAGCAGGTAAACAAACATCTCAAGTGAATCCTGTGTAATGACCCCTATCTTATCTTACGTTCAGTGAACAAGCTCTCAATCAAGAGTTATGATGTGGTATGTTATCCATGAATATTATGTACAGCTTGGTTTTATCTTTATGTATCCAAGCATCATCAGACAGCAGGGGGCCCCTAAAGCAAAGACACGGGCCACTATACGGGTTGCCAGGTTTAACATAGCAACTTTGCAACTTTGCCGGAAGACCCGCTAATAAAAAACAATATTATTTAGTTGTTTCCATTTAATTCCTTCAAAAATGCATCTATGAAAGACGAATACGTAATTAAATATTTAATATGCATATGAATTGTCAGTTTTTACGTCACAAGCCGTGAATCCGGACCTCGACAACTTACCTGGCAACCCCAGCCTTAATTGGGGAGCAACAGGCGGATGATCGCAGACTGATTTAATAACACTCCAAACTAACATCTACTGAAGTCTGGTTCGTTCTTTTAGACTTCTAACGCGAGGAAAAGGTTTTTCCCTTAAACGGACCTACGAATAAAGTGACATAGTTAGCTTGGTCCGAAGATTTCCCCTAGTTTGCTGCCAGTGTGATGGACGAGGTGCGGCCTAGCAGTGGGACCCCAGGCCTCGGTGTCGCGTCCCTGTTCCCCCCCGGACTGCAGGCCATCTACGGGGAGTGCAGGCGCCTCTACCCCGAACAGGCTAACCCGCTACAAGTTACAGCTATTGTTAAATATTGGTGAGTGGCTGCCTGACGTTAAGTCAGATTCATTTCATAGTTCGATTCTCTCCCTTATTGTATTGTGTTGTTGGGAAGTGATCCCACTGTAGGATAATGCTGCTCCACTGCAGGATAATGCTGCTCCCACTGCAGGATAATGCTGCTCCCACTGCAGGATAATGCTGCTCCCACTGTAGGATAATTCTGCAGGATAGTGCTGCTCCCACTGCAGGATAATGCAGCAGTGCTGCTCCCACTGCAGGATAATGCTGCTCCCACTGCAGGATAATGCTGCTCCCACTGCAGGATAATAATAATAATACTCCCACTGCAGGATAATGCTGCTCCCACTGCAGGATAATAATAATAATAATGCTGCAGGATCCACTAACAATACTTCATCTGATTCATGCAATCTTTCACAGAATGGCTGTTCAGATACAATCTTCTTAACACCAGTCGGAGTTGCTCATCGCCAAAAGAATACAAACACAATTCTTGATCACTAGTCTACTTAAGTCAGGTTGTTTTGTTGTCATTCATACTGTGTTGTGATTTCAGAAACACTGAGTCAACACTGAGCTGCAACAACCATTTGACCTTTTTTTTTCTGTCACTCTGCTGGTTGCCAGGTTGGGAGGTCCGGACCCTCTGGACTACATCAGCATGTATAGGAACACAGGTTGCCAGGCTCAAGAAGTGCAGGAACACTGGCACTATGTGAGCTTCGGCCTTAGTGACCTGTACGGTGACAACAGAGTCCATGAGTGAGTACTGCTGAACTGAGAGTCTGATCAGATCCATGTTCACATGCTAGAGTTCCCCAACTGAAGGGTCCCACAGTGTCATTAGAACAGGGTCACACTCTGAACACTGCATGTCAGTAAAGAGTAGTAGTAGTATTAGTCATCTGGACACTGTTTTCAAAATCAAGATGTTTCCATTCCCATCTGGAAGTCATTCTGGAGTCATAGTGTTTATACATTGGAACATTGTTTATATAAAATGTTTTCTGAGCCCTGATAGACACAGTGTGGCTCCCAATCTGTTACTTACACATGGTCAGCTGTGGTATTATTTGACAAGTCAGAGCAGAGATAATTATTTTCTGCTCTTTATATATGACCTGCTTCTGTAGTTAAGTCAGAATTTAAATATTAGAATGATGCTGTGGTCATAATTATGCAAAACTGCTTTATTACTACTTTCTCAGTTGTTGATTTGAATCCTCAATGGTATTTTATATACTTGGTGTCTGTGTGTGTGTGTGTTTCTGCCTCCCTGTGTGTGTGTTTCTGCCTGTGTGTGTTTCTGCGTGCCTGTGTGTGTGTGTTTCTGCCTGCCTTTGTGTGTGTTTCTGCCTGCTTTTATGTGTGTTTCTGCCTGCTTTTATGTGTGTTTCTGCCTGTGTGTGTGTTTGCCAGGTTCACAGGAGCTGAGGGTCCCAGTGGGTTTGGCTTTGAGCTCACCTTCAGGCTGAAGAGGGAGGTAGGGGAGACGGCTCCCCCCACCTGGCCTGCAGAACTCATGCAGGGATTGGCTCGATACGTCTTCCAATCTGGTGAGTTTGAATCTTTGGCTTCTAAAACAGCTGAAGTTGGAAAGAATGTGAAGAAGTTATTGAAAGAGAACCCAAATCTGAAATAATTGGTATAGACTTACATGTTCTAGACCAGATCTTTCTGTTCTAGGATAAGGTTCCAGGCTGGTTTCTACATTCTAAGATAAGCTTCTGTTTCATACACGGACTGTCTGTCTAGGCTAGGGCTGTGTTCTAGACCAGGTCTCTCTGTTCTAGACCAGGTCTCTGTTGTAGACCAGGTCTATCTATTCCAGACCAGGTCTCTCTGTTCTAGACCAGGTGTCTGTTCTAGACCAGTCTCTCGGTTCTAGACCAGGTCTCTGTTCTAGACCAGGTCTCTCTGTTCTAGACCAGGTCTCTCTGTTCTAGACCAGGTCTCTGTTCTAGACCAGGTCTCTCGGTTCTAGACCAGTCTCTCGGTTCTAGACCAGGTCTCTCGGTTCTAGACCAGGTCTCTCTGTTCCAGACCAGGTCTCTCTGTTCCAGACCAGGTCTCTCTGTTCTAGACCAGGTCTCTGTTCTAGACCAGGTCTCTCTGTTCCAGACCAGGTCTCTGATCTAGACCCTTTGCATGGTTTACTTCTAGTCTCAAGTGAAATGTAGAAAGTCTACTGTCCTTGTCTTTTACCCTCCCTCACAAGAACTTGTATTGTTTTTAATGCAGCAACATCGCTTTCCTTCCCTCCCAGACTATGTGTGTGTCAGACTCTGCTGCTAAGTCCTCTAAATCCTACAGCTGGGTGAAGTGGATATTAAAGGGTGGGGGGTTGGCAGGGTTCAGAACCAGAACAGAATAGAGGGAGCCCCCCTCCCCCAGCCCTCTCCAGCTGGGGTCCATTTGCACCTGGGTGGTCTCTGAAGCCAGATGAATGCTGCTCCAGGCTCCTGTCTTCTTGCCTTGTCTTTCCTCCTCTTTCTTCCTCTCCTCCTCTTCCCTACCACATCTATACAGGGTGCTGGGACCTTCTCAGCAACCTGAACTGGCAGAGCCCCAACTCAACTCCCAATCTCTCTGTCTCTGTCTCCCTCTCTGTTTCTCTCTCTCTCTCTCTCTCTCTCTCTCTCTCTCTCTCTCTCTCTCTCTCTCTCTCTCTCTCTCTCTCTCTCTCTCTCTCTCTCTCTCTGTTTCTCTTCCTCTCTCTATCTGTCTCTCTCCCTCTCTGTCTTTCTCTGTCTCTCTCTCCCCTCTCTCTCGCCTCCCTCCCCTTACTATCTATTGTGTTTTGTCGTCTTGTGCAGAAAACACATTTTGCAGTGGGGACCATGTTTCGTGGCACAGCCCACTAGACAACAGTGAGTCTCGTATCCAGCACATGCTGCTGACAGAGGATCCCCAGATGCAGCCAGTCCACACTCCCTTTGGTGTAGTGAGCTTCCTGCAGGTGAGGAAACACCTGACCCTAACCATTAGCCATGCTAATGTTTAGCCATACTAATGTTTAGCCATGCTAATGTTTCATGTAATTGATTAATGATTAACTATACTAATGTTTACCAGATCCCTGTTATACTGTGTAACATATTGCTGCATTTAAAAGTTTGAGGCAGTCATCTGGACATATTTTTTTTCAAAATCAAGACATTTGTAACCCATCTGTGTGTCATTCTCAGAGAAAATGGTCAGAGAAATGATATTTATGTTCGTAAGGTAGGCTCCTCCCAGAGGGCGGGGCTTACACAGCACAGAGTAGCATAAATATCTGAGTTCTCAGACCATTTTCTCTGATGACACCTGGATGGGAGAAAATGCATCTTGACTACACTGGAACACTCCTGGACTAACGAGGGTCTACACCCACCAATTGCTACATGGTTAGGCAAATGTCATTAGTTAGGTCTTGAGTATAGTGTTGCTTTATTGTTCGCATCCTACAGGTAGATTACTGTCCGTCGGAGACTCACCTTAAATTAGCTAAATGTTCAGCTAAAAGCTCTTATAGCTCTCCCCTTGACACTTATTGGTTGTCACGATGTATGATTCATAATCTATATTAACCTGCTATGTTTGGGGTCTATCACGTTGATATGATCAGTAAACGATGCTCTTTGTAAAGCTCTCTCCTGTAAGTCACTTTGGATAAAAGCGTCTGCTAAATGAATACATGTAAATGTATTGGTTAGATTCACTGAACGGTGTGTGTGTGCGCGTGTGTGTGTGTGTGAGCAGATAGTGGGCGTGTGTACAGAGGAACTGCAGGCAGCCCAGCAGTGGAACGGACAGGGGATTCTAGAGCTGCTCAGGGGCGTGCACGTGTGAGTGGACACACGACACACTCCTATCATACAACAACACAACACAGCACTATCATACAACAACACAACACAGCCCTATCATACAACAACACAACACAGCCCTATCATACAACAACACAACACAGCACTATCATACCACAACACAACACAGCACTATCATACAACAACACAACACAGCCCTATCTTACAACACAACCCCATCATACAACACAGCCCTATCATACAACAACACAACACAGCCCTATCATACAACAACACAACACAGCACTATCATACAACAACACAACACAGCACTATCATACAACAACACAACACAGCCCTATCTTACAACAACACAACACAGCCCTATCTTACAACACAACCCCATCATACAACACAGCCCTATCATACAACAACACAACACAGCACTATCATACAACAACACAACACAGCCCTATCTTACAACACAACCCCATCATACAACACAGCCCTATCATACAACAACACAACACAGCACTATCATACAACAACACAACACAGCACTATCTTAGAACACAACCCCATCATACAACACAACCCTATCTTACAACACAACACAGCCCTATCATACAACAACACGACACAGCCCTATCTTACAACACAACCCCATCATACAACACAGCCCTATCTTACAACACAACACAGCCCTATCATACAACAACACGACACAGCCCTATCTTACAACACAACCCCATCATACAACACAGCCCTATCTTACAACACAACACAGCCCTATCATACAACAACACGACACAGCCCTATCTTAGAACACAACCCCATCATACAACACAGCCCTATCACACAACAACACAACACAGCCCTAACTTACAACACAGCCCTATCTTACAACACAGCCCTATCTTACAACCCAACAACACAGCCCTATCTTACAACCCAACAACACAGCCCTATCTTACAACACAACAACACAGCCCTATCTTACAACACAACAACACAGCCCTATTTTACAACACAGTTTTACAATAGACAGACACTCTTAGCAGACAAACATTGAACACTTACACATAACAAAGAAAACAGCAACAAGGCAAACAAGTAACAACAATCAACCAAAACAATCAAAAGGCAAAAGTCCAGCAGGGGGCAGCAAGAGGGGAATGGGTCAATGCTGACAGGTCTGATTGCCAATTAAATTTAAAAGAAGCGTATCATACAATACAACCCTATCATACAGCCCACACAGAGAGAACACCTGTTCTGGATGTTTGTCATTAGAATTAATGTTGCACACAAGGAAACATCCAGGACATTTAGGCGTCATCTACACACCACGTTCAGTGTGTTCATTAAGTGTGTGTGTTTGTGTGTGTGTGTTTGTGTGTGTATATACAGGGCTGGTGGCCCCTGGTTGATCACAGACATGAGGAGAGGAGAGACCATATTTGACATCGACCCTCACCTACAAGTAAGGCTGCAGAGTTCTCCTTTTAGGATGCTTTGGTTTTCCCTGCTCTCTGAGAACCCTGGGAACCCTGTTCTGGAGCATAACACTAGAGCATCAGGCTCTCTGAGAACCCTGTTCTAGAGCACCAGGCTCTCTGGGAATTATGTTCTAGAGCATCAGGTTCTCTGGAAACCCTGTTCTAGAGCATCTCACTAGCATCAGGCTCTCTGGGAACCCTGTTCTAGAGCATCAGGTTCTCTAGGAACCCTGTTCTAGAGCATCTCTCTAGAGCAGCGGGCTCTCTGGGAACCCTGGGAACCCTGTTCTAGAGCATCTTACTAGAGCATCGGTCCGTAGCCACAATAAGTAGACCTGTGTGAGCAGGTTCTTCTTTGAAGGTAGTCAAAGTAGTAGTCAGCAGTAGTTGACTGATTGGCACCACCTGCTGGCCACATCTTATCAGAGCAGTATATTTGCAAACCTCTGGGGTCTCATTTATAAAACAGTGCGTAGGACTCTTACTAAAAGTATACATACGTCCAAAAGCCTAAAATGTCACACGCACCCAAAAATTCACATTTATAAAATCGTACGTATGCACACCTCTAAGAAAAGTTCCCTTTATAAATCACAGATTACCCTCAAGTGTGCGTACGTTAATTATCATTGTACCCTGCCCTGAACACACCCATTTTTACTATAAATGGTCAATGCAAAGCACCTCATGAATGCTAATCTAGTATCACATGACCTGGTTTGCAATGATCTTCACAGTGAATCAAGGCGGGGGGAATAAATACCGGTAAGCGAAAGTTCTCAGACCCAGAAATGGAAGTTCTTGTAGGCGAGGTGGAGGCCTGAAACCCTGAAATTATTGGTTGGCCACAGCAGATAATAATACAATTCACAAATAATAATAAAAACTATGCAAGTGGCTGCATATTGCGGCTGCCGTCAGCTGTGCCAGTGGGACAGAGTGGCACACAGTGGTAGAAAAAGAGGTAACCAGGATGTAGTGTAGTGACTGGGCAGGAGCTTAACGACTGGATTTCCAGTTTTTGGAACATGACAGAACTTCTGTATTGATGCGTGTGTGTGACAGAACATCTGTATTGATGCGTGTGTGTGACAGAACATCTGTATTGATGCGTGTGTGTGACAGAACATCAGTATTGATGCGTGTGTGTGACAGAACATCAGTATTGATGCGTGTGTGTGACAGAACATCTGTATTGATGCGTGTGTGTGACAGAACATCAGTATTGATGCGTGTGTGTGACAGAACATCTGTATTGATGCGTGTGTGTGACAGAACATCAGTATTGATGCGTGTGTGTGACAGAACATCAGTATTGATGCGTGTGTGTGACAGAACATCTGTATTGATGCGTGTGTGTGACAGAACATCAGTATTGATGCGTGTGTGTGACAGAACATCTGTATTGATGCGTGTGTGTGACAGAACATCAGTATTGATGCGTGTGTGTGACAGAACATCTGTATTGATGCGTGTGTGTGACAGAACATCAGTATTGATGCGTGTGTGTGACAGAACATCAGTATTGATGCGTGTGTGTGACAGAACATCTGTATTGATGCGTGTGTGTGACAGAACATCAGTATTGATGCGTGTTTGTGACAGAACATCAGTATTGATGCGTGTGTGTGACAGAACATCAGTATTGATGCGTGTGTGTGACAGAACATCTGTATTGATGCGTGTGTGTGACAGAACATCTGTATTGATGCGTGTGTGTGACAGAACATCAGTATTGATGCGTGTGTGTGACAGAACATCTGTATTGATGCGTGTGTGTGACAGAACATCAGTATTGATGCGTGTGTGTGACAGAACATCAGTATTGATGCGTGTGTGTGACAGAACATCTGTATTGATGCGTGTGTGTGACAGAACATCAGTATTGATGCGTGTGTGTGACAGAACATCTGTATTGATGCGTGTGTGTGACAGAACATCAGTATTGATGCGTGTGTGTGACAGAACATCAGTATTGATGCGTGTGTGTGACAGAACATCTGTATTGATGCGTGTGTGTGACAGAACATCAGTATTGATGCGTGTGTGTGACAGAACATCTGTATTGATGCGTGTGTGTGACAGAACATCAGTATTGATGCGTGTTTGTGACAGAACATCAGTATTGATGCGTGTGTGTGTGTGTTGCTGATCCAAGCAGGACAGAGTGGACCAGGGCATAGAGTCTGAAGGCTCCAACCTGAGTGGCGTCAGCGCCAAGTGTGTGTGGGATGACCTGAGCCGGCCTCCGGACGATGAGGACGACAGCAGGTCCATCTGCATCGGCTCCCAGCCACGCAGGCTCTCTGACAAAGGTACACACACTTCCTGTTCACTAGCAGATCTGCTCACAAAAGAGAAGAAGGATTTTTACAGTCTTTCACTATTCATTTTTGTGTGTGTGTGCGTGCATGTGTTTGTGCGTGTCTGTGTTTGTTTGTGTGTGTTTGTGTATGTGTGTGTGTGTGTGTGTCCTCCAGACACAGAGCAGATCAGGGAGGCGCTGAGGAAAGGATTGGAGTTCAACACCAAGGCTGCTCTGCCACCAATCAGCAGCCAGAGACAGAGCCAGGACAGACCCCAGTAAGCGCACACACACACACACGCTGACTGTAAACATGATCCTGTACTTCAGTCTCCTGTTTGGGCCCTGCTGATAAAGTTCATGGGATAAACTCATCACAGAGACTCCCTCCTCCTCCTCCTCCTGTCCCTCCTCCTCCTGCTGTCCCTCCTCCTCCTGTCCCTCCTCCTCCTGCTGTCCCTCCTCCTCCTGTCCTCCCCCTCCTCCTCTTCCCCTGACAGTGTCACAGGAAGTCATGCTGGCCCCTGGTTGACCCCTGTGTGTGGGCAGAGTGGCTGCTTGTCGTGTGTGTGTGTGTGTGTGTGTGTGTGTGTGTGTGTGTGTGTGTGTGTGTGTGTGTGTGTGTGTGTGTGTGTGTGTGTGTGTGTGTGTGTGTGTGTGTGTGTGTGTGTGTGTGTGTGTGTGTGTGTGTGTGTGTGTGTGTGTGTGTGTGTGTGTGTGTGTGTGTGTGTGTGTGTGTGTGTGTGTGTGTGTGTGTGTGTGTGTGTGAGAGCAGGACCAGGCTCTCAGCAGAGGAACAGTGACTGGGTCAGGACTGCTGACCTCAGCATGTTCCAGCTGCTGTGTGTCTGTGTTGGAGCACTTATCTCCCCATCTGGTTTTTCCATTGACTGTCAGTGGGTTTACATTTGCACGGCCAGCAATATGAGACAGGATGGCTGAAACCTTCACACACACACACACTCACTCACACACCTGTTTCATAACCAGTGCTTTTCCAACACTCACTCTTTGTACCCTCTCTCTCCCCCACCCCTCTGACTCATCCCCACCCCTTTCTCTCCCCCACCCCTCTGACTCATACCTACCCCTCTCTCTCCCCCACCCCTCTCTCATCCCCACCCCTCTCTCTCATCCCCACCCCTCTCTCTCCCCCACCTTTCTCTCTCATTCCCACCCCTCTCTCTCTCCCCCACCCCTCTCTCTCATCCCCACCCCTCTCTCTCTCCCCCACCCCTCTCTCTCATCCCCACCCCTCTCTCTCATCTCCACCCCTCTCTCCCACCACCCCTCCCCCCTCTCTCTCGCCTGTCTGTCCTCCCCCAGGAGCAGGAAGGCCAGTTTAGAGAGTGAGGGTTCTGCAGCCATCGTTCCTCACGAGCTGGTTCGTACCAGGCAGCTGGAGAGCGTCCATCTGAAGTTCAACCAGGAGTCAGGAACACTGCTGCCCCTGTGTCTGAGGTACACACACTCACATACGCAAGTGCACGCTCACTTGTTCTCACATGTGCTTGTACACACACACACACACACACACTCTTGTTTCACTCAGTGATTAGTCACCTAGGAGCCACTTGTTGCCTGTTGGCGACATGGTAGTGAGCTTGTTAACCTCTCTCTCTCTCTCTCTCTCTCTCTCTCTCTCTCTCTCTCTCTCTCTCCCTCTGTCTCTCTCTCTGTTTCGTGGACTGGAGTCTGCCTGACTCAGGATTAACATGATTTATATTGAGTGTGTGTGAGAGGGAGGGGGGATTGGGCACCTTACAGAGAACCCTTTGAGAATGTGGATGAGAATGAGGGGTGAGGGTGTGGGTGAGGGTGAAGCTGATCTGCCTGGTTCTCTCCTCAGGGGCAGGCTTCTGCATGGGAGACACTTCACCTACAAGAGCATCACTGGAGACACGGCCATCACCTTCGTCTCTACAGGAGTGGAGGGAGCGTTCGCCACAGAGGAACATCCCTACGCTGCCCATGGGCCCTGGTTACAGGTGCACACACGCACACACACACTTACCACAGAGGAACATCCCTACGCTGCCCATGGGCCCTGGTTACAGGTGTGCACACACACTTACCACAGAGGAACATCCCTACACTGCTCATGGGCCCTGGTTATAGGTACACATACACACACACACTTACCACAGAGGAACATCCCTACGCTGCCCATGGGCCCTGGTTACAGGTGTGCACACACACTTACCACAGAGGAACATCCCTACGCTGCTCATGGTCTACTAGGACACATACACATACGCTCACTAACTACATACAATACACACAAATACATCTTTTCTGCACATACCACACTCAACGACGAACACACACAACACTAACCACTTACACTCAGTAGTAGCCCACCTTGGTAACACACACACACACACTCACAATCACACTCACTACAGACACTAGGAGTGTAACTTGGCAACACACTGGCCGTGTTGCAGTGAGTCTTGACTGCTGTGTCTTCCTGTCTTAGATCCTGCTGACAGAGGAGTTTGTGGAGCAGATGTTAGGAGATCTGCAGGAGCTCAACACTCCAGAGGAGGTATGAGGACATCTGGAGCTTCTCACTCTTATTCTGAAGTGCATCTACAGCTTCTCACTCTTATTCTGAAGTGCATCTGGAGCTTCTCACTCTTATTCTGAAGTGCATCTGGAGCTTCTCACTCTTATTCTGAAGTGCATTTGAAGCTTCTCACTCTTATTCTGAAGTGCATCTGTTTTTCTTTGTCTCTCTCTCTTTCTCCCCCTCCCTCTCTTTCTGTCTCTCCCTTTCTCTGTCTCTGTATCTCTCTCTCCCCCTCTCTCTATCCCCCTCTGTCTCCCTCTCTCCCTCCTCCCATTCTGTCAGACTAAGTTACCAAAGCAGTACAGCTGGCCGGAGAAGAAGTTGAAGATATCCGTCCTTCCAGACTCTGTGTTTGACAGTCCTCTGCAATGAGACCGGCTTCACACACACACCTACAGCTGCAATAAGACCGGCTTCACACACGCACACACACACACACACACACACACACACACACACACACACACACACACACACTCTTACAGCTGCAATGAGACTGGCTTCACACACACGCACACTCACACCTACAGCTGCAATGAGACTGGCTTCGCACACAGACACACACACACACCTACAGCTGCAATGAGACTGGCTTCTCTCTCACACACACATATGCACACACACACCTACAGCTAGACATTGGGACCATGTACACACAGCCCAGTAGGAATGTGAGTGTGGTCCCTTAGCTGACCCCACCCCAGCCTTGGTCTGTGGGGGTTCAGCTGCTCCAGGGTTTAGCTGCTCCAGGGTTCAGCTGCTCCAGGGTTCAGCTGCTCCAGGGTTCAGCTGCTCCAGGGTTCAGCTGCTCCAGGGTTCAGCTGCTCCAGGGTTCAGCTGCTCCAGGGTTTGGAGGCCACAGACTCGTCCAAACTGCCCGCCCCTCCCTCAGGATCCAGCAGGATGCAGACATGATGAAGGGCAGATCTGCTGGACCTGCCCTCCTACCCAGGCCAACATTCCAATAGACATGCTCTAGGTTTTTATACTTAATAAAAACAACAAAAAAGAGTATTTTACTATTATTCTTCCTAAGTGCTGGACATATTCTGTGTTTGTGGTTATGCCAAAGGTGCATGGCAGAGTGGATCAATGCTGTGTGTGTCCTCCATGGGTTTGCTATCCATGCTATGTGTGGCCTCCATGGGCCTGCTTGTCCTCCATGGGCCTGCTTGTCCTCCATGGGCCTGCTTGTCCTCCATGGGCCTGCTTGGTTGATGAAGATGTTCACTGGAGACCGACTGACCTTCCTCATTGCCAGCTTCTCTGTGTTAATCAGTCAGACCACCTAGTTACCTCTTTTTTTTTATAATGATCTTGCGTGTCTTCATGTGCACGCAATATGTATGTACAACTTTAGCTAATATTTCCTCTTTCATGTGCCTCTGAAGTTATGCATGTACTTTGTTGTATGTATTTGTTCTGTTTGTTTAACATGTTCTCCACATCAGACGAAAGAGACCTAACTGTCCACAATGCTGTGGAAAATGTGAGCAACAATTCATGACACTACTTTGAAGGCTGGTGTGTCGTTAGGGATGTTTTGTCAGTTTTCAAACTGTATGATTGCTATGATAGGTTGTTTCTCGTCATCTGTGGTGTTATCTAGGGTTACGTAAATGTGCTGAAATGTGGCCCAGTTTCAGGACTCCAGAGAGGCATCCTCCTCCTGTGAGTTACCCACTGACCTAACGTGACTAGACAGGAGGAAGCTCATCCTCCTGTCTGCACAGCTGTTGACTTACATTAGGGAGTCCTCACAGGAAGGTAGGAAGTGAGGAAGGCTGCCTTTGAAGACTATTCAGGCACGGCCGTCTCTTCTGCTTTGCTATGAAAAGGAAGCTGAGGATGTTCTGCCTGCCAAGACATCTGGATCGATCCAATCATTGTCTGTCCTTTCGTTGTGTTTGTTCATCCCTGCATCTCTGTGTGAAAGTATTTCAGTTAGTTTCCTACAGGTGTTCACTAAGCCTACTGATGCTGTCATGATTTGTTTGTTGTTTGTTTCTGTTGTGAGTGGTAGTGTAAACTTTTTTGCGTTTGGAAAATCCCACATTTTTGTTATACTGTTTTACTTGGTAACAAATTGTGTAACTGCCTATTCCTATGTAACCCCAAGTGCATTAAAGGTATTTACATGATCATGTCCTTCTCTGAATGCATGTACTGAAGGACATAGGACTGTCAGTCATTACCAGATGTGGTTCTTCTAAGGCAATTTTAATGAATCCTGTTTAAAATCTTTGGTCCTTATCATAGCCATTAGAGATCTAAAAACATGCACATCCTATGAATGTCCTTAATCACCCCCTACCGTTATTCCTCTATTTTCCTTCCTTATTTTTCTCTTCCTCCCCTTCTCTTTCATCCTCCTCTCTCCTCTCATTCCTCCTCTCCCGCCCCCTCTGTCTCATTGTCCCTCTCTCACATCCAGCTTGACTGCTGAAGTGACCTCATCCCCTCACTAGAACCAAACCTTTGCTCTGTAAAAGCTTTCATGCAGCAGAACATCACCAAGGGGATGTGGGTAGAGATATAACTTCAGGAACCCACCGGATAAGAATAAGTTGAGAAGATATTCAAAGAAATTTGTCATACAAATCTTCAAAAAGAGCTGCATCATCACTGGGTTGCTTTATTCATGAGTACTAATCTACACTAAATCATTGGTGTATGTTGTAAGCCACAGAATGTAGCCTTTACAGTGAGGATAATTAGTTGATCCCCTGCTGATATTGTTTGACAAAAGAATGATCAGTCTATGATCAGCGGTGGGCTCATTTGAACATGTGACCCAGTTCTCCTTGTTCTCGTTCGGATGATTGTTAGCAGACAGGCCTGCACAGGTGCCCTGGCACCTTTGGACAGCTCTTTGTCTTGGCCATGGTGGAGGGTTTGGAATCTGATGCCTTCTGATTGTGCGCCTAATCTCAGGTTGTTATCTGCATAAAAGACATGGAGCCAGAAATCTTTCTGATTGACATGGGTATGGTTAATACATATTTTGCTCAATAAAAATGCAATTCCTAAGGAATACGGATGGGTTTTTGTTGTTATTCTATTCAAATAAACCTACCCTCTATAGTCTAGCCTATTATAGACTGATCATTTCTTTGTTCGTGGGCAAACGTACAATTTAGCAGGGGATGAAATAGTTTGCCCACTATGCGCACCATATTTAGCTGATGCGTGTTATCAGTGATGTCCTCTGACTGGGACAAAGGGAAGGAGGGACAGCAGGTTTAAAAGACGGCTTTCATACAGTTCCACCCACAGGCATCTTTTATTCCTGTATACTGAGTTTTATTGGAATAGTCTACTAACCCTGTGTACAGTCAATGGTGAGGCAGCGCACTGAGAGCGTATGAACAACTTCTCCTCTCCTCCTCCCCCCCCCCCCCCCCCCCCCCCCCCTCCTCCTCCTCCTCCTGGATCAGTGTTGTCGTCACACTATCACACAAGGGGAAGCACAGCAACATTACAGTTCCGTCCAGTGTGGTTGTAGCTGGTGATTGTAGAAACCAGAAAAGGCACGATTATCCAATCAGGACGACTGGAATATAGAGCTGCGACTTATATTCGGGAACATATTCAGATTTTGACCGTCTTGAATCGCTGGATCCTTCGAAGAAGCGCTGAAATCTTCTGACGTTTTTCCCCTTTTTACCGGAGCGCCGCTGCAGACAGATGAGATGGAAAATAAATAGTATGGATGATATTTAAATGTGGTTACAAAATGGCTGATAACAGAAAGCTATAAAAAGACGGCTCGACCTAATTCTAGTAGGAGCTCTTTAATGGGACTGAATTCCTCCACAGTGTTCTTACATGAACCCTGAACACCCGTCCTTCTGAACGGGTCACCTCCTCTTACAGAGGGGGAGGAAGCTGCTCTATCTGCTGCTTCTGTGAGGTTTTTATTAATGATATTATATCCTAAAGACATCCCCAACTGTTAAATCTGTTTAGTGAACTTCCCTGCTCTGTTTTGTGGACTTTAATGATGGACAGATAGAAGCAGCCTTATATCGGCATCATTCTGCCAAGTGTTACGACATTATAATCAAAAAGCAAATTACTTTGGTGGGTTGAATATTGTTTTAATGAACTTTTTTTGTCGTAAAGCCTGGACAAGTGTAGTTTATTGCTTAAGTTAGGGTAAGTTTCAGAATCTAAATATTATTTAGTTATATGGTTTTAGGTTGTAGTTTTGTAGGAGAGTTTGGTTTTCTAAAGCACAGAATCCGGGTTAGACCAGCCAGTTAAACTGAACTGGTGACAGGAAAACAACCAAACCCAACATGGCAGAGAGCTGGAAGAACTGTTTCGAAGAAGAGCTGATCTGTCCGATCTGTCTTCATGTGTTTGAAGAGCCCGTCCAGCTCCAGTGTAAACACAACTTCTGCCGGGGCTGCCTCTCCGAGGCCTGGGCCAAAGAGGCTGCCGGGGTCCGCTGCCCGGAGTGCAACCATGCATACCCCCAGAAACCCACCCTGGAGAAGAACATCAAACTAACCAACATCGTGGAGAAGTTCAACTCTTTAAATGTCGAGAAGACCCCCTCGGTGTTGCACTGTATCTTTTGCAGAAGGGGCCCTCCGATGCCAGCGCAGAAAGTTTGCCTTCGGTGCAAAGCCCCCTGCTGTCAGTCTCATGTCCAGACTCACCTGCAACAGCCTCTGCCGGCCACCGGGCACCTGCCCTCCCCGGCCCCCGGACTGGCCCCCGGGCACCTGCCCTCCCCGGCCCCCGGGCACCTGCTGGTGGACACGGAGGAGGTGAGGGCCTGGAGCTGTCCACAGCACGACGAGTACCGCCTGTTCCACTGTGAGGCGGAGCAGACTGCGGTGTGTCAGTACTGCTGCTTCTCCAGGTGCTCCTCCAGCC
This sequence comes from Neosalanx taihuensis, assembly GCA_030340665.1. Classification (NCBI taxonomy): domain Eukaryota; kingdom Metazoa; phylum Chordata; class Actinopteri; order Osmeriformes; family Salangidae; genus Neosalanx; species Neosalanx taihuensis. The sequence continues at coordinate 14,251,429 of CM059293.1, read as the reverse complement.
ACGGACACACCGTCTGCGACGTGGAGGTGCGGAGGAACGAGATCCGAGTAAGTGCACCCAAACGGGGCTAGAGGGGGCTGACTTCAATACAGCTACTCTTTTCAAAAGGCGGTCCAATTTCGCGTAGTTATTCGTGAATCGGCCATCAAATGGCTTATCAGCGCCAGTTTGTGTCCCCAATGTAGACATAGTGTTGTTGTTTGTGGATATGTGGTCCAGAGGTGTGTTGTTGTTGTTTGACCCTGAGGTTGTCACATCTGAAAGGCTCTATCTTACAGGAAGCTGTGATCCAACACAAGGCTCGAGGCTTTATCCTCTATCCTCATAAAGTGGGCTGTTTATAGTTGGACTTAAGCTCCATATGCACAGAAAAGGATGGGCAAGCTTTGCCCCCTTATCCCCCTCACACACACATCCACACACATGTCCTTACTGGCTGAGGCAGTAGTGTATCTTGCTCAGCTCGGGGTGCTAATGGGATCATGTATGGGTCATGTATGTAGTAAAGGGTGTGTGCATGTTTCCAGCATGTCCAGCTGTCCTTTGGGGCCAGAACACAGATAGAGCACAGTAGAATCACAGCACAGTAGACTCACAGACACACCACACAGCACAGACACACATTATTCTGTGTTTGATTATTAACTATTAACTATTCTGTGTTTGATTATTGATTATTAAACTGTTTCTCACAGTTACAGGATCTGTCTCCACTATCCAGTTCTTCTGTCCAGTCACTCCTCTACTGAATGTAAATTAAACTTTTTTGTACAAAAAATGATTCATACGGATAATAAGGTTTGCTTATGCGTGTGTTGGTGAATGGATCAGATGAATCAGATATATGTTCAAGTTCCTGTTAACGCAGTCCCACCCTCCCTTCACGCAGTGTCGAGCATGAAATCTGCCCAAACAGGAAGTAATGACTGAAAACCATGAGGGGTGGCACGCACTCTGACAGGAAGTTGGTTAATGTGTGTTTGAGTGTCTCGCAGGACAATTTATTGACAAGGATCTTCAGCGTTTGCCAGGGTGGAAAGTGGGTGAAAAAACAGATGTGTCCTACCGCCCCTGTCCTCCTGTCCCCGCCCCTGTCCTCCTGTCCCCGCCCCTGTCCTCCTATCCCCACCCCTGTCCCTGCTCCCGGTCCTCCTGTCCTACCGCCCCTGTCCTCCTGTCCCCGCCCCTGTCCTCCTGTCCTCACCCCTGTCCCTGCTCCCTGTCCTCCTGTCCTACAGCCCCTGTCCCCCTGTCCCCGCCCTCTGTCCTCCTGTCCTACAGCCCCTGTCCCCCTGTCCCCGCCCTCTGTCCTCCTGTCCTACAGCCCCTGTCCCCGCCACCTGTCCTCCTGTCCCCGCCCCCTGTCCCCGCCCCCTGTCCTCCATCTCAATGGGATGACACGTTGATGAGTTGACTTCCTGAGAAATACTTGGACAGTGAATCTACATCCTAACCTGCCAGGGAACAGTGAGGCTGCTATGCTAACCTGCCAGGGAACAGTGAGGCTGCTATGCTAACCTGCCAGGGAACAGTGAGGCTGCTATGCTAACCTGCCAGGGAACAGTGAGGCTGCTATGCTAACCTGCCAGGGAACAGTGAGGCTGCTATGCTAACCTGCCAGGGAACAGTGAGGCTGCTATGCTAACCTGCCAGGGAACAGTGAGGCTGCTATGCTAACCTGCCAGGGAACAGTGAGGCTGCTATGCTAACCCCAGGGAACAGTGAGGCTGCTATGCTAACCCCAGGGAACAGTGAGGCTGCTATGCTTACCCCAGGGAACAGTGAGGCTGCTATGCTAACCCCAGGGAACAGTGAGGCTGCTATGCTAACCCCAGGGAACAGTGAGGCTGCTATGCTAACCCCAGGGAACAGTGAGGCTGCTATGCTTACCCCAGGGAACAGTGAGGCTGCTATGCTAACCCCAGGGAACAGTGAGGCTGCTATGCTAACCCCAGGGAACAGTGAGGCTGCTATGCTAACCCCAGGGTTTCCAATAAGATGGCTGCTTCCTGGGTTCAACAGAAGAGTCACTAAACATGGTGGCTACTTGGTGTTGTTACTAAAGTATCTTGCCATATGTGTCATGAAGGAAGCTGGTGAAGGAGGGAGAGATGCGGAGGGTGAGGGAGGGTGTCAGGAAGCTGAGTAGTTAAGGCGTTAGGCTCATGATCGGAAGGTTATGAGTTTGATTCCCGGCTGTGGCAACATGATATTGTGTCCTTGGGCAAGGAACTTCACCCTACTTGCCTCAGGGGGAATGTCCCTGTGCTTGCTGTAAGTTGCTCTGGATAAGAGCGTCTGCTAAATGTAAATGTAGGGTGAGGGAGAGGAGGGAAGGGGGCCTGGAGTGTGATGGTGTCTTACCTCACAGGTGTGCTGTTGTGGGCTTGGCTTCACCAGCCCTGTGGACGTGTGGAGGAATTCTCTCTGTCTTGCTTTTTGTGTGTCGTGGCTTCGATGGAGGCAGAGAGAGGGAGGGAGAAATGACAGCTTCAACACACTCTACACTCTCTCCGTCACTCTCACACACCCACACATCCATCTCTGTGTGTTCTTTCATAACAGGAGGGTTTTTACATGGGGCTTCAACTCACACAGAACTTCATTAGACGAGCCTCTCCTCCCTCCACAGGAAGGAGGTGTTTACCTGACTCCCCCGCAAACTCCAGAAGTATCCTACCTCCTCTGCCTCTCTCTCTGCCTCTCTTTTTCACTCTTTCTCTCTTCCTCTCTCTCTGTCTGTCTTTCTCTCTCCTTCTCGGCCTCTCCCCATCTATCTGTCTCCTTTTCTTTCTCTTTCTTCTTGGATCTCTCCTCCTCCTCCTCTTATCTGGCCAGCTGTGTGTTGGGCTGTTGGCCAGCCCAGCTCAGAGACAGCACAGTGGTTCCCAGCCTGTTCTTACACACACAGCTAACACCCCTCCTCAGGACAGCTGAGCACACACACACAGGCCTGTCATATGTACCCACACACAACACAGGCACACCTGTTCAGCACACACACACACATACACACTTGGTAAGTGTACACACACAGAAACCTGTTAAATGTGTACACACACACAGAAACCTGTTAAATGTGTACACACACACACCTGTTAAGTCACATGTACGTACTGAACAGACTCACATTTTCCTCAGTGTTGAGTGGGAGTTTATTGGTGGTGATTCAGATTTAGAATATGGACCCAACACTGGTGTCTTTGTGGCAGTGATTGGGGGGGGATAAAGTTCCCCCTCATCATTCTTGTTGATGGGAGGTCGTTCCACTGGGGTGGGGGTGCGAGCGCCTCGCCTGTTCCAGGGGGCTATTTTAGTTTGAGGCTGTTGGCAAACCTCCGAACTGTTTCTGTAGAGCACAAAGCTCAAACCCCCATGTGAGCCCAGCTCTCTTCAGAGCTGCTTCTGTGACTCAAAGCATCTATAAAAAAGAAGAAGGTTTTGTGTGTGTGGGAAATACTGAACTTTCAATGCCTCACCTCTTCCCTCCCCCATAATGAGCTGGCAGTGTCATGTCTGAATATGAGTCAGGCTCAAACAATGTGGGGGGCGTTTTGATGACATGTTATGTGGAAAACTTGTCCTTTCCTTTTGAAAGAGACTGATGTCTCAACTTCCTGGTCCAGCCTAGCTCCACATGACCTCCCAGAAATACACACAGTGTGTGTGTGTGTGCTGAGGTAAAGGGTAGAGCACAGTATATAATTGAGAGCACTATTATGCATGCAGACAGAAGCTGTGTGTGTGTGTAGTGTGTGTTTGTGCGTGTCTGTGTGTGTGTGTGTGTGTTTGTGCGTGTCTGTGTGTGTGTGTGCGTGTGCGTGCGTGTGTGTGTGTGTGTGTGTGTGTGTGTGTGTGTGTGTGTGTGGTGTGTGTGTGGGAGGAGGAGGGGTGGAGGCAGGCTAAGGCTCTCTCTCTGGGGGATGTGGTTTCATTTTGTTGTAGCTCTCGTTTAGTGTCTGTTGGCCAAACAGACGCAGCCCAGAACAGAGAACCAGTGCTGCTGGCTCAGTCTCTCTCTCACAGCCTCAGAGTCTCTCTCTCTCTCTCTCTCTTAGCCTCAGTCTCTCTCTCCGAGGCTCAGTCTCTCTCTCTCCCAGCCTCAGTCTCTCTCTCCCAGGCTCAGTCTCTCTCTCTCACAGCCTCAATGTCTCTCTCTCTCTCTCCTAGCCTCAGTCTCTCTCTCCCAGGCTCAGTCTCTCTCTCTCCCAGTCTAAGTCTCTCTCTCCCAGTGTCAGTCTCCCTCTCCCAGGCTCAGTCTCTCTCTCTCCCAGTCTAAGTCTCTCTCTCCCAGTGTCAGTCTCCCTCTCCCAGGCTCAGTCTCTCTCTCTCCCAGCCTCAGTGTCTCTCTCCCAGCATAATTTTAGGAGATACCAGAAGAGAAGGGGAGGGAAGGGAGACGGAAGATGGTGTGTCAGAGAGGGCTAGAGAGGTAGAGGAGAGAGAGAGAGAGAGAGATAGATAGAGAGAGGAGGGGTGCTGAGACAACAAAACAGAGAGAGAGGATGAATGGACTGGAGTGTTTACTGGGCTGAACAGTCCCAGTCAGACTGTGTGGGAGTAAGTAGATAAGAGCAACACAGGAAAAAAGTGCCTCTGAGAGGCCTGTTGCTGTGATACCAGAGCAACACTATGATCCACTTGCCTGCTGGAATTCTCTTCTTCTGCTCCATCCCTCCATCTCTCTTCCATTCCTCCTGTCCCTCACTCTGTCAGCTTGCTCTCTCTTTGTTAATTTCTCTCCACCCATCTCTATTAGTTACTTTCGCTTTACATCTGTGTTTCTCCCTCCCCCCCCTCTCTCTCCATCTCTCTCTCCCTCTCTGTCTCCCTCTTTCCCTCTCTCTCCCTTTCAACCTCTTTCCCTCTCTTCCTTTCTCCCACTCTCTCTCTCTCTCTCTCTCTCTCTCTCTCTCTCTCTCTCTCTCTCTCTCATCGCTCTCTCTCTCCTTCTCTGTCCCTCCATGTCTTTCAGTTTCTCTCCATCTCTCTTTGTCCGTTTCTCCAACATTTCTCCAGCTGTTCATCTACCCATATTTCGCTTTATTTGTTTCTCCCTCATCTATCTGTTTTTCAGTCTATCCATCTCTGTCTTTAATTGTTTCCCTCCTGTCTCACTCTCTCTCCTCTCTCTTTATTAGTTTCTTTTTCCTCCCCATCTCGCTGGCCCCCTCTCTAGCAGCTGTCAGAGGGATAATACTTCAGGCATCTGAGCTCTTCCATGCCGGCTGAGGTGCATTCAAGCAGCCACACTCTTTGAAATGGCGTCTTCATCAGCAATTTAACACCATTTATTTCCAGAAGTCATTCAGGCACATTTATCAAAAGAGCGAGATGGTTCTACACTCACGCAGTCATGGACCCATCCAGAGGCATGTTCATGCTCAGCACTCTGGGATCCATCCAGACGTGGCTTCAGTAAAGCTTCAGTATGAGACTGTTCAGTGCTTTGGGACATGAAAATGCATTTCTGTGCTTCATTTATAGAATGTTGTGTTCTGTACATCTGGGAATGACAGCCACATCATAGACAGGAAACAAATGCTGCTTCCTACCTGCTCACTGAACACCCAACGAAGCCTGTTAACAGAAAAAGATGTCAGCAAATTATGCCAAAACATTTATTCAAATAAAACAATAAGACAGTCTTTAAATCTGTGGACAGATCAGAGGAGTAGGTACTGACAAAAGAGGAGGGAGATTCACAGTGTCTCTGCAGACTTACACACGTCTTTACACACGTCTTTACACACGTCTTTACACACGTCTTTACACACGTCTCTACACACGTCTCTGTACACGTTTTTACACACGTCTTTGCACAGGTCTTTACACACGTCTCTGCACACATCTTTACACACGTCTTTGCACACGTCTTTACACACGTCTCTACACACGTCTCTGTACACGTTTTTACACACGTCTTTGCACAGGTCTTTACACACGTCTCTGCACACATCTTTACGCCCGTCTTTACACACGTCTCTACACGCGTCTTTACACACGTCTTTACACAGGTCTCTGCACACGTCTTTACACAGGTCTCTGCACACGTCTTTACACGTCTGTATACCAGCTAGCACCTGGTTTGTCTCTAGGCTCCAGACACACAGTTATGTAATGATTCCACCCACATGGTGGATTTGATCTCATATTCTGGATTAACTGAGTGAGCAACATACTAGATATGAGATGCCATTTTTAGACTGTATATTCCAGACAGTACAGTCAGAGTAGTGACTCAGCTGGTGCCTCAGGATAGGTGGAGTCTCACACACCTGGTGCTACCTGACCTTAGTTTGCTCTGTCAGCCACTTCCTTCTCTTCACTTTGACCACTGCAGCATGACTATCAGTCACTGACAGAGAGACCAGGCCACACAAAGAGAGACCTACTGTTAACACAATGACAGACGGACAAGCTGGGTTTTCCCTTTTTTCTCTCATTCCCCCTCTCTTTCTGACACCTTTTTAGTTCCCCCTCACTCCCCCTCTCTCTCTCTTCTCTTTCTCTTCTCTCACTCCCTCTCTCTCACTCTCACTCTCTCTCTCCTCTCACTCCCTGTATTTCTCTCTTCTCTTACTCTCTATCTCTCTCTCTTCTCTCACTCCCTGTATCTCTCTCTTCTCTCACTCTCTATCTCTCTCTTCTCCCACTCTCTTGCTCTCTCCTCTCACTCCCTGTATCTCTCTCTTCTCTCACTCTCGATCTCTCTCTTCTCTTATCTCTCTTGCTCTCTCTATTCTCTCACCCCCTGTATCTCTCTATTCTCACAATCTCTTCTCTTACTCCCTGTATCGCTCTCTCTTCTCACTCCCTTGCTCTCTCTCTCCCTGTCAATCTGATTCCTTCTCTCTCCTCCCTCTGTTTCTCACATGTTCTCATATTGTATAAATACATACAGACACAAGTGCATTGTTGCCATGGCAGCAGCCTCCTCCCCTCTGCACATGCTAGGTACCTTTGTGATAAAACTGACCACGGTGCAGTCACTGCTGCATGAACTGTCTCTGTGTGTCTCTGCAGATCTGTGTGTGTGTGTGTGTTTGGTGTGTGTCTGTGTGTGTCTGTGCAGATCTGTGTGTGTGTGTCTGTGTGTGTCTCTCCAGATCTGTGTGTGTGTGTGTGTGTGTGTTTGCTGTGTGTCTGTGCAGATCTGTGTGTGTGTCTGGCGTGTGTCTGTGTGTGTCTGTGCAGATCTGTGTGTGTGTGTGTCTGGCGTGTGTCTGTGTGTGTCTGTGCAGATCTGTGTGTGTGTGTCTGTGTGTGTCTCTCCAGATCTGTGTGTGTCTGTGTGTCTGTGTGTGTCTCTCCAGATCTGTGTGTGTGTGTGTGTGTCTGTGCAGATCTGTGTGTTTGTCCGAGGCTCTGATGTGTCTCCGTCTGTCTCAGGAGAGAGGATGGAAGAGAGGAGGCCTAATAAAGGAGAGGGAAGGATATTGGTCAGAGCATCTGTGGGCTCATATTGTGCGTGTGTGTGTGTTTAAGGATGTGCGCCAGAGTAGAGTTTGGTTCTTAAGTCTTGTGATTAGATGTATGACTGACCCTTGTGTGTGTATCTTTACCCCCTCTCTCACTATCTCTCTCTGTCTCTCTGTCTCTCTCTCTCTCTCTCTCTCTCTCTCTGTATGTCTCTCTCTCTCTAGAACATGTTGATGAAACAGCAGGAGAGGATAGAGGATCGAGTTCAGGACATCGAGGAGCAACTCTGCAGGCTGGAGTCAGACAAGACACAGGTGGAGGTAGGACACACACACACAGAGACACACACACTCACTCACACCGACACACACATACAGAGACACACACACAGAGACACACACAGAGAGACACACACAGAGACACACATTCACACAGAGACACACTCACACACAGACACACACATACAGAGACACACACACTCACTCACACCGACACACACACACAGAGACACACACACACACAGAGACACACACACAGACACACACGCAGAGACACACACTCACACAGAGACACACTCACACACAGACACACACACAGAGACACACACACACAGACACACACACTGCTCTAGAAAGTAGAAAATGGAGTGAGAAAATCTGTGGATAGTGGTAGATGGTCAACCTTACACCGCTGTCTGTGTGCGCGTCTGTGTATGTGCGTGTGTCTCCTCCAGGATGCTGTGTGTGAGTTGAAGGAGCAGGTGAGGTCTCAGTACAGGCGGATGCAGCTGATGCTGGAAGAGGACCTGAGTGAGACCATACAGCTGCTAGACCGAGCCCACTCCAGATACCGACAGGAGAACTCCCAGCAGGCCTTACGGCTCAGCGAGAGGAGACAGGAAGCAGACAAGTTACTGAGCTCGGTTCAGATGGTCCTGGACAGGGCCGAGGACATCAACTTCATGAAGGTATCACTCCCACACACACACACACACGCACAAACACACACACGCAGTGGACTTGACTGACGAGTGTGTTTGCCTGTTTCAGAACACCAAACCTGTGAAGCTGTTGAGTGACAGGTGAGTGCTCGCTGTGCTGATCACACCTGAGAGAAGCCAGTGTGTGTGTGTGTGTGTCTGCTGGAACGCTGCCCCTTCAGAGACCACCCTCTTCTAGAACACTTCCTCCAGGTCTAGTGGGTTTGGGTGTGCTGAGGAACATCTCGTTCATTCCCCACCATGCCTATCCCGTTTGTGTGTGTGGTTGTGTGTGGGTGTGTGGGTGTGGGTGTGTCTGTGTGTGTGTGTGCTCGCTCAGATCCCAGTCCTGTCTGGGCAGTGGCCTCCCTCCTCACAAGGTCGGCCATCTGAACTCCAAGCTCCTCCTCTCTGAGGTCTCCAAGAAGGAGAAGAACCTGCACAAGCTGCTGGAAGGTAAGAGAGGAGAGGAGAGGAGGGGAGGAGAGGAGAAGGGAGGAGGAGAGGGGAGGAGAGTAGGGGAGGACAGAGGAGATGCTGGTACCAGTGCTGTGTTATCGTTCTCTATTACTAAATGTGGAAACGCTGAGGGGGGGAAATAAGGAGATGATAAAAGAAGGAAGAAAGTGAGAGAAGGAAAGAGGAGAGTGTGATGGAGTAGAAAGCTTAAATAACGCTGACTAACTCCTGTACATACTAGTTTTACAATGCTCTTAAGTTTTTTTTTATTTCCACAAATATGTATATTTTTTAAACAGTATTTTCTCCCCCCCCCTATTCTTTCTCATCCTCATGCCACCCTCCTCTGCACCTCCTCCCCCTATACTCTCCTCCTCTTCATCTCCTCCCCCTGTACTCTCCTCCTCTGCACCTCCTCCCCCTGTACTCTCCTCCTCTGTATCTCCTCCCCCTGTACTCTCCTCCTCTGTATCTCCTCCCCCTATACTCTCCTCCTCTGTATCTCCTCCCCCTGTACTCTCCTCCTCTGTATCTCCTCCCCCTATACTCTCCTCCTCTTCATCTCCTCCCCCTGTACTCTCCTCCTCTGCACCTCCTCCCCCTGTACTCTCCTCCTCTGTATCTCCTCCCCCTGTACTCTCCTCCTCTGTATCTCCTCCCCCTATACTCTCCTCCTCTGTATCTCCTCCCCCTGTACTCTCCTCCTCTGTATCTCCTCCCCCTGTACTCTCCTCCTCTTCATCTCCTCCCCCTGTACTCTCCTCCTCTGCACCTCCTCCTGTACTCTCCTCCTCTGCACCTCCTCCCCCTGTACTCTCCTCCTCTGTATCTCCTCCCCCTGTACTCTCCTCCTCTGCACCTCCTCCCCCTGTACTCTCCTCCTCCGTATCTCCTCCCCCTATACTCTCCTCCTCTGCACTTCCTCCCCCTGACTCTCCTCCTCCGTATCTCCTCCCCCTGTACTCTCCTCCTCTGTATCTCCTCCTCTGTATCTCCTCCCCCTATACTCTCCTCCTCTGTATCTCCTCCCCCTGTACTCTCCTCCTCTGCACCTCCTCCCCCTGTACTCTCCTCCTCTGCACCTCCTCCCCCTGTACTCTCCTCCTCCGTATCTCCTCCCCCTGTACTCTCCTCCTCTGCACCTCCTCCCCCTGTACTCTCCTCCTCTGTATCTCCTCCCCCTGTACTCTTCTCTTCTGTATATCCTCCTCCTATACTCTCCTCCTCTGCACCACCTCCCTGTACTCTCCTCCTAGTGCCCTTCAGTGCTCCTCTGCTCCTTCTCCAGACAGTGCCGTACCCAGCCACCTCCCACGCCCCCTCCTCCTCCTCTTCCTCTGGGCCAGAGAAGCGCAAACACTCCAACGCCTTCCCCGAGGGCTCCGGAGGGGCCCACAGCTTCCAGGATCCTTCCCCCAGCGCCAAGCAGCCCTACTCGGGTAGCCAGGGCCGTCAGGGGCCCTCCTCGTCTTCCTCCGAGGGCTCCTCCCAGGCTCTGAACCCCAGCTTGGGCGCTAGCTCCTCAGTCCAACACATCAGTGTTCTGGGGGCCAGCTCCAGCGGCTCTTCATCGGCCCCTCACCATACGACTCCGGTATTCCCCCCTTCCCACTACCCCAGTGGGGGCCCCTCTCAACAGGCTGTCTTGCCTGAGTATGCAGGCAGGAAGATCCTTATGTGTACCATGGATAACTGCTATTGCTCCGGGGTGCCCCCTCGCACCCATCCACCCTACCCGAGATCAGGCTCCTTCCCCTGGGTGACCTCGCAGGAGTACCCCCCTCACCCCCAGCTGTCGTCCGGAGCCTCGGCCATGCAGGGTCTGTCCATGAGGGACTGGATAGATGCCTCGCAGACACACAGACACCCGGACTTCTACGGGCTGTACGGACAGTCCTCAGCCAAGCACTACGTCACAAGTTAAAAGTGAACTGTCCCTTTAAACCTGCTGGATCCCAGTCTACTTCCTGCTTTCACTAGTCTACAAACTAGTTCATTTTTCTTTCCCTCTCTGTGGGGATGACAGCTCATAGACAGGATTCCCGCTGGTGTGATTAAGAACACATTAGAATGCGTAATGATATATATATATATATATAACAGGCTGTTAAGGATGGAAAGTAGATTTGCTTTGGATAATTATTGTTTTACGTTTGTTCATACCAATGTTTTGCTTTGACTGGAATTCTAAGTGATGACATTTTGGTCTTAACCATATTCAGGAAGTTATTTGTCTTAAAGTAAGTATTTCCTCTCCACAGAGAGAATTGTTATTGACTAAATCCATAGACTGCAGTGCCTGAGAAGCCCTTAGATCTCATTTGATTTCCTGAAAGCAGTTTGAACTTCCAGTCCCGAAGCTCTTCTAATGTGTTGCTGAAAGCCTTCTGATGGTGTCTGATGGATCTTCCACAGGGCCTGGCAGCATGGGGAAGAAACAGCTGTCAGTTTTTTCATGACTTTTATACCAGATAACAAATGGAATTAAACTGTTATTGTACACAAAAATAAACAAATCAATGTACTTCAGAACAAGACTATTACATATTGTTTGATTAGGGCTAAAAGGATATATATGTAATATTGCTGTTTGTGTTATTTCAAGACATCAGCTCAGACCTGAAGCTAATTTCTCATGCTAAACCAGGGGTGTAAAACCTTCCAGCTGGGAGGCTTTCAAAGAGCTCCGTTAGTGTGTGTTCACTGTTCTTTTACTGTTGTGTTGGTTACACTTTAACCTGAGCAAACCTGCTCCCCCGCAGGTGTGTGTGTGTGTGTGTGTGTGTGTGTGTGTGTGTGTGTGTGTGTGTGTGTGTGTGTGTGTGTGTGTGTGTGTGTGTGTGTGTGTGTGTGTGTGTGTGTGTGTGTGTGTGTGTGTGTGTGTGAGCTCTTCACTGAGAGAAGTTGTGTTCGTTTCAGAGAGGGATGTGTTCATTAGCTCCATACTACTCTATCTACATTGATTCACTTAGCAGATACTTTCATCTGAAGTGACGCACAGATAGTATATGTCACCCGTTTATGGAAGCTGTCCTACTCTGGATACAACCAGTGAACTGAGTCAGGGAAGAAGAGCCAATAGGAAGGTCACGAAGTCTACAGCAGACTATCTTACATGCCACCACACTCTAAACAGCCATAATAAAGGCCAGTAATGGAGCCTGTCCTGCTCCTGGGAGCCTGTTGGAAGTGTGGGAAGATTCTGCTGTGGGAGAGATCAGCCTATCACAGCACCTCATGTGGGAGAGATCAGCCTGTCATAGCACCTCATGTGGGAGAGATCAGCCTATCATAACACCTCATTTGAGAGAGATTTCCTTGTCTCTGTAAGAAGTGTTAGGTTGCCTCCCAGCATTCATTGAGAACGATCAACTGTAAACCCTCCCCCTCTTTTCTCCCATCCTTTCCCCCCTCCCTCTTTTCCTCCCTCTTCTCTCCTCTTGCTCCCCCTCTCTCCTGTGGGATCAGTTGATTGCATCTGATGCTGCAGAGGATGGATAGAATAGCTGATGATATAAGCACAGACTTCTTAATGAGGCCTGAGACTGCACAGTCATCCAACTCCCTCCCTCCCTTCATCCCTCCTTCCCTCCCTCCCTTTGTCCTCCAGGATATGGAGGTGGTATGAGGGGAGGGTTGGGTTGAAATGCTGAGCTAGGTGTAGGAGAGGACAGAGGTACAGAAAAAGTGGCAAGAGAATGATGGAACTTTGTCATGAAACTGCACAACTTCTGAAATGTTCTGCTGGTGTCCTGATCTTAGTCCTGCTGCTGTGTGTTTACATGGAGCACAGTTAGCTTTTCGTAGCTTCTTTTGACTGTGTGTTCTTTAAGCCCCCCCGTCCCTGAGGGGGGAGGAGAAGAGGGGCTGGGTTTACATGTTTAGATGTTTACCATCTTTCAGGCTGTGTGGAGTGTGTTCATGAGTGTGTACAGGGAGTGACATGTATGTGGCTTGTCATGCTCAACTGTACTCTCTCCCTATCTCTCTCTGTCTCTCTCTCTCTGTTGCTCTCTGTCTGTTTCTCCCTCTCTCTCCCTATCTCTTTCTTTCTCCCTGTCTCTCTCTGTCTCTTCCTCCCTCTCTCTCTCCTCTCTATCTCTCCATGTGTCTCTGTCTCTTCCTCTCCCTCGCTCTCTCTCTCCCATTCTCTCTCCCTTATCTCTCCCTGTCTCTCTTTCTTCTTCCTTCTCTCTCTTTCCCTCTTTCTCTGTCTTTGATGGTTCTGTAAAGGTTGTGGATGAGCCAGTAGAGCTGGAACTGTTTTAACACACTTTAAAATGTTCTGCCAATCCTCACTCCTCATTTTTGTCTAGAAATCATCTGGATGTCTGGAACGGTGGAATACTGTTGGAGAGGCAATACAAACCTATCTATTCTATCTCTCTTTCTCTGCTTTCTATCTCCACTAACTAATCTTTTTTCTCTCTCTATGCCTTTTCTCTTTCCCTCCACTGTTGTTCCCTTCACTCATCTCCCTTCACTCATCTCCCTTCACTCATCTTTCTCTCTCTCTTCGTACACATGTCCCGTCCCCCCCTGCCCTGTGCTGCCCTGTGCTGCTCTGTGCTGCCCTGTGCTGCTCTGTGTTGCCCTGTGCTGCTCTGTGCTGCTCTGTGCTGCTCTGTGCTGCCCTGTGCTGCTCTGTGTTGCCCTGTGCTGCTCTGTGCTGCCCTGTGTTGCCCTGAGCTGCTCTGCTGTGTGCTGCTCTATGCTGGCTTCTGTCTGGAATGCTCTGTTTGACTGGGTTCTCCTCAGAGGTTAGTGGGAGTGGTTCTATGCTGTGTAGGAGAATGTGTGCTCAGGTGTCACTGAACCATCATCATGTTGGTGTGTGTTTTCCTATGAAATGGTGTGACTTGAGTTTGAGTGTGATGTGTGTGTGTGTGTGTGTGTGTGTGTGTGTGTGTGTGTGTGTGTGTGTGTGTGTGTGTGTGTGTGTGTGTGTGTGTGTGTGTGTGTGTGTGTGTGGGTAAAGCCTAAGCTGTGCTGTACTATGGCAGGTGTGCAGAGAAAGACTGAGAAGGTTAATATGTACACACCCTGGCCTATGCCTGTTAGGGTTGTGTGACTGTGTGTGTGTGTGTGTGAGAGAGTGACACACACAGAGAGAGAGGGAGGGTGTCAGTATATCTCTGTACTGGGGAGATGTCAGCTGTTGTGCAGCTGCCGTTTGTGTGTTTTACCCTGCAGGTTTGTAGGAACACACACACACACACACACACACACACACACTAACATGCAAACACACTAACACACACACTCACACACCTTTAATGTTGCTTTGCATAACTGAAGACATTTACAAAATTGTCACACTATTTTATAAACAGTGTATTTCTCATGCTGTCTCTCTCTAACACACATGCATGCGCACACACACAGACACACACTCACAGTATACCAGTTCTTCAACAAATAAGTTAATATAGTGTGAAAGATTAGAACAATATCCTGTTATCCTGAGCTGAGGTCTTATCTGGTGATTTTCATTAACCTAACAAAGGTTTCCAGAATTCCTCATGCATGTGTTTCTGTGTGTCTGTTTAATCAGTCAGCTCAGAAACAAGCAGAACAGAGAACACAGAGGAAACAATAAAGGTATTTCTATCTGCAGCACAACCACATTACACAAGTACACACAGACACAGACATACATCAGGAGGCTTTTACAGACACATACAGCTTTTACACAGACTGTGTTACAACACACTACAGCTTGAAAAGGAGACGTTTTTGGCACAGAAATTAGGCCAAGGACAAAACATGAACAATAGGTTTTATATCAATCCACTGATGTGACTAAGGAGACAAACAATAACAGAACTAGAATAACTTTTAATCGCCAGGCAAGATACACAAACACAGAATTTACTGTGGCATGACAGAGCAAAATTAGAACATATATTAGCGTAAGATAAAATAGAATAAAAAATAAAGATGAAATACAATTGAAAAATGTATATCTACAGTATTTCCAAGATGTTCTAATGAGTTTGGAATGTACACACACACACACATTTTGTGTCATTTTGTCTTTCACACCTGTTATTCCTGACATCCTGCAGTAAACCTCTAAAACTCATAACCATCCCTCACTAGTGAGGATGTCAAGGACGCAGGTGGCAGAAAGCAGGAAGCATCCTCACGAACAGTATTGGAACGTGGCCCTTCAGTGACAGAACAGGAAGTGAGGTGGAGGATTTAAAGACACAGTACAAACAACCTGTGCGTCGCTTTAGCTAACGAGCAAATAATAATAATACTGCCTCGGAATAAACAATACTGCATCGGAATAAATACTGCCGTGAGCAGCTGGAGGTTAGTTTTTGTAAACAAGCGTCATTATGACGCGGCCAGAGGCTGACATAGAGGCGGAGCCAGCTGATCAGCAAGTTAATTGGACGACGTGCTGCCACGTGACCCCTCCCTGCGTTTATTGACTCCAGAATGTGGAAACGTGTCAAACTAATCTGTTAACTACATCCAAGTCTGATCTTAACTACATCCATTTCAACTAAGAGTTTGTGTTCCGACGCGTATTTTGACCTATCAAGGTATGTAGCAAATCAGTCCTGTATTGTTGAGCTCCATGTAGAAACACGTGTTCCCTGCTGTGTGGCTCAGTGATCCACATGAAGCTGCTGCTCAGATCAGACATGTCGCTGCTTCACATGCTGCAGGTCAACATACAGGAAGAGTACTGACATGTATTCATTTAGCAGAGGCCTTTATCTTAAGTGACTTACAAGAGAGAGACAAGAGTATTGACAGTCATGTTTGCAGTTTGATGGTCAGTACTGCGAAGTGACTCTGAAACTAGTTAGGACAGCAGACACAGTGTTGTGATCTACATAGAGTGGCGCTTCAACATTGATTTACACCCAGGGTAGACCCCCTTCTACCCCCCCCCCCCCCTTCCCCCACCTCTAGTGGCAGAGGTGCTCCAAAATATTTTAGAAGAGGCCCTGAAATTGCAATATAAATCAAAAGACTGTTATGGTAAGACTGATTATGTTCTATCCAGCTAAAACCGCCTGGGGTCAAACTGACACCTAACATACTAGGAGGGTTACATACATGCCCTTACATGCTATCATCACATGCAAATCTAACTTTTAGGGAGGAGCCATCGTCTCCTTGGTTACTGCCTCAATCTCTATGCATGGCACTGGCACACTTTTAATTATGACTTGTTAAACTAGACTTTATCACGAAATGGAGTTAGATAAAAATTAAAAAATACCTTGCAACAATAAGCTTTTTCTTTTTTTTTATGCTGGTGCTCCCCCTATGTGACTTGTCTGGCCGTCCCTAAAGCCGCCCCTGAGTGTTGGGATCCTTTCCTCTGCCTCCTCTCTCCTGCCAGGGAAGCTGGGATGGACCTCAGGGGGTTTGACATCGACGCCCCTCGCTGGGACCAGAGCACCTTCAGGGGCCGTTTGAAACACTTCTTCAACATCACAGACTGTCGCACGGCCCTGCTGCCAGACTCCAGCCTGGACCAGGCCCGAGAGCTTGTGGACAGCTGCAGGTGGGGGGAGGGGGGAGGGAGGGAGGGAGGGATGGAGGGAGGAGGACAGGGGAGGACAGGGGAGGAAGAGGGAGTAGGAGGGGAGAGGAAGAGGGTGGGGGGGAGTGAATAAGTAAGGGAGTAAAAACTTAAATAATGTTTCCATTATCAATTACTAAGAGGAATTCCATTAGAATGTGCTGGCCCATTTTGTGTGTGTGTGTGTGTGTGTGTGTATGTAAATATATATATATGTGTGTGTGTGTGTTGTCAGAGCAGGCAGTGTTCCCCCAGGTACCACTGAGCAGCAGCTGCTCTATGCTAAGAAGCTCTATGACTCCGCCTTCCACCCTGACACGGGTGACCGCATGAATCTGATTGGCCGGATGTCCTTCCAGGTTCCAGGAGGAATGGCAATCACAGGCTTCATGCTGCAGTTCTACAGGTGGGCTGTGGCAAATATCCACACCATCATATCTGGATGTCAACACATGGCAGGGCATTATGGGATACGGGCCTCTGATCACAGGTTGTGCTAACCTGTGCTTGACTCCTGTGGTGGTGTTGGTTAAGAGTGTGTGTGTGTGTGTATCTGCAGGTCAGTGCCTGCTGTAGTGTTTTGGCAGTGGGTGAACCAGTCCTTCAATGCCCTGGTCAACTACACCAACCGCAACGCTGCTTCACCCATCTCCAACAAGTAAGTTTGACTGGACCAGGTCCAGAACCCCAAAATACCCTACCAGGCAGGAGACTGTGAGGGGGAGAACTAGCAGAGAGAGTTCCTCTTGTTCCTATCACTGAAGAGACCTGTGTGTGTGTGTTGCCAGGCAGATTGGAGTGGCGTACATCACAGCTACCAGTACAGCTCTGGCCACAGCTGTGGGTCTGAACCTCTACACCAAGGTACCTTCTCCAGCAGCTCACCAGTGACTAACAAGCTTCTTATCTGCCTTCAAACTATGGAGTCTGAATCAGACTCTGAATCAGTGGCCCCATTCTATACGACCATCCAGCAGTATTGTGTTGTCTATGCTTGCCTCGTATAATACGTAATACGTATTGCATTTGCATACACCCCTACACACGATACGCTTTTTGATGAGAGACGGTTTTTCTTTTTACTTTTTTTCTCCATCTTGAGCCGGGTCACGCTTTAGTTTCCCTTCCATCATGAATACATCTGTACATCATAGCAGCCGGCTTTCTCCCTAAACCAATCATAATGGACCGGCACGTCACGTGGTTCAGCGGCGAGCAAGGAAGAAATACATACTTTTCGAAACGCAACAGCATGAGTGAGTGAAGAGATACAGATAATTATAGATAATAAACGGTACTCGATGCCTTCACGCAACTATTTTTCAAATGTTGCAATACCTGCCATGTACGACGAGAAGCGGGCAGCTGTCGAGGCCGAATTAAGAGAAGTAGAAACTTCTCAGCAACATCGGATCTATGGTCCAGTCGGACCATGGAACCTTATGAGTCTGACGGTCCATTTTATAGCGAATTACTTCACCATGAAAAGCAGATGCCTGCAATATTTATGTTTGCTGTTAACTATTTACGTATTCGAGTTGTATTGTTTATTGGGTCAGTGGTGAGAAGTTCAAGTGGGCCCCAAGTTGGAAAAGGTTCCTGTTCAATATTAAGCCTTTTGTGCTTTTTGTGAAAAAGCTCGTCTTGCACTTAATGAACAGCTTAGTAGCTCAATAGTTGTTCAATCATTTTGTTACGCTAACTGCAAATATGCAAATTTTGGATTTAAATAAAAATTGAAAAAAAAGTGCTGAAAATCGTGATATACATTTTTATCAAGAAAATCGCGATACGCATTTTCTTCCAGAATCGCGCAGCCCTAGTTCTGACCATGTCCATGACCCCACCCTTCTGTGTCTGTACCGCTGTTTATAACCCCACCCCCACCCCCCCCACCTCCAGAAAGCCCCTCCCCTGGTCGCTCGCTGGGTGCCATTTGCAGCTGTGGCAGCAGCGAACTGTGTGAACATCCCCATGATGAGACAACAGTAAGTAGCCAATCAGATCAACATGTATGTGTGCAGACCTTCTTAAAGCAGTGTCACAGAGGGCTTCACATACGCCCATAGAACTGCCCCTCAACCAACCTAAACCCTCAAAGACAAGCTTTTACCCTCAAGTATAACTGCTGTGTGTGTGGTAATGATCACGTGTGTGTGTGTGTGTGTGTGGTATTCATCGTGTGTATGTGTGTGTGTCTCCAGGGAGATTCTGAATGGCATTACCATCACAGATGAGAACGGTAACAAGTTGGGAGAGTCTCGGGTCAGTATCAAACTGAAGCAGCACACTGCATCAAGAGGCTGCTCGCTAAATCTCTCTCCCTCCCTCGCTCCTCTTCTCACTCCTGTCTTTCTCCCTCTCAGAAAGCTGCCATTAAGGGCATCACTCAGGTAGTGATCTCTCGTGTTACCATGGCAGCCCCAGGCATGAGTAAGAATGAGTTTGAAAGCAGAACATTTGTATTATTTCATCACATCTTCCTCTCAGCACTTCCTCTTAGCATTCATACGCCTGTTCTTCTTTTTCCTCAGTCATTCTGCCGATTGTCATGCAGAGATTAGAGAAATACAAGTTCATGCAGGTAAGTTTGTGTGCAAATGTGGCCATGTTGTCCGTCCGTCCCCCCCCCCCCCTCCACATGTTGAACTGGGGTAACATGCCCCCCCCCCCCCCCCCCCCCCCCCCCGCCACCTGTTGAACTGGGGTAACATGCCCCCCCTCCACCTGTAATGAGGTGTGGTCAGTCAGGACTGTTCAGAGCTCAAACCCTGCTGTGGGTAAGAGGGAGGGAGGCTGTGGGTAAGAGAGGGGGGCTGTGGGTAAGAGGGAGGGAGGCTGTGGGTAAGAGGGAGGGAGGCTGTGGGTAAGAGGGAGGGAGGCTGTGGGTAAGAGAGGGGGGCTGTGGGTAAGAGGGAGGGAGGCTGTGGGTAAGAGAGGGGGGCTGTGGGTAAGAGAGGGGGGCTGTGGGTAAGAGGGAGGGAGGCTGTGGGTAAGAGAGGGGGGCTGTGCCATGCCAGTGACTGATGTGACGAGTGTGTGATGAAAGCACAGTGTGGTGTGAGAGTGGTAGACAGAGGAAAGGAGGGATAAAGGAGGAAGATGTACTTATCCTTCACTAGACTGTTGATAAGGTCTCTTGTTCTATTATTTTGCTGTGTAAAGTACCAAGTCAGTGACGTTCATTGGCAAATACAAGGTCAAGAGAAAATTAAAGTATTTTGTCATATTTAAATAAATTAAGTATTTCTGGCAAATCTGTGAGGTGCAGATCTCAGGACTGGGCAAATAATCCAGGAATGAAGGCCAGTTAAATAGGATCACAATATGGGAGGGAGGTGACCATCAATATAGCTTTGCAAGTACAGAAAGATGCATGGTGCTAGATAGCTTTAGTTCCTAGAAAGTTCCTAGAAATGACATTGTTGTTAATCCTATTTTCCCGGTTGGTTGCATGACATTATACACTTTGGTAGCCTTATGACCTCAGCCTAGTGACATTTCCTACTTGCATCTTACAAAGAACTGACCAGGGGTCATTGTCTCATGAGCCAATATAACTGGGTAAAGATCAGACATGGTTTCTTCTAAACGTTATAAAAGTTACAAAGTAATCATGAGTTGTAATCTTTCCTTCTTGTTAATACAATGGTTAATGATAGACCTCTTCACTGTGTTCCAGAAAATCACCTTCCTTCATGGACCACTGCAAGTGATGATGGTGGGAGTGTTGTAAGTCCAGGCTAACTGGTTTGGGTACTGTTGTGGTTCTTCCCTTGATGTGTGTTTCATAATCTGACTACCCGCAATGTTTGGGGTCTATCATGTAATGATCAGTGACCGATGCTCTGTTGGAAGTTGCTGTTTTCAAATGCTAAATGAATACATGTACCTGTAATGTAAATGTCTGACCTGTAAACTATCATCATGTAGAAAAGATTGGGAACATCTCTCCTGTGGCTTCTTGTAACTCTCTTCTCTTCTCCACTCTCCTCTCCTTCCTTCCTCCCTCCTCTCCTCCTTCCTCCCCTACTCTCCTCTTCTCCTCTCCTCCCTCCTCTTCACCTCCCCTCTTCCCTCCTCTCCTAGCCTTGTCTTCATGGTACCAGTAGCTTGCTCCCTCTTCCCTCAGAGATGGTAAGACACACTCTCTCCATCCCAACATACCTTGTGCTTTACCTGCAGTGGGTCAGTACTCATGAACCCTTGTTATCTTCAGGGGCCAGAATGACCTGCCACTGTTTAACGCACACACACACACACAAAATCTTTCGGATCCATGTGCAGCATGACTGCAGGTAACAGGGTAAAATGTAATAAACCTACTTTACTTCAGGCTTGAAAAAGGGACATTTAGGACCCTTAGCACAGGGGGAGTTACAGACTATGAAGAGAGCAGGAGGGTTAAAGTGGAAGTGCCTGTGTTTTGTCTTTTCCCTCCAGTTCTATTGCTGTTTCCAAGCTGGAACCAGAGCTCAGACAAGCCATCCTGTCTCAGTATGGAGATGGAATACATCAAGTCTACTTCAACAAGGGGCTATGAGGCATGGCTGCCCTGACAACAACCACCAATGAAAACAGATGTTTATGTTTGTGAACTTTCTCTTCCGGGCCGAACCTTTTATAATTGTCTTGCTGTTACTTTTTCCTTTTTATGTTTCAATGTTTTATGTTCGATCAATTAATTAATCATGAATGTGAGTTTCAGGAGATGTTTGGTGTGAAGAGATCATTCGATTCAGAAAAGGTCCAGTCATGGAACTGCAGTAATGGTTCTACCTTCTCAGACTTACCATGCAGTGAACTGAACTATGACAGAGGCAGTTCTGTGTTCCCAGGGTCTAGATTAGGGCTGGGAGAACCTTAGCTGTAGCTCAAGGTTGCTGTGTCTTTCCTTAATGATAAGAACATGTTGTCGTTTAAATATAAACTCATCAAAGCAGCTGCCCCCTAGTGGCCAGGACTGCTAGCAGCAGGCTTACTGTTACACCAGGAGGAGAGAGCAGAGGATTGTCTTCTCTGGGGGGAATTTACATTGTTACAATTGCATTTACTGGCAAAATAGAAAACATACAAAGGGACGTAAGCATATATGAGTGTAAATGGAGTCATGTGACCTTGTGTCTGGGGAAGCCTGGTTGAATTCTCACCTTAAGTGTACCTGGGTGACCTTTGACCTGCAGGAAGGCAAGGACACCATCAGTACTCCTGTAGACTCTCTAAACTGCAATGCAAATACTACAGTGCAAATGGGCATTTTGTTCCTTTTGAAAGAAACTAAACAAGTTTATAATCACACGAATTCCACTTTATTTAATCAATTTGTAAACATACAAAAAATACAACTTCAGAAAGATGCATTTTACAGAATATCATGAGACGCCACTCAAACTTGTATATTCATTTGGCAAATCTTGGAACCTCAGTTTGAGTTCCAAAGAAATGCAAATGGATATCCAACCAATCAGAACCAATTAACCAGCCAGAGAACCAGGGAGGCTGTGATGTTAACCTGCCAGAGAACCTGGCAGACTTGTCAGCGTAGCTTCCTGGCAAAACTGAGGTTTCAAATGTGGAAACATGCAAACAAATACAAATGTGTACAAACTCCCTCAACCACTTTACCATCGGAGGATTAAGAAGTCATTACAGAGTTGACTGCTGGTGTCAAAAAATGTGAGAAAATCACATTTTCTTTTAAGCTCAACCTATATACACACCTTTTTTCTTTTTTCCCCAATACTGTTCAAAATCCAGATTGTGTCACTATAAGAACAAAGCATATTATAATAAAAACCAAATGTGTTCAGTCCCTCAGACAGAGGTGGCTGTGCGTCACACCCACTCTGCTCCACACCATGTCCAGCAGCACCACCACCTACAGGATTCACCTTAGAGCAGCACAACTGAAGTCCATACAAAACAGATCTAATCGGATTAAGAACATCCCTTTATTTTTCTTATAAAAAGCTTTTTTTCCCTTGGCAGGGGATCCTCTACTGCTTCCTCTTCTTCTTGGCAGGTTGAATAGGGACGATCTCCTCGTCTGGCTCCTCCTCATCCGACATGTCAGACCCCATCTCATCTGAGGCTAGGGGAGGAGAGCAGGTACTGGGGTTAAAACATGCAGATGCTGGGGTTTCATGCAGTCAGGTGGCTCAGCAGTTAAGGCGTTGATCGAAAGGTTGTGAGTTCGATTCCTGGCTGTGGCTACATGATGTGTCCTTGGGCAAGGCACTTCACCCTACTTCCCTCAGGGGGAATGTCCCTGTACTTGCTGTGCACGCACGCACGCACACACACACACACACACGTGTTTAAGACAGACAGTATGTACAATAACTGAAAACAGCCTGATCATGCACTTCCTTTTTAAATTAAAACAGTGTTGCTTATTAGCTTACTTATCAGTCACACAGTAACTTAACATGCTTAAAGTTGTATTCTGTGTGAAGAACCCCAGAACAGAAAGCAGAGGATCTCCTTTGCTCTGTACAGCACTGTGCACATCAACCATCTTACCTATGAGGTGCAGCCCACTAACAGTCACAGGGCCTGTTCCAGATCTCAGACGGATGGTCACCGGAGCCTTGAGCTCAAACTCCCCCAGACTGACCTGAGAAACACAGCTGAGATGAGCCTGAAGTCCAGGACACTAACTGGACACACAGCTCACATGAGGAGACTGACTGAAGGGACAGATCTGATCTACTGTCCATCATATCAGTCCCCCTCCTCCCCAAGAGGCATTGGTTTGTTTTCTAATGGAAGAGCGCTAGGGTGAAGTACCTTCAAAAGAAGGCTTAAAACTCACTTATTTAGAGAATTTAATGGCACTTAGGAATAGTATGGCACTTCACATAATCAAATGTTTAGAACTATTTGTTGGTCCCCATATGGTGACTCGCCAGTGTTTGTTGTATCTCTTGCTTTATGTTCACAATCGTTGTGTTATGCATTTATAGTTCTTCCCTTGGCACTTATTGGTTCTCATGATGTATGATTCACGACCTAAAAAAAACACTGTGTTCGGGGTCTATCACGTTGCTATGCTCAATGACTGATGCTCTTTGTAAAAGCTCTCTCTTGTAAGTCGCTATGGATAAAAGCGTCTGCTAAATGAGTAAATGTACTGTACCATGGGCAGGCAGCTGATGTGGAGGTTGGCCACAGGCACAGAGATGGTCTTTCCTTGGTGGTTCATGGCTGTTACCTCAACCACGTTACTCTCCTCTTTCGCTCCTTCTCCAAGACACACCTAACCCCCCAGAACGCAAGGAGCACACACACACACACACACACACACACACACACACACACACACACACACACACACACACACACACACACACACACAGTTAGGCTGCTGATCCCACACACCGTGTATCACACAGGGGGCACGAGCCGCACTCAACATTACACAAGTCTGACTGATCAGAACACCAAGAAATAACTACTAGTTCATAATAAATGCAACCGGTTACAGTAATAACGCATTCATCTACCGTTCGTAGTTCCAGAAAGTGTTCTAGATCTTCATCTTCATCTCCTTGAAAGGTGTAGAAAGGTACTTTGGAAGAAAGTTCACAACCTGAGAAGACATGATGCCATTTTGTTACACGTGTTTGTCGTTCAATGCTCTCTTACGAGTTCACCACAACTTGACTTAACTACATCTGATTACATTTATCAACAACAGCAACTAAATCAAGCCAGACCCTGGATCTTCTCTCTAACACGTGTCTTCACTGTGGCTGTGGAACACAGATCACCCACGTGTGCAAATCTAAAGTCTTTAAAGCAAACGATCATCACACTTAATAACTTCTTACTGAAAACGTAGCTCTCCAGTTTGGAAGGTCCTCCACTGCCACACTCCGAGGATTCATCATCTGCGTACGACATTGTTTTGTAAGGAGATTCAGCTGCTTGGATCAAGTCAGATCTGCAGACCGAAATAAAACGCGTCGCAATGTTGACTACGTCATTAATGTGCGTCCTGAAGCCACGTGCCATTCTGTGGTTCCAAACCTCTCAAACCTCTCCTCCCCGCATCTCCTTCTCCTCCTCCGCCTCCTCCTCCCCTCCCTCCCGCCTCCCCTCCTCCTGGCAGTGGGTGTCACCTAACCCCATATTTAAATTTGGTCTTTAAAGTCAGTATATAAATATATTGGGCTGGCTGAAATATTAACCACCCACAAAAAAATAACAGCAGCCACACCAGAATGTTGTAATCATAGTTTATTATTATGAATCATCTTCTTTTACAAATCTTACAGAATTTATAGTTCCACGTGTATGAATCAAAATGCCCCTTCCCACCCGCAAAATGTCTGTTCAAGCATAATCAACTGTACAAAGGACGTCCAGAATGAAGCCTGTATATGAAGAAGCACAAGCGATGTGTTAAACAGCTTCAGGTTAATGTCTTCAAATAGACGAGCAATCAACAAGCCAAACAATCTGACCACAAAGCCACAATGTAGCGATAACAAAGTGATTTACTCTATAGACATCTTATATATACTTAATATCCAGTATGGATGATGTCTTCTAACCATAGTACTAATCTAGAGCAGCAAGATAGATCAGTTTTCTGAGCAGAGAGGAGGTGTGTGGAACCTCAGAAGGTTCTTTTTTGACATGGTTCTTAATAGAACGTCTGGAATCCGACCAGTCTTCTCCTGTTGCAAACGTTTTGGGGGGAGTGGATGGGTCAGCACTGCAAACACCGCAAACGGTCTGTGCTCTGAGGACCTCAAGAAGTGGAAGGCAAATTTACAAAATCAAACATGGTTGAGTACATTTATTGATTAAAAGAAAAAAAAAAAGAAAAAAAAAGTTACTTAAAAAGTTTATGGAGGCTTAAAGGTTGAGAACCACAGCTACTTCAGCCTGTGTAGAGTATAATGCCTGTGTATAACACACTGTGTCATCATGCACACCATGAGCATGTAAGGCAGATGTTCTACACCTCTCTACTTAGAGGTAACAATGTCGGCACTGGAGGAACAAACTGCTCCTTTTAGATCATGAATCAAAGCAAGCGTTCCTTTGAGAAGGTTCCACCAAACAAACGTTCCCTAGTAAAGCTTCTAAAAAAAAAAAGTCAGGGAACTAAACAGTTAACCAATTGAAGAGCAAACCTATAGAATGGAGCATCATTGGCACAGTCCTCATGTATGAAGGACCCTGGGTTACAGTATCAGACATCACATTGTCAGGCAGCACACGCACTCGCACACGCACACGCACACACACACACACACACACTCCTGTCATCATCATCAAAGTGCTTTTTACTGTCTTCTTGAAGATTCACAAAAACAAATGAAGCAAAAATATGGAGAAACACGTTTTCAGTATAAAACATTGAACGATTAAGATACAAAGAGCACCCCCCCCCACACACACACACACACACCTACTCACAAGTAACAGGTAGAAAAGAGAAATGTCCAGAACAGGTAACCATCTTTCTTCAGCATGGTAGTGGAATGCTGTCTGTGTGCTGTGTTTCTAGGTGTTATATGTATGCATGCTGGATCCAGCCCCAGCCCCAGCCGAGGAGACCTTCTTAGGGCTGGTGGGAGGAGGTTCTCCGCATCCATGACCAAGTAAGCTGTGGAAGATGAGCTGGTCGAGTGTGGTGGAGTGAAGCTAGAACTTATACTATGGATCCAGGAAGGCTAATATGACTCAGTGGAATTAAAGCCCCTGATTCCTGACCTGTGAATCAGGTGGGGATATGTGTTGTTATTTTGACTTGAACTCTACAGTGTACTACTGGACCAAGGGGCCACCTGTCGGAGCAGATGCAGCCTAACCCACCTCCAGCTGTCTGACAGTACTGGAACAACAGCCTCTTTACTAGAACGTTACACACATGCAAGGCAATGAACTAAAAGGCAACTTATGTATAGTACATAAATATACAGTATAGATGAACTGAAAAGCAATACGAGAAAACAAACCAGAACTAAAACATAAGACAACAAAGGACTCCAGGAAAACACAAAAAAATGTCCTTTTTTTCCCACTGCTGTCCTGCAGTCTTGCACCATGGGCCTCTCCCTCCCCTCCCCCCTCCCCACAGCCCTGCACCAGAGAGATGCAGGGCTCCCATGTGAGAAGCTGTGGAACACCAGTGTGTCAGCTAGGGGAGCGCTAAGCGCAGGCTGGAGGCTACAGCCTCTCTATCAGCTTCTTATTTCGTTCTGTTGGGGTGGAGATGGGCTGGTGGAGGGAGGGAAGGTGAAGCAGCTGAAGGCTAAATGAGGGTGAGGCCAGCTCCTGCTACCTGGAGCCGCATGGAGGAGTAGTCACCTCCTGCTCCATTCTAACGCCCAATCACAGAGGGAAACTCTCCTCCATCTCGGCTCAAACCCCCATCACACGTATACACATACACCTACAGACCAGACTTGTGGATAGCCAACAGCTGCTGAGCCCCTGGGCTCCTGGACCCAGCTGATCCAGGAGGTCCACAGCATCTATGGGCAGCCCTGTGGGCCTTGAGGGGTTACCAGGCTTCTAAAACCTGCCCCCCCCCTTCAGGCTGGCCCTGATGGTCATGTGGTAGAAAACCCCCTCCCAGATGGAACGGGTGGCAGACGTAACAGGCGAGCGCTCACACCCCCTCCCTCCCTCTTCCCCTCTCGCCGTGTCCTTCTCTGTACACTCCATCAGTTCCACTAGGGGGCGCCCTCAGAGGCTGCGGCCCATGATGATCACATCTTTAGGGAAGCCCTCCATCTTGGCCACCTCGAAGCATCCCAGCTTACTATAGAAGTCCAGCATCCGCTTATCAGTGTGGCGCACCTCACAGAATGCTCCGTGAGAACCTGGGGAGGGGGGGGGGGCAGGGGGGGAGAAGGGAAGAGAGAGAGAGGTGGGAAGAGAAAGAGGGGTGATCAGATCCCGGTCCCTCCGTTCCAATGATGCCAATGACAGGCTGGTTTTCCCACATCATGCACACCACCCACCATTGGCCTTGATAGACGAGAGCAGGCATCCCATCATGCTCTTGGCCACGCTGGGGTCAGTGACCTTGGCGTGGACGTCAACCTTGATGAGGGAGGGGAAGTTGGAGAGGAAGGTTTCCGGAAGGCCCTCCTCTTCCTCATGGAAGCTCAGCATCATCTTCTACAGAGAAGATGACAGAGGGGGGAGGGGGGGGGGTAGAGGTTCATGGTAGAGCAAATCATGGCCCCCTGTCTGCTCCCCCTGCATGTCGACAGACTACGAACAGGAGAGCTATTTTGATGTTTCGTTTTCATGCCTTTTCAACAGACTGTAGAAAAGGTTTAAGAGGCAGTAAGTCATCAGGACTTTTTTCCACCCGGAAGTCATTGTCAGTCAGAGAAAATGGTCAATGGTCTTGGATGCATGAGGCTCGCCACCAACTTATCTTCTAAGGATTTTTGGCAGAAAGCCTTGGATCTGGTTTGGGAACTCGAAAACAGGAGAAATCGAAGCCAGGAAATTAGCAGAGCACAGGAACTACAGGGATGACTATAGAAACATCTTGATTTAGAAAACAGCGTCCAGATGACTACCTTCGAAACCTTTTCTACAGTGGAACACTCCTGGACTAATGAGGTTCTACACAGGCCCTTCTCAGCAGATCTTTTTCCCCAGGTGAGGTAGAGAGGGGAGGCTGGACAGTGGGGCCCCAGGCAGGGCCTCTTACCTCAGCCTCGGACAGGTCCTTCTGGCAGTCGGGCTTGTTGTACTTCTCTTGCATGGACGGGATCCAGCTCATCTTGCACTTCTTGACGAAGGGCTTGACGTCCAGGGTGCCAAGCGCATAGCCACAGATCCCCTCCTCATCCTCCAGGACGAAGCCATAGTCTGGACTGAGGGTCAGGAAGCCCCCCACCAGCCTGCACACACACACACGCACACGAGACACACACACACTCACACAGTTGGTCAGACGGCACCATGCCAAGTGGAGCTGTTCTTCCCTGATTTTATGTGTGGAGAACCATAGGGTTCCTGCAGGTTCTACCTGTCTCCTATCAGGTCCGGATCCTGTTCGGAGAATGGAACCTCCTCTATCCCTTCAGAATACATCTCCTTGCAAATCTTATAGACCGCAGGCTGCAACACACACACACACACACACACACACACACACACACACACACACACACACACACACACACACACACACACACACACACACACACACACACACACACACACACACACACACACACACACACACACACACACACACACACACACACACACACACACACACACACACACACACACACACACACACACACACACACACACACACACACACACACACACACACACACACACACACACACACACAGTTAGACAGGGGTATGAGGGGCATACTACATGAGTATGCAATATTATGCAGTTGCTTGCAACCATTACGTGCAATATTCTTCAATTATACTCTTCTACTACTACGTGCAATTATTATTTTTAACATGCAATACCTTATCCTATACTTTATATTTTTATAGTATTTTTATACTTTAACTGGTACTCTGAGTGCTATACTATACCCTGCTGCCTTTGTCTTACTGTGGGACAAATAAAGGATGATCTAATCTAATGTAACAGTTTGAAACAGCACTGCACCACAGTGGTGTCCTCTCCTCACCTCATCCTTGGGATAGTACGGCCTTATGGAATAGATTTTGGAGGTTGGCATTGAAGGTGGAGGTTGGTAGAATAGATCGTTTGCCCCTTCTATAGGCAACAATCTCTGTGGGTATCAGAAAGCATGTGTTTAGGGGATATAGGACTGAGGTCCACAGGTGGCTGCCTGTCATTTGCTGCAGAATCCCCGTCCCTCCAGAGTGAGCGGGGCTTCAACGCAAGCCTGAAGCAGGTTCACAACACTCACTCTGGAGGGGCGGTGGAACACCACAGGAAATGACTGACTGGATGGAAAAAAATAATACATTATCCAAACGTTTCTATCACTAAAAGAGCTTAGCTCCAAGAAAGAGAGAAAGAGAGAGAGACACAGAGAGAGAGAGAGACAGAGAACAGAGTGTAGAGTGTGAGGGTGTTGACTTGGTCTGAGGAAAGGCGTTACTGGCTAGAGGAGATGCTCTTTTTCCCCCTCATGTGTCTAAAGGCATCGCAGGTACTGGCATGCGCAGCGCGGAAGGACTTCCTGTTGAGAGAGATGCAGGCGCAGCGGAGAGACGGGTAAAACTCCAGGAGCAAAAACAACAAGAGGCCAAGCTGCTCAGGACCGAACCCAGGGAGGAACCCAGGGAGGAACCCAGGGAGGAACACTACTGCTAGCAGGCTAACAGGAAGTTGTTCTCTAAGAGCCAGGTAGGCTTGTTGCCGTTTGCAGAGCCTGAGGCGGTGCAGGACTAGAGCAGCTCAGTTGGAGGGTATTTTTTTTGTCGTGGAGTTTTTGTTCGTTTGAGTCTCGTGGGCGGGGTCGCTTGCGTTCGCGCTGGTGCTGCGATGCTTTCAAATGCTTGCGCGTGCAAAAAAAAAAAGAAAAAAAAAAAAGGGGTTGGGGGGTGGGGGAGACGGGGAGAGGAGGGGTAATATTTTTGCGCTGTGCTTTCCTGCAAAGAAATGAGATGTCATGGAAATAAAAACCCTGGCCATGCTCGCTAGCGTCCGCGTGCGCTAGGGAAGAACAGCATCTCCTTTGGGCAGTCGCTGAAAGAAATTTAGAGATTGTAAAGACAATAGAACGCTTTCAGGCCCCGTTTGGGCAGAACAGGCATTCGTGGTCAATTTCTGCCTCTAAAAGCAGCTCCCAGAAGTGTAACAAGACGCTCAGCTTGGAAGTCAAGGATGTGAGCGTCTGTTAAGGAGCTGAATGAATGGAGTGAATCCACCATCCACAGAATGGAGAGCACTATCTTTTAAACATCAGCCCCCCGTCCCCAGACCAAAGCCTTGCACCTTCTCACATAAGCGTGCGCACAACACTGAACACACATTCTAAACATTGGATACAAATTATTATTATTATTATTTTTTTCATCTGTGAAGTCAGTATGAGGGATACCTGGAACTCTCCTGCTAGGCCTCCCCTAAAGGCCCAGGCCTCTTGGTCTCCACTAAGGAACTGTGCTGAGCTCTGACTACGACACCCTGTTAGGAGCACAGCCAAGCGGACATCAGGTTACCATAGTGACAGGGCGCTCCCGCGGAGATGGAGGGAATGGGGGAGCGGGGATATCGGCATCCGTTATCATTATCCAAAGACAACAAATATTTAGAAATGTTATTTTGCGTTTTTTTGGGTTCCACTTAAAGGATTTGTAGAAAAAAACAAACAGCTGAAACTAAGATGTAGGGGTTGTCCTACTGGGGTTCAAGCAACTAAAGCTTACTTCTGAAACTGGAGAGCCTTCCTAACCACACTGCATTATCAAAGTCACCAATCGCTGAGCGCTGCTTTTGAAGTGTAACTGAGAAGTCCTTATTATTCATGTTCTCAGGTGGATCCACCACCAACGCCTCAGCGATCTCTGGATCTGTGGCCTCTTAATGTCCCATCATGCACTGCTGGTCTAGTTCTTCCTGTAGGAGAACGTGAATGTTCTGGAGCCCTTCTGTCTGGAAGTCTTTACAATGACAGCATGTCCCCTCGTAATGTCTCACACAGGTCGGTACGTGAGAGGGAAGTTCTAACTAGGATCAGCTCAACCTCAACAGGTTCCTTGGACCTCGCGTGGAGGAACCAGCGCAGGGTCTAGGTGCCTCGCTGATCTGGTCTGTAAGCTTCAGCTGCCATCACCCCACTGTTCTCAGTTCAGCACCTCGTCTGAAGTCACATTCTCCTATCTGCCTTGTCACATGAGGGAGAGAGAGGAGGGAGGGAGAAGAGGGAGGGAGAGAGAAGAGGAAGGGAGGGAGGGAGAGAGAAGAGGGAGGGAGAGAGAGAGGAGGGAGAGAGAAGAGGGAGGGAGAAGAGGGAGGGAGGGAGAGAGAAGAGGGAGGGAGAGAGAGAGGAGGGAGAGAGAAGAGGGAGAGAGAAGAGGGAGGGAGAGAGAAGAGGGAGGGAGAGAGAGGGAGGGAGAGAGAGGAGGGAGAGGGGAGAGAGAGAGAGGAGGGAAGGAGAGAGAGAGGAGGGAAGGAGAGAGAGAGAGAGAGAGAGAGAGAGAAAGAGAGAGAGAGAGAGAGAGAGAGAGAGAGAAAAGGGGCAGATGATGGAGAAGAGGAGGAAATGCCAGAAAGTTCTGTGCACTCCTCAAACTCTAAATGTTGCTGCCTGCCCTGTCAACTTCCGGAACATTTACAAAACAACAAAACAAGTCTACACCTGCCTGCTTAAGATGTCTGACCTCTCTGTCAGGCTCTGCACACAAGCAGCACAAGGAAAATAAAGCTTTGGCAAACTTGAATCTTGAAGGGGGTGGAGAAGACGTTTGGACTACACTTCTGGGCAAGACACATCGCCATGTCATGTGACGAGACCAATGCTGAGCGCGGCGGTCGGGGCAGGAAACCCCCCTGCTATGACCAACTGACCTTACCCTGACGCCTAACAGCACTTCCTGTGGGGCACCAATCAGCGCACAGATGCACCTGCAGGGGGAGGGGCCTCATCGCTGGCTTACACTGTTAAACCCCACGTGTTTATACTTCAAGACTATGGGAGCTAATGGCCACTAAGTGAGCGTATTCCTTCACTTTTGACCAGCTAGCTGAAAGCAGGTCATATAACAGTCACAAAGACCCTGTGCTGCTGTGTTACCCAACCAATCAGAACTGGTCTGAGGCTGATGTCTGGGCCTGTGGGTCTACGGGCCTAAAGATCCAAGGAAAGTGATGTGGGATGAGAGTGGAAGTCAGGGATGAGGCTGTTAGCAGGTGAGTCTGGCTCTGGAGGGCCGCTTCTACAGGACAACTGACAGAGATGAAACCACGTTAAGAGAGAAGCTGTCAGAGAAAAGAGATGTGGGAGTTAACACGTCTCAACAGGGACACTAAAAACATCACTGTGACTTCATCCGGAGGGCTGCCTCATCCCTTCCTGTCTCAATCCACATGGGATTTCCTGCTATTGTAAAACACTTTGGTGCTCTGAGACCACACAGACACACAGTCACATGGTCTGCATAGTGAGAACATTGGCCACTGGTGATCCAACAGCAGTAGAAACTGTTGATAGCGGACGTGTCCATCTGCACATGGCGAAGGGGAGAAACAATAGAAGATATTCATTAATAACTGTTCTCAGTTCAGTAGGGAGGAGGGGACTGGATGCTAACTGCAGAGCATCACGGGGAGGAAGAGGAGGATCATGGGACAAGGCTGGATTTGAACTTCCTGTGTAGACACACAGGCCGTCACCACATTAGAATGTGTCAGCACTACATCACTGTGTCAGCGGGACTGAAAACTAACAATCCGTCTTTTCGATCAAGGGATTTTTGTCTCGTTTAGTTCCCGCTGCAGTTGTCTTTGTATAGTTGGGGTTTATACAGAACGGGTCAATTTGGTGGTTGACTCTGGAAGTGTGTGGGTAGTTCCAGTGGAGGTGGAGCTGCCAGTGAGGGCTTGCTGCCTGCTGTGTGGTAGAGCTGTTTAGGGTCCTCAGCTTGTCAGGACAGAAACCTGTGGATGAAACTGGGTTATGGGGAGAAGCCTTCAGACCATGCTGGTGCTGCTCTCTATCAAGACTGCCTCTCTGGGTCTGGCTACTAGCTGGATCAGGGGGAAGCTGTTGCCTCTGGGTGTGTGTGTGTGTGTGTGTGTGTGTGTGTGTGTGTGTGTGTGTGTGTGTGTGTGTGTGAAAGAAAGAAAGAGAGAGAGAGAAAGAGAGAGTGTGTGTGAGTGAGAGAAAAGGTGTGTGTGAGACAGAATGTGTCTGTGTGTGTGTGAGTGAGAGAGACAGAATGTGTGTGTGTGTGTGAGACAGAATGTGTGTGCGTGTTAGACAGAGTGTGTGTGTGTGTGTGTTAGACAGAGTGTGTGTCCAGCAGGAGAGGGAGATCCGTATTTCCAGGAACAGGAGAGGCGCTACCTCAGCTCAGCTCTGATGCAGGTAGAAGGAAGAACCCAGCGGAGCTTCTAGATCTCTGAGGTTCTTTTCCAGAACGTTCTCTGGGCAGGACTCCTCAGTGGTGTTTCTAAACACACATCCCAAAGGAGAAGGTCCAGCTTAAAGGTTTTCTTTTGCACCAGAATGGTCTTCCCCTCCCCAGTCAGTCACCTGGCTCTCCAAGCTCGCGTGCGCGCTAGGGCATGGAGGATGGTGTGTGTGTGTGGGTGTGTGTGTGTTTACGCAGCAGTGATGTTACTGGACACACAGCAAGCAGCATTAACCCAGCTGAACGTCCCTCCACACAGAGGTTAGACCTCAGTCAACACAACTAACTGGACGGGGGCGGGGGGGGGCTAGCGATGCAATCAGCATTCAGTCAGTAGTAAACAATTAAAAAAAATACACAAACAAATGAAAAAAAGAAGCATCATAGTGACTTAGCAGCACAGTATCAGGATCTTGCCTAGTCATCGTGGTGAAGCTAGGTCTAAACTAAGGCTTCAGCACGTCTGTTAAGCAGACACTGAATGTCTGAGAGAGCTTCCTCTTCCTGCCACTGGAACTTTGTTGTTGGTGTAAACTTACTTAGCGAATAAAGCTGAATTTAAGCTGAATAAAGCTCTTTTCTGCTTTTTCTTTTCCATGAATCCAACCACACACTCTCTCTCTCAGCTACCAGGCAGGCTGGCTCTTCAGTCTCACTGTTCTGAGGCTGAATATGGCTGAGTGGATGTCTGCATCCATCACGCAGGCTCACAGGCCAGACTGAGGCCATCCTGGTGGTTGGATCTAAGCTATCAGCCTGTGCTGTGTTCCTGCCACATACGTCTCTCTAGGAGACACTCCGTGTCTGGTGCCCCTCAGTGGGGTCTCTCTGACTGCTGTCTCTCCTGCCGTGTGTGTGGAGGAGAGGAGGGGGTCCACAGCTACGTACCTAGCCACTGGACGAAGGACTTGACCATGGAGATGATGCTCTTGATGTCCCAGATGTAGGGGTAAAGGTCGTACAGGATGGTGCGGTTCACACAGTTGGACAGACGAGTGAACATCTGGATGACGGAGCAGCACATCTCCTCAAACTTCTCAGCTCTGGTCCTCCACTCAGCCACCTGCAGGACGGGGGAGGAGGGGGAGGAGGGGGAGGAGGGGGAGGAGAGGAACAGAGACAAAGACAGACAAAGAGAAAGGGAGAGAAATATATTTTTTTTATTATAAAATAATCAGGGTTCTCCCAAAATACAAATAAAGATAGAAACATGTGCTCTAAGCTTATGTAGAGGACTGTGTAACATAACCATAGCACCACCCCCTGGCAACACAGGGTACTGCTTGTACCACCCTGATAGTGCTGCATATCCACCATTTTGTTCAGTTGGAGTTCCCAGGATCACCACCAAACCTGATCACATTTACAAGCTCCAACTTCCAGAGCCACAGAGATCTGTCACCATCACTCTAACTACATCTAGAAACTTCCATCCAATTTGTCTCTCTATCCATTCATCACTATCCATCCTTCCCTGGTACTCCTCCTTTGGTAAGCTGTTCATTTATCTACATCCCTCCATCACCCTCTCCTCTCTGTCTATCCCACCCTCTTCCATCCCCACCTCTCTCCTGTCTCCTTCTATCGCTCCCACCCACCCACCCACCCACCCACCCACCCTCCCGCCCCCCTCTCCTCCCTCCCCCTACCTTCTCTGGCTCCTCTCCCTTGCAGTTGACACTGACGGTGTTGCTGTTGGCTCGGAGCCAGTTGAACTCCTTGAGCATGAGCATGGCCTTGGGCCCGTGTTCGTAGGGCAGGTAGAACATCTCAGCCAGCAGGCTGAGGTCCTCCAGGGACAGGGGCTCCACCGTGAAGCGAGGCTTCTCTCCCGGCCCAGGCACGAACACCTCCTGCAGGGGAGCAGAGGGTTGGCTCAGGGTGGGGCAGGCTGGATCTCAGGCACGGTGTTTAAGAAGCACTGTAGTTGAAGCCTTGTTGCAGAAACAGCAGTTAAGATGACATCAAACTATGATTGTGAGCTGAGATGTTTTTCTGCATCGTACCTGATGACATCACCACTCCTCGACTCTGCACTGTTTCTTTGGACTAAAAAATGAACTTCAGTGAAATGAATCAGAAGAGTCTTATCCACCTGTTTAAGCTGCTCATCGGTCTGCATGGGGGCCACATCGCTGCCTGAGTCCTCCTGGATGAACTCCTGGGAGGACTTGGACTCCACCAGGCTCTCCTTGTCAGTGTCCATGGGTCTCAGGTCCTCAGACATCTTATCAGACAGCAGGGGACTGGGGGTCTTGGCCTCAGAGTCGGCCTCGGCCCCGGCCTCGTCCTGTTTCTCTACAGCCATCTCCATAGGCTCCTCATCAGACTCTTTCTTCTCTGCCTCCACCTGGGAGAACGGAGGTCACATGTCGCTCAACTCAAACACAGAACAGGTTCCCCGGTATGAACCACCATCTGAAACAAGGAAGGTTCTAGACCAGTGGTGTCAAACTGGTGCCATCGAGGGCCAAGAGGGTGCAGGTTTTCACTTCAACCAAGCCACTACACCAGCTGATTACACTGACAAGTTTCTCTACTTGGTGAAATCAGGTGGTGTAGTGGCTTGGTTGACACGAAAACCTGCACCCTCATCTTGACAGCAGCACCCACCTCCTCCACTTCCTCCGCCCGGGGCTTGGTCAAGGGGTGGGAGTGGGGGTCGGGGCAGAGGGAGGGGGCCACGGGGGACATTATGGGCTGCTGGAACACAGTAGTCACCGTGGTAGCAGAACAGAGGGAGGGGGCGCCCAGGGAGGTCACGTCTATAGCTGAACTCTTGGCTCCACTGTGAGGCACCTGGCGGCCTGTGAGAACAACCACATCAAGAAATGACTCCATACTAGAGAACAGAGCTGAGTCTAGCTAGCTACTCTGTATGAAACATGTTTAAAGGGCTACAGCAACCTGAACTGAAGGCTTAATTGTGCAGGAGCTTATGCAGGTCTTACTGTTGTACTGGTGAGGCACACCGAACTCTCCCAGCCACTCGTTGAGGGCCAGCTTGAGGGCCAGCTGGGGGCTGTACAGCATGTCGGTCTCCAGCTCTTCATCACTGCCCTCGTTCTCCAGCTTGATCTGGATGGACACGGTGCTGTCCTCTCCATCATCTGGACGAGGAGGGGGGGAGCCAGGAAGGACAGGAGAGAGGGGGGGACGGAGGGAGGCATGAGGTGAGAGGAGGGAGGAAGGGAGGGAGAGAAGAAATGAGGTTTGATTTTGATCTCTTTTCGAAGGTAGGTGAGTTAACCAAGTCAAAACTAACAGTTTCTGTAGCTTCAGGTATGCTAACCCTTCAGGTATGCTAACCCTTCAGGTATACTAACCCTTCATGTATGCTAACCCTTCATGCATGCTAACCCTTCATGTATGCTAACCCTTCATGCATGCTGACCCTTCATGTATGCTAACCCTTCATGCATGCTAACCCTTCAGGTATGCTAACCCTTCATGCATGCTGACCCTTCATGTATGCTAACCCTTCCTGCATGCTAACCCTTCATGCATGCTAACCCTTTCATGCATGCTGACCCTTCATGTATGCTAACCCTTCCTGCATGCTAACCCTTCAGGTATGCTAACCCTTCATGCATGCTAACCCTTCATGTATGCTAACCCTTCCTGCATGCTAACCCTTCATGCATGCTAACCCTTCATGCATGCTAACCCTTTCATGCATGCTGACCCTTCATGTATGCTAACCCTTCAGGTATGCTAACCCTTCATGTATGCTAACCCTTCCTGCATGCTAACCCTTCATGCATGCTAACCCTTCCTGCATGCTAACCCTTCATGCATGCTAACCCTTCATGCATGCTAACCCTTCCTGCATGCTAACCCTTCAGGTATGCTAACCCTTCATGCATGCTAACCCTTCCTGCATGCTAACCCTTCCTGCATGCTAACCCTTCAGGTATGCTAACCCTTGTGCTCTCTTCATATTCTGCAGCCATGCTGCACTTGAATCAGAAGGATTTCCTTTTTTCAAAGTTCAATCCAGCACACACAATCAATACAATGTGTGTGTGTTGAACATAGTTTCAGGTCATTCTGCTCCCCTGAAGAGAACACAAGGGTTAAAGAGGCCAGTTCAACATTGGAGCTCCCAGAGTCAGAACCCAGACGTACTCATGACCACGTCCTTCCGGACTCCGTCCATGTTGGACTTGTACCAGGTGGCCAGAGTGTGGATGGCCACAAAGTTGGACTCAAACTCGCAGTTGGGGTTGGTGAGGACGCCCTTGAGGCGGGGGATGAGCTCCGTGGAGCGGCCCTTGTAAGGCCCCAGGAACAGCCTCTTCTGGTCGTAGTCGTTGGCGTGGATGTTATCCCAGATGACCGGGGCCCGTCGCAGGATCTTGGACACCTCCTCGATGGACTCCACAGTGATGTCCTTGGACACCACCTTGGGTCCTGGGAAAGAGAGAGGGCATCAGAGGTGCAGGAGCTAGGTGACTCAGTGGTTAAGGGATTGGGCTCATGATCGGTTGTGAGTTTGATTCCTGGCTGTGCCTACATGACATTGTGTCCTTGGGCAAGGCACTTCACCCTACTTATCCCAGGGAGAATGTCCCTGTACTTACTGTAAGTCGCTTTGGATGAAAGCGTCTCCTAGATGACTAAATGAAAACGTACATCACGACAGAAGGGATACTGGATATCTGTTAGAATTACGTTTGCCTATGGGGGTTCAATTGTTCAATGAATAGGACTCCTTAAATGTGATAATATTCAGGATTCCTGAATATAAGAACTAGACTGTGACTAACTGTGTTTACAGTGAAGCAGGTGGTTTAAGGTGTAGATGTGTTGTAGTATGGCTGTGAGGATGTTGGAGGTCTGGGGACCCTTCCAGCAGGGCCTGGAGCCACACCCACCTGTCCAGAGCACCTCTATCCCTGGGAGCAGCTTCTCTCCCACGGTGTGGAGGTAGGGAGACTGAGAGACGTTCGGGTAGCAGAAGGTTCCACAGTACTCTGATTAAGAAGGACAAGCAACACACCCAAGGGATCAACTCAGAGCTATGCAACACCAGACAAACTACTAGCCTCTAGTGTGGATTCTCTCACGACAGGTGGGCTATGAGGTGCGTGTTGTGTGTGAGGGGGTCTAGTTAGTTACCTGTGGGGCAGAAGAGAAAGGTCTCCGGTTCAGAAAGGTACTGGAAGATCTCGTTAGTGAGAGACACCTGAGCATGTGCGAAGGAGCTGAACACCTCCTTGTCGGCGGGGCACATGTTGTGGTCGATGTCGTCAAACAGTAAGGCAAAGGACTTGCAGCCAAAGTGAGACACCTGCGGGAATTAAAAGATGTAAATCACTGCCGTGCGGTAACCTGACACAGATTACTGTCTAATCTACAATCTGAGATGCTTGTTTCATGCAGAATCTCTGTTGACAGAGGAGCCTTAAGCACAGTGACAGAAACTAAGGCTGTGGGCTCCACTGCCAGATGACATAAGAAGCTGACCTGATCCAGCTTCCTCTTGAGGGTAGAAACCTCCTTAAGGTTGGAGAAGGTGATGTCTAAACCAGGTGAGATGGCATATATGAACTCTATCCCATACTCCTTAGCTGCACTGATCAGGGTCATGAGTTGTTCTGGGCAGAGAAGGAGGAGAGAGGAAGGAGGAGGGGGGGGTGGAGGGAGAGAGAGAAACATTAAGGAGGTAAACGTGGAGAAGGCATGTACATTGTATGGCACAGTAATGCTTATACTTTGTGGAGAACACAGAGCGCACATTAACACATGGGATGGAATGTGACCCACAGGGGCCTTGTGACAAAAACACCCACATCACC
Source organism: Neosalanx taihuensis (assembly GCA_030340665.1). Taxonomy (NCBI): domain Eukaryota; kingdom Metazoa; phylum Chordata; class Actinopteri; order Osmeriformes; family Salangidae; genus Neosalanx; species Neosalanx taihuensis. The sequence goes on along the minus strand of CM059293.1, from coordinate 14,212,147 downwards.
AGGACGGCCAATCACTTCATTAGTTGGCTTGTTGTGATAGATTCAACACAGTCGTTTGAATAGTGACCCAGTTCAGTGAAGCACTGGTGGATAAAGGACTGATGCTGAACTGATTGAAACAAAGTGAGAGAAGCTGTTTTGGGGAGGCAAGGACAGGGGGCAGATGGGGAGGACAGGGGGCAGATGGGGAGGACAGGGGGCAGGTGGGAAGGACAGGGAGCAGGTGGGAAGGACAGGGAGCAGGCAGGAAGGACAGGGAGCAGGTGGGAAGGACAGGGGGCAGGTGGGAAGGACAGGGAGCAGGCGGGAAGGACAGGGAGCAGGTGGGAAGGACAGGGAGCAGGTGGGAAGGACAGGGGGCAGGTGGGAAGGACAGGGAGGAGATGGGAAGGACAGGGAGCAGGTGGGAAGGACAGGGGGCAGGTGGGAAGGACAGGGAGAAGATGGGAAGGACAGGGAGCAGGTGGGAAGGACAGGGAGCAGGTGGGAAGGACAGGGAGCAGGTGGGAAGGACAGGGGGCAGGTGGGAAGGACAGGGAGCAGGTGGGAAGGACAGGGAGCAGGTGGGAAGGACAGGGAGCAGGTGGGAAGGACAGGGAGCAGATGGGAAGGACAGGGAGCAGATGGGAAGGAAAGGGAGCAGGTGGGAAGGACAGGGAGCAGATGGGAAGGACAGGGGGCAGATGGGAAGGACAGGGAGCAGATGGGAAGGACAGGGGGCAGATGGGAAGGACAGGGAGCAGATGGGAAGGACAGGGGGCAGATGGGAAGTACAGCAGAACTAGAGTGTCTCACCTGCTTCTTCTACTGAGTACATCTCCCTCCAGAACATTCTGTGTTTGTAGTCGTCTTTAGGAGCATACAGGTACGTGTTCAGGCCCCATTTCTGTTGCCTGGGGGCACACAGCATGTGCTCTGGTTAGAACAGGAAGGCCATGGCTGGATAACATACGATCCAGTGATGTAGTCGACATGATACAAGGACACACCCTGCATGTCCACTATGAGATGAGCAATTATAGGTAGGGGGGCAGCATGGAGGGTTAGAGCTTCATGCTAGACTACCACACTCATGTCATCTGTAATATTGTGCACAAACAACACAAACATCTAATTAAATATTGATTTGGAAAGATGGGGGGGGGGGTCCCACGGTTGGCATCATTGTGGAAAACACGTAGATTAGTAATATAACAGACATGTGGAAAACTGCTAACATGTTGAATTACCTTCTAAACAGCTCTTTCCTTTGCTCCATAGTCCATGGACGGCCATAGAAACCTGGTTCAGAGGAGACAAGCGTGTTCAGTTTTTAAATGCTTACGCTGCGAGGCGCTTCTGGCATCCATGAAGTACTCCCCTGGGGTGAGGGTGTCTGTCCACCAGCCCTCTGCCAAGATGGCTGTTCACTCCATAACAAAACCCAACTATGATAACATCTTCATTTCATCTAAAGTGTACTAACCCCCATAACATGTGGCAGAGAGGTCGTTCTAATCTTTTATCCTGTAATAAGACATAACTTCACCTGCAGAACACACTGGGCCTTAGTGAATATATGATGTTTGGTAATGGCGCTCAACATAATTCTAATCATATTTGGTCATTTATTATTTTAATAGTTTAAAAGATTTTAAACGATCATACAACCATGCTGACAATGGCTGCCAACATCATGTAAAATGACATGACTGACTGGATGACATGAATCCTTTACTGAATGCATCACCTTCCACCACCCCGCTGATGAACCTCCTCTGGCCGCTCTGCTCAGCTCCACTGCTCGGTTCTTCCAGCGGCCCGGGAGCATCGCTGGGGACGGGACTGGGGTTCTGTTCGCCCTCCACCTGACCTGGCTCCAACTTCTTGTCTTTCTGAACCATGTTCTAACGCAATTATAGAGCTACTAGAAGAACTGATGCAGCTGCTGACTGAGACCAGAAGGATTCTTGCGTGAAAGCCCAGACTGGATCCCCAGGTTAGGGGGTTAGAGGAGCGGATCTGCTGGGCTGGATCCCCAGGTTAGGGGGTTAGAGGAGCGGATCTGCTGGGCTGGATCCCCAGGTTAGGGGGTTAGAGGAGCGGATCTGCTGGGCTGGATCCCCAGGTTAGGGGGTTAGAGGAGCAGATCTGCTGGGCTGGATCCCCAGGTTAGGGGGTTAGAAGAGCGGATCTGCTGGGCTGGATCCCCAGGTTAGGGGGCAAGAGGAGCGGATCTGAAGCCCCAGACTGGATCCCCAGGTTAGGGGGTTAGAGGAGCGGATCTGCTGGGCTGGATCCCCAGGTTAAGTGGTTAGAGGAGCGGATCTGCTGGGCTGGATCCCCAGGTTAGGGGGTTAGACGAGCGGATCTGCTGGGCTGGGTCCCCAGGTTAGGGGGTTAGAGGAGTGGATCTGCCAGACTGGATCCCCAAATTAGGGGGTTAGAGGAGCGGATCTGCTGGGCTGGATCCCCGGGTTAGGGGGTTAGAGGAGCGGATCTGCTGGGCTGGATCCCCGGGTTAGGGGGTTAGAGGAGTGGATCTGACAGACTGGATCCCCAGGTTAGGGGGTTAGAGGAGCGGTTCTGCTGGGCTGCACACAGGAGGTGGATTGTAGACCAGCTACAAACAGCTACAAATAGCAAATGTTATCGACAGAATTCAAACCAATACTTAGCGTCTCGACTCGAATAAATGTCAAATAATATACTACATCATTTCCGTTGACGTCGTTGAGACAAAATAAGATCAATATTCAGTTTTTCGGTCGGCGTCAATTTGTCTTCCCGTTTTATTTGCCGTTGTTTCTTCCAGCTTCTTCCTGTTTACACCTACTGCGCGTGCGCAAGAGACCAGCTTCAACCAGTCACAACCGGATTTCTGACCGCCAAGATGGTGGAGTTTCAACAAGAAGTACCACAACCTCACAAAGGAGCGCAACATTACACAGCTTTATGGACATCTGAGGGGTCTGTTTCTGATAAGCACAGCTTCACAGTTCTCTTCTGTGTACAGGCATAGCTATACGGGTTATTTCGTGGTCTTTATGCATCAGACAGATGTATTTGTTCACTGGTATTTGTAGTAGTTGAACATCTTAACGCCACACACACATCTCGGACCATATAAGGACATGTACTCCATGTCAGCTCATCCGACTACAAGCTTTGAATGTATTTACTGTCGCATTATAATGGCACTAGTACGTGTTATGCACAAACAGACAATTCATCTGACAGGCTTGCTACTGTAACACCAAGAGACATACGCTCACCTTAATAGGCACACCTATCCAACTGCTCGTTAACGCAAACGCAATTTCTAATCAGCCCAATACATGGCAGCAACTCAATGCATTTAGGCATGTAGACATGGTCAAGACCAGTAGTGTCAAACTGGTGCCATCCAGGGCCAAGAGGGTGCAGGTCTTCATGTCAACCAAGGGCTACTCCAGCTGATTTCACTGATGAGTTTCTCTGCTTGGTGAAATCAGCTGGTGTAGTTCAAACCAAGCATCAACATGGGGAAGAAAGGTGATTTAAGTGACTTTGAACGTGGCATGGGTGGTTGGTACCAGACTGGCTGGTCTGAGGTCTGATTTCAGAAACCGCTGATCTACTGGGATTTTAAAGTACAACCATCTCAAGGGTTTACAGAGAATGGTCCAAAAAAGCTACTCTTTACAACCAAAGACTACAAGCTACAGCAGCAGAAGACCACAGTGTCACTCCTGTCAGCTAAGAACAGTAAACTGAGGCTACAATTAACACATGCTCACCAACATTGGACAATAGAAGATTGGAAAAATGTTGCCTGGTCTGATAAGTCTCGATTTCTGCTGCAACATTCGAATGGTAGAGTCAGAATTTAGCGTTGACAACATGACAGCATTGATCCATCCTGCCTTTCTCAATGGTTCTGGCTGGTGGTGGTGGTGTAATGGTGTGGGGGATATTTTCTTGGCAAACTTTGGGCCTTTTAGTACCAGTTGAGCATCGTTGCAACGCCACAGCCTACCTGAGTATTGTTGTTGACTGTCCATCACTTTAGGACCACAGTGTACCCATCTTCTGATGGCTACATCCAGCAGGATAACACATCATGTCACAAAGCTAGAATAATCTGACTGGTTTGACAATGAGTTCCCTGTACTCAAATGGCCTCCACACTTACCAGATCTCAATCCAATAGAGCACCTTTGGGATGTGGTGGAACAGGAGATTCGCATCACGGATGTGCAGCCTACAAATCTGCAACAACTCTCGTGTAAATACAGACCAAACTCTCTGAGGACTATTTCCAGTACCTTGTTGAATCTATGTCACGAAGGTTTAAGGCAGTTCTGAAGGCAAAATTGGGTCCAAACCAGTACTACCAAGGTTTTATCGTTGAACACCACCCAGTGTTTGGGGTAAATGGTACATGGGCTAACTACTCTGTTGTAAATTGTAAAAAAAAAATGTGTTGTTAGTGTGGGACTTTCTTTTTTTCTTTCTCAGTAGCTCTTCTCTGACATTTCAGTATGACAACATAGCAACTCTGCCACCTCCATCTATGACTGAACTACACCACCTCAACTGTTACATCCACACATTTATACATCCTGCCACAGTAAATTCCATCTTTGTGTAACTTGCATTGCAAATAAAAACAAATCCTGGTTCTGATTTTAACATAGCAAACTAAGTCCAAATATAAAACGTGCCTGTAAGAAGATCCCAGACGAGTTAGGTGATTTAAGTTTTTGGTTTATTCAGTCTTGCAGTACATTTCTTCAATGCAATTCGACCTCTTCCCAAATATCATAGGGAATATTCAAATCAACTTATTTTCCCATTTTTAAAACTTTGCTTTTCCATACATATTGGCAAATCTGATCATACAGTTAAATAAATTCCTCTTAAAAAAAGAAAAAAAAAAAAAATATTTATTCACTTTTTCTTTCCAACTTTCTCTTTTCATACAAATCTTCACTTCAATACAAGGTGTTAGCTTGCAGAAACAAAATATTACAAACAAAAACAAAAACAACCAAAAACAGTGACAGTTCAATTTAAAGGCAGCATTGAAGGCTGGGAGCCAGCCAACGGCTCTGAGGTAAGTTCACACCAAGATCCGTACATTCCCTGGGCCGCCCACCTGTCTGCGTCTGTCTGCCTGCCTGTCCACCCTTCCGTTACCTCTTCAGACCTTTCTGGGCTTGCTTCAGTAAAGTGTCAAAGTCTAGTGCATCAAACTTGCCCTTTACAGGCAAAGGTTCATACTCTCGATTCGAATCTGAAAAGAAACAGATAAAACAAGAGATCAATTGTTAATACTTCTATTGACGTTAGTGAACTAGTCGACAGGTAGAAATAAACTTGTCAAAAGACATTCTGAAGACCCTGTGACACCACTGTCATTACAACCTTTTATCATCTAGAGCTGCAAGTGTAATACTGGGAACGTAATGCGAGTCATTTAAATAATAGTAATAAACTTTAAATGTTGCGTAATATTTCATAACTGTAACAGCATCCTTCCATCCGTTTCTGGATATCAACACATACCAAGGTCAGCATAGCTCGTTCTACAAAACTGTCTGCGGCCTCCGAAGCACAGGTCAAAGGGCAGTTCGTTGGGTTTGCGTAACTTGCTCCCATTTTCAATGGCTGTGAAGGCATGCTTTGTGTCGTAGTAAGTCACAAAGCCATAGTTATCACTGGGAATGAGAGGGAGACAAACAGGGTTCTTAGACAAGAGGGAATTGGGAGAACAGGATCAGAACAGCAGATGTGTATTACTGCAGGTCGTTTGAATGGATGCTTTCCTACAGTCATTCTGCTGGTGTTTTGTCCTTCTGACCCAGAGGAACATGATCCAGAACATGTCCTAACACATGTTAGCGTTTTGGCCGTGTGAGTTGCTTTTAAAAGAGCGACCAGGAGCGGCAGCCTGGAAGCCCCAGTTATAAGCAAGCCTGGGGTTGCTGTAGCACTGAAGCTTGGCCTGTAACATCACTGAAGGGCGTCACAGGGTCAAAATCAGTGCAGTCATGACGCGTCAGGCGACACAGCTACACTGCAGCAGCTCACATGTTCATGAGGTGACCCCCTCAGATGGAGGAGGGGCTGAGAGGCTGGGCCAGGCAGATCTTACCCACTCTCCCTGAAGTGGAGGGTGCACTCTTCTATGTCGCCGTACTGCGAGAAGCGCTCCTTCAACTCCTTCCTGGTCATGGTTGCTTGGATACGGCCCACATACACAACCCTGCGCTCCTCCTGTGTGTGGAGACAAGGTTAGAATCAAGACACCTGTTAAGATGTACGTCCTTAAACCACCAATCGCTCAAAGATGAAAGTTAACAATCACTGTATTATTTCAATACTGTTTGAAATGTAACATTTAACAATATAACATGAATATAATTTACAATGTTTGAGCTTTACCTTGCAATATTAATCTCATGAGCACATAACCGTTGGTTATGTCCAGGAGAGAAATATGCCTATCTATTAAATATGTTTGTTATATAATTGATAACTGTTATTATTGTGTTTTATTATTTCTCCATAGCCATAATTTGGGGTCTTTGTAAGGTGTGACTATGACACGCACGCACGCACACGCGCGCACGCACACACACACAGCTGCTCCAGGGTCTACGTGGGTCGTTGGCGTTACTCACAATTGCTTTCTGCTTCTTCCTGTTCACCTCTTGGCTGTTATCTCTGGAGGTGTGGGTGTATCCTGGTCTGACGGAGGAGCTGGAGAGAGGAGGGAGGGAAGGGAACAGAGGGGGGATGAGCAAAGGATATTCCAGATCTCACCACAAACTTTTTAAGCATCAGTCCATCTGGTGAACAGCCTGACCATTTCTACTATAACACAATGTTAATGAACCAGACTTTCAATAGAGAACGCCTTTAGTTCATCTAGAGGGCATCTGATATGGACATGTATGGTTATAGCTGCTCATAGTATGCTGGGGACAGGGAGAGACCAGTGGATGGAGGGTTGATGGTTATTAGGAGTGTGCTGAGGATAAGTGCCATTGGAACGCTGCATATCTTCACCCTAGGGGGGTCAGATGGCTCAACGGGTTAAGGCGTTGGCCTCATGATCGGAAGGTTGTGAGATAAAGCTCCTGCTGTGGCTATATGATGTTGTGTCATTGGGCAAGGCACTTCACCCTACTTGCCTCAGGGCAAATGTCCCTGGTGATGCTTAGATTAGAGAACAGTGGAGTATAAGAGAGTGTGATGAAGGCTGGTTGGAGTTCAGGGCCGTCAGATGGAATATACTGGTGTCTGCTGAATACTGGTTCCATTCTAGAACACTAGATAAAGCTGTATGGAACTGTCTTTTGCTAGGTAGATCAGAACTTCTGATCCTATCTGATTCTTGGCCAGATGGTTGGTGACAGGCTTGTGTTTGCTCGTCAAACATGAAAGAAATATCCCCATAAAAATAGAAACTTTTTAAAGGTTTAACAACTGATTCTCAGAACTGTGAGCCAGACGTCCTGCTGGCATGCGGTGCTTTACCTGCTCCTGCTGCTCCTCCTGCCCCTGCTGCTCCTCCTGCCCCAGGGCCGGGCCGGAGAGCGGGAGCGACTCCAGGAACCAGAACGAGAGGAGGAGCAGGAGTACCTCCTCGACCTGGGGGGCGAGCGGGAGGACGAGGAGCGAGATGAGGAGCAAGAGGAGGAGCTGCTCTTGGAGTGACGAGGGCGGTACCTGAGCAGAGGAGGAAAAGTCAGCAATATGCAGACAGATCAATCCCAGCATGCCACTGAAGAACAGTGTAAGATGGGAGATGTGTTAAGAGGCCCTCTAGTGGACAGAAGTGTATATACAGATGCTGTGGTGTTTATAATGTGTACTCCTGATGGAAGGAGAGAAGAGGAAGTGTCTTACCTCTTTGTAGGGGGGGAGCGTGATCTAGACCTTGAAGAGGAGTCTGAGACACTGGAAGAAGGACTGGGGGAGCGATCGTTCCCTCTCCTCCGCGACCTGCCTCTCTTCCTCTCCCTGGGGCTGGGAGAACGGGAGGCAGTGGTGTAGCTCCTGGGTACCCGCCCCGAGGGCCCCCTCCTGGGGCTGCTCGCCATGGGAGAAGCCTCCACCTCCAGCCTGGTGGGAGATGCATCGGGGGTCTCCAGCACAGAGCTTCTCAGAGCTGGCAGAGTCCTGTCATCCAAGGGCTGACTCTGGGGGCACTGCTGGGGGGGCTTTATGCCCACAGCTGGTGAGGGAGAGCAGGCAGGGGGGGCCTGGGGGGGCTTGATGGCAGCAGCAGCGGTGGTGGTGGTGGTGGGCCTGTGGAGCTCGATGGTGATAGAGGGCTGCTGTTTGACGTTCCAGCGCTTGCCTGGCTCCCCGCTCGACGGCTCCCTGGGCAGGCAGTAATCATGGTCCAGGTAGGCCAGGGTGTTATCCACCCAGGGGGCAGGAGAGCTGGCCGGGGCATTGCCACGGTGCTTGTTGGAGGGCAGGGGCCTCGCGTCGATCTGGATGGCCTTGGTGGAGGACAGCTTGGAGCCCTCGGAGGCCCTGCTCTTCCCCAGGAGGGCCACAGCAGCCAGGGGCTTCCACATCTGGTGAGGGGGGGTGGCTGGAGGAGTCAAGGCTGCGTTAGGACAGAGGGGGAGCAGAGGAGAAGCCCAGTTAGGGTGCTTCTGAGAACATGGGATGATCCAGCCAGCATGTCCATCTGTCTGTCCAGGCCTCACCTGCAGTGCTGCACACGTTCTCAGCTCTCACACGCTCCACAGACGTCCTGTCAGAGACAGGCCGCACCCTGCAACACACACAGCTGTCAGCCTGTCTGTCTGTCTGCCTGTCTGTCTGGCTGCCTGTCTGTGAACCAGAGGGCATTAAGGCAGAGCTGCTAGCTCTGAAGGACAGAACCAACACACATGCTGCCATGGCTTGTTTCACGGCAGGTCTTGGTGGATGTAGCCAAACACACACACACACAAGCCCACAAATATACACCAACACACACACACACTCACACACAGAGCAGCATGGTGGCTGTAGGGTAACTCACCTAGAGTTTCCTACAGCAGCTGCTCTACCAGAGACCTCCGGAACACACTGCTCCGCTTTGGCTAGGGGGGGAGAGATGGAAGAGAGCGGGTGAGTGGGGGACAGCACCAGGGGAGGTGGGGGTGAGGTCTAGCTTCTTAGACAGCTGCTCCATCACACACAGATGGGTGACATTACATACCCCATCAGGGACATTTTATTAACAATTAACAGTATAAATAGTGAATTAATTTTTGGGAACGTATCAACACACCTTTACTTCGTTAGTACTGCATTTCACTAAAGCCACATGGCCCAGACATTAAGGCTGACCAACACAAACCACCTATTGGACGTCTCACACACACACACACACAAAGGTCTGGGTGGCAGCTTTGTTGGGGCCTGTATCAGTCAGCAGAGTGAGAGTTAAATTGATTTGCAGACAGGGCAGAATTCCAGCTGCTAAGCCCCATGGGTACAAAGCAGCTGACCTGACCCTCTTAAAGGGCCACACACACCATCTGCAACACACAACGTCTTTGACCGTAATGAAGAGCCTGGAAGAATCCCTGATTTTTAAGAACCCCAGGAAAACATCAAACCTTAACCAGCCACAACAGAGACTCGCTCAAGAGGGGAAACAAGCAAGGATTCTAGAACCTTCCATATAGAACTATGCTCCACATTCCAACCTGTGCCTTTTAAACATTTGACCAGAGTTCACAATGACATAGTCAAGTGTTCAAAGGCACCTCTTTGAAGAGATAAAAACCTATCTGGGGCATCAGGTCAGATGAGGTGAAGCATGACCTTTGCTCAGTGCCTAGCAGACTGAATGTTCCAGAAGCAGCCATGTCTAGTATGATGAGCCCTAGCTAGCTTTGGATGAAGCCAACCCCCCCCTTCCCCCCCAGGCCCCGCTGTGTGTGACCAGAGCACACAGGCCAGGCACCTACAGCCTGTTCTTACTCAGACACACAGACCTGGCCTAATGTTACCACGGCGTCCAGATGGGTTCAAACACAGAGCCCTATTGACCTCTGAACTCTCCGACAACGTCTGTAAACGGCTACTGGAAATGAGCATTCTGAGAGAAGAACAGATGTTTAGAGTTGGCAGAGGTCAATACCAGGTCTTCAAGATGAGTTCCTTCATTTGAAATGTGTTCCCTTTACATGAGCATGGGCACTTATAGTCATGCCTATCCATGGGTATCTATAGACCTACAACATGACCCCCCCGCCGCCCACCCCAACACCCTCTGACTCCAAATGTAGCAGGTGGCCCCATGACCAGCCTTCAGCAACACCACCATGGATACAGCAGCCATGCCCCAGAAGCCCTCTGGGCAGCCGGCTGAGGGGGACCAAGCTGCCTTGTGAGTCAGAGACTTGAAGGCTGCTAAGTTAGTTTGATCAGGTGAACTGCCTGATCATCAGGCCTCTGTGTGTGTATTAAGGGTTCACCTTGGGTCTCCTCAAACTGCTCCAACAGACTAGTCAGATCCACTGCTTCAATACCTGCAACACACATCATCACCATCACAAGCTGGACTCGTACTACTTTGAATCATCAAGACTTCTTCAGACCCTCAACCTCTGCTCACCAATCTCAGTGGTAAAGGCCTCAATCAGATCCTGGGTGGGGCTCTTGGCTTTAGGAGGAGCCTGCTGGGCTGGGATGGCCTGGACTGGAGACCCAGGCCTCTCCGTAGAGTGGGTCAGGGGGCAACAGGCAGGCCGGGCCAGGGTCCTGGGGGCCAAGGCTGGGGGGGTGGAAGGCTTGCAGGCAGAAAGGATAGCAGCGGTGGTGCTGGGGAGTGCAGACCCAGCAGCAGTTGGGGTGGGGGGGGCTGTAGTGGTTTTGAAAGGGGCGGCGCTGGAGACCACAGGGGCCAAGGCTCCAGGCTGAGGATGGGTCCCATTCCTGGGGTGAGTCTGGGCAGCTGGCTGGACAGCAGAGGCCTTCAAGGTTTCAGTCTTGGACTGGGTGTTGTTGTTGTTGTGTAGTGTCAGAGGCTTGGTGTTCGCAGGACTACAGGTCTGCACATGGGCCAAAGGCTTGATGTTGGGTGAGCTGTGCAGGACTGGGGTGGGCTGGGGAGCCTTGACAGGGCTGGGGGCCGGGCTGGGGGCCGGACGAGGCTGGGAGGGGGCGGCTGAGTTTGACAGAGTTTGCGTGGATGGGGAGGAGCCATGCTTCACCAGGGTGGAGACAGCAGAGCTAGCCTTAGAGGGGGCCACCATGTAGGCAGGGGGGGCCAGTAAGGCCTCAGGGGTTGGTGGGGCACAAGGACCCAGGGGCTGCCAAGCAGACTTCACCTCCACCGCTTCCTTCTTCCCAACCTGGGGTAGGAGGGAGCGGCGGGGGTCCCGGGGCGCAGGGAGACAGGGGATGGGGCACAGCTCTTTGGGGGCTTCGGGTAAGCTGGGCCACCGGGTGCTGTGGTCCTCAGGCAACGGCACTGGCCTCTTCTGCTGGCGGAGCAGGCGGTACTGTTGGAGGCTGAGGGGCTTGGGCTTAGGCTCTGGGGCTGGACCAGCCTCAGGGGTGGTGGTGGGGGGGTCTTCACTGGGTGAGGAGTCTGAAGGTGCCAAGGGGCTGGAGGGGGGCAGAGGCTCTGTCGAGGCAGCAGTCTCTGTTAAGGCATCAGGAAGGTGGGACTTGGGTAGGGGTGCTGGGGGCAGATGAACAGGCTGGAGTAACTTCTCAGGGGTTGTTGCTGCGGGCAACCTGTCAGGCTTGAACACAGGAGGTGTGGTGATCTTAAGGCTGGGGGGACAGAGTGTTGAGGTGTTGACCCCTAACTGTGGTTTCACTTGGTGGGTTTCAGGGGATGAGACAACTGCTGGAGAAGAGACCATTTTCTTCTTCTTCTCTGGTTTGCTTCTCTGCTCTGCAGGTTTGGGGGGGCGGTCCTGTTCTGCCCGGCGGGCAGAGGTGCTGCGGAGGACACGACCTCCCAGAGACTCCGCCTCCTTCACCGCCTCCTCCTTCCGTTTCTTTTTCCTCTGGGACGAGCTCTTCTCCACCCTCACCTCCTTGGGTCTCCTAGCAACAACCTTCTCGCCCCTGACCTCCATCCCCGGGATCACAGGACTCAGCGTCTCAACCGTAGCCTCGCTGACCACAACGTCATCGAGCTCTGGCCTGTCCAGGATGGCTGCCTCTTCCGGAACACTGAGCTCCACTTCTGAGGACCCGTGGACTTGGGCCAGGGAGATGGGGAGACACTGGTCTGGGATGGCCAGGATGGGCTCTCCATGTTCCCCCTGGTCCACCACTTCCAGAAGGATCCCTCCCTCTGGGAGCAGCTGCTCCCTGCCCTCCTCCATGCACAGAGTCATGCAGTAGGGATGCATGTGCCTGACCAGGTCGCCCAGGCTCAGGGACAAACCGTCCCCATCCTCTTCCTCCAGGGCTATGGGGAAGGGGAGGCTCAGGCCTGCCCAGCTGAGCTGCTCCTCTCCTGGGGAGGATGGCTGGCTGTTTGGGCTGAGGGATATAGCTTCCCCGTCTTCCTCCTCTTCACCATCGCTTCGCTGGAGCGCAGCAGGCAGGCTCCTGGGCAGGCTCTGAAGGGGACAGAGGGGACTTTATATCACCGCAATCACTAAGGTAGGACCCAGACACAGGATCACTCTTACACCGCATATCTACGTTTATCTAGAAACAAAACAATTAGAAGCAGGAGTCAGGTGGCTGAGCGGTTAGGGTGTCGGACTGGTAATCAAAAGGTTCTTGGTTCAAATCCCGTCTGTGCCAACATGACATTGTGTCCTTGGGCCAGGCACTTCACCCTACTTGCCTCAGGGGGGAATGTTCCTGTACTTGCTGTAAGTCGCTCTGGATAAGCGCGTCTGATAAATGACTGAATGTAAGGGAAGGCGGTGGGACAGCACAGGGCTTCTAGTACCTTCCCAGTTGAGGACTGTTTCCCGCTGCAGAAAGAGCTCTTCTCTGGAGGGGAGCGAGACAGACACAGCAGCCTCCTCAGCTGCAAGGAGCACAACAAGAGCATTACAAACTAACACTGTCAGACAGGACAGCACTTCCACACACAGGTTCACAGACACTGATTAAGCCAAAACATTTTCAAATGGAGATCTTCATTTATTATTATTTTTTCCTTTCTTACAAGATGGTTCAGCTTAATCAATGTCTGGGAAACTGGACTATAAAGCAACATTTGACACATGATTGGTAGACAACAAGCTACAATAACACACCAGGACATTAACATCTCCTCATGCATGGTGTATGCGAGTGACTTCCTCTGAGCTAATGAGTGTGTGAGACAGAAAATGAATGCATTAGGTGTGTGTGTGTGTAGAAGCTGTGGGAGACTGACCGGAGAAAGTTCCCGGCCCTTCTGAGCAGAGAGCAGGTCTGAGTCAGGCAGGGTGTCAAATGGAGACAAGTTACCATCATCTACATTGTCCAGGATCTCTGTTAGGGCAGTCAGCAGTGTGGCCTCGCACTCCTCATCCAGGCATTTACCCTGGACAGACAGATAGACACACACAACAGACACAGAGTATTAACAACACAGTCCCTTCCTGTATGGTTGCCTCAGTAGAGAACAGGAGGGATCTTTGGCTTAATAGCAACTGTTATTATCACCATCAGGGATGTGTGTATTGTTATGCACTGTATTGATTTATTTAACTTTAGTACATCTTTAAAATGAATCAATTTGTGTGTATTTGTCATCCAGCCCTGCTGAGGGGCATCAAAGCCTCACCTCCCCTGTGGGACAGTCCTCAAAGAGGGAGACGATGGAGGGGTCCATGCACCCCTGGAGGGTGCCCAGGGCCTCTGCTGCATCCAGCCCCACATCCCCCATACTGTCCATGGATGCATCCAGCTCCTGCAGGGGCGGAGAGGAGAGGATGGAGGGGGAGAGAAGGACAAAGTGGAAAGAGATAGGAGAAATGGGGAGGAAAAGAAAAGATGGAGAGGGAGTATGTGGGGAGGGGTGGAAGAACAGCAGTTAGACAGCAGTCAATTCCACCGTCAGGGTGGCGGGGGGACACAACAGGGAATCTCACAGTCCACTGACAACACTTTGCGACCACTACTATGTAAATCTCAAACTGCTGTTGTAAAACGATCAGACGTCACAAATGTAGCCCCGCCTTCATTAAAGGTCTGTACCCGTGTCACACCCCCAAATATACATTGACCCCACTTGTGTTCTGGCCCAGAAACATTAATGCAAGTTGCACAGATCTCAGATGCTAGTTCAGCTGTGTAAGAATTACAAAGAAGAACGTTTGAAAGTTTTTAAAAGGATTGACCAGTGGTTAATGCAGTGTTCCAGGATGTACAGGGAATGATGAAATGTTCCATAATCGTCCCAAAGAACTAAACACTGGACAGGAATGGCCGATATCTGAGAAGATCCATGTGAAGTTCAACACCAAATTATGAATTTGCTTGAAGTATCTCACCGAGGATAGTTTTGGGACAATTTAGTACAGATTTTTTTAATGAAGCTTTTTATGAGGTCATAAAGTTTAAACTAACTTAGCTCTGTTCAATTCTACACGATAAACCCTTGAGTGAATTGTGATGCAAATTAACCAGCTGGTAAAAGTTAATGTAGGTGTAATCAAGATGAATTCATTTTAACAGATTCCAAAAGCACCTTTGAAGAACCAGCTTTTCCCGCATGTCAACCATTTCTCACGCTGATAAGGGATGACCAACCAGCTGCAGACACACATGGTCAGTAAGGGGAGATGGTTGACCAGGAGCCTCTAAGGGCTTCAAGCTGATGTTGCATCTCCACAGTGGAACAGCAGAATGTCATGACCCCGCCTGAACTCTTCTCCAGGATCTAACCACCCCACATGACTGCAGACTCTTTTAAATACTCACACCAAGTTTAATCACAACAAATGACCCGGAGTGCCTGAAGGAATCAACTATTTCTTTCATTAGAAGCACTGTGTTTCAGCATGTTTAATGGTCTTAATCTCAGTACAAAAGCCTGAGGTGAGATACTCAAATACAAAGCAGATACTTAACTGAGGTACCTGGGTGCAGATTATTAATAAAGTTAAATAAGGTTTGCACGACAACGATCACGTTTCCTTACGATCTATTTAACGTAATACAATGAAAATGAATGACTTTAATTTGTATTTGTTTACGAAGAAAAACATATTGGTCATATTGGTCTATCTATTCATCACTCATACTAATATGCTCTTAAGAACTCCAGTAAACCACGTGTTGGTGTCCTCGCGCGGACATGTTACTTCCGCCCCTCGTCCTAGCGCAGAGAATCCCCAGCCCACGTGCTGCACTACAACAAACGCAGCTCGTGGGACCGGAAGTCCCAAAGTGCCTCGTGGACTCCAGAAACAGACCCTGAACATAATATTACTTTTCTTTGTACTTAGTGGTTGGCATTTATCAGATTTACAATAAATTCCAGATTTAAACATTAAATCATTTATTATCAGCTTTAAACGCTCGTCAGCGGTTTAAAAACTCAAATCAACATGTGATTCACCAACATGGCACGTGTGTGACTGATGTGTTCAACAATTGAAATTTTAATACAACCCAACATTTCTACATTTCACTTTTGATAACAGCCACACTCATCCCACTAACACATTCATAACACAATCAAACAAGCTCTAGTGCTGCTCTTGAAAGCTGTCAACATTCAAAGAGCAGTGTTAATAGTGGACTTTGCTCCAGGTAGTGTCGAATTGACCCAAATAAATATCATTGTGCTAAAACGTTTCCATGTGTATTTAGTTGTTAATGTTTCATTATAAATGGAATAAGTTGCATCCTGAATGCGTCACACCGCCACGTGTGAGTGAACCAGTCAGTCAGCAGCAGAGCAGCAGGCCCCACGCAGATCAGACACATTACAACCAATACATGAATAAGAGATTAAACACAAAACCATAACTATGATCAGCATCTTATTAGAGGGCAGCAGTTATATCTGACTCTGTGGTTGTCATGAACCAGATTCAAACAGAACCATAGTGGACCGCACACGCTGCCCATCAGACACGCTGCTGATCAGATATTGGTCATCACTGTCCTGGAACATGTTTTAACAGAGGATAGATAATGTAGAAAAGCTTTCCTAACGTGTCCTATAAGAGAGACTCTGTAAAGCCCTGGATCACTGAGCTGGTTCACTTTGCTGCATTAGCTAGGCTGCTACCACGTTGACCACAATAAACTGGTATTAATCCAGGTTTTACTGTTCCGAACTCACTGAAAACTTCACGGCAAGGACTCACCAGTATGGATAAAGTATCCATGTTAATAATGTTCAAACTGCACTGTTGCTGTGTTTAAACGCCCAGATTCAGCCCTGCATGCGTGCATCCACGTGTCACTCTAAAGTGGCATCCTGGCTGTGTTAACTCATGATCAGGACTTCACCTTTCTACTAACTAACAACCACCATTCAAATAAGTGCATTTTACCTGGTCTAGTGTTTCTGTAGAGAACAGTTCCATACTGCAGGCACTTAATATTTCCTCGCCTGTTCCCCAGCGCGCCGCCATCTTCCTCCTGCAGCTCAGTGATCCTGCAGCTCGTGCCGGGCAGTAGACCGGCGTGCACGCGGAGCTCCTTCCTTCCCGGTAAAGTGATGCACGCGGGGTCGGAGTTCAGCCCCGCCCGATGGGGCATCAGGTTGGGGTGGGGCGTAGTGGGGGGAGTCAGAATGATGCGGTGTGCAGCAGGTATGAGGAAAAGTGCACTAACTTGAAACCCAGCAGATGCTGTCTGCAGCTGATCTGAGGTCTGAATGAACTGGGATCTGTCTGCAGCTGATCTGAGGTCTGAATGAACTGGGATCTGTCTGAAGTTGATCTGAGGTCTGAATGAACTGGGATCTGTCTGCAGCTGATCTGAGGTCTGAATGATCTGGGATCTGTCTGCAGCTGATCTGAGGTCTGAATGCACTGGGATCTGTCTGCAGCTGATCTGAGGTCTGAATGAACTGGGATCTGTCTGCAGCTGATCTGAGGTCTGAATGAATTGTATTATTTGTAACATTTGCATTCCATGTTACCTGTATCATTGCACTACTCGCTTCATTTGTATTATTATTGTATTATTTGTAACATTTGTATTCCTTGTCTATATGTATCATATCTGCAGTGTATCTTACATGGTATTCATTTTCATTTTATTAGTAGGCCACATTTATGTTCTATGTTTGCTCATTCCTGCCAAAGTAAATTCTATGTTTGTTTATCTTGCATAGCGAATAAACCCCCATTCTGATTCTGATTCTGATTCTGATGAACTGGGATATGTCTGCAGCTGATCTGAGGTCTGAATGCACTGGGATCTGTCTGCAGCTGATCTGAGGTCTGAATTAACTGGGATCTGTCTGCAGCTGATCTGAGGTCTGAATGCACTGGGATCTTTCTGAAGTTGTTACAGAAGCCGGATGCAGGTGGGGTGATGAGGCCAGCAGTTAAAAAATGGGCATATGTATATATATATACAGCTCCCATGGACTCCTATATATATTTCTTACTATAATGCAAGAGAATACAACATAGTTTTGACACCTCTGCATAAACCTTAGCACTAAACTCTGTTTATCAAGAATCATTACGACAGGATCCATATGTACAGTCATGTTCTGCAAATATTGATGTGTAAGTGATGCAGTGATGGAGGGAGAGGGAGAGAGAAGGAGAGAGAAGGAGAGAGAAGGAGGGAGAAGGAGGGAGAGACAGGGAGGGAGAGGAAGAGAGAGGGAGAGAGAGGGAGAGGAAGAGAGAGGGAGAGAGAGGGAGGGAGAGGGAGAGACAGGGAGGGAGAGGAAGAGAGAGGGAGAGAGAGGGAGAAGGAGAGAGAAGGAGGGAGAGGGAGAGACAGGGAGGGAGAGGAAGAGAGAGGGAGAGGAAGAGAGAGCGAGAGAGGGAGAGAGAGGGAGAGGAAGAGAGAGGGAGAGAGGGAGAGAGAGGGAGAGGCTGAACTGGGTCACCTTGTGGTTGTGTCTCTGCTCATTAGAAGGACCACTGCTGGCAGAAGAGAACATTTTGCCTGCTTGTATCAAAGGCAGAAAGCAAGATGACACAAACACATACATGTGCCTTTGAGTCAGTACAAACATACCTTTACACCCACCACAAAGACCCACCGTCTATCTGCTTATTTTGGTCTGTCTTTGCTGCAGTGCTGTTAAATGCCTTGTTGCTATGTTCTCTTGGCAACAGCAGCCTGAGGCATGTCCGTGGGAGCTAGAGACTGATTGGCAGAGAGTGTGTGTGTGTGTGTGTGTGTCTGTGTGTGTGTGTGTGTGTGTGTGTGTGTGTGTGCACGAGGAGAGATGCTTCTGTGCCCCAGCAAGCTCTCTAACAGCTACCTACTGCTGTTCTGGCGTTACCATGGATACAGTGCCCCTTCTCTCCGTGGGTACAGAGGGAGAGAGGAGGAGAGGGAGAGAGGAGGAGAGGGAGAGAGGAGGAGAGTAGTAGTTCAGACTGCTGCCTCTGCGTCATATTTATACCCCTCGTTCTAGAAGAGCAGTCTTCCCCCCCCCACCCTCCACCTCTTCCTGTGTTTCTTCTACTGCACACCACTCTGGCCACCCTCTCTCCACCCTCTCTCCACCTCTCTCTCCACCTCTCTCTCCAGGTGTCCAGTGTGTCTGTGGGTGATCCTGCTAGGCCGTGTGGACAGAAGCAGAAAGGAGCAGGTAAGTCCACAAGGATTTGAAGAGCTTTTAGCAGTGTGCGTGCGCGGCGCGCGCGTGTTTTTGTGCATGCGTGCGCCACTGTGTCCCCAGTTTCTGTGCGTTTGTTTGTGTATGTGTCTGTTTTTGGTGCATGTGTGTGTGAGTGTGTATATTGTGTGAGCCAGGTAGGCAGAGTGGTTGTGTGTGTTTCAGACACACCACAGAGGCGACCATGCTGCTGTTGTTTACGTATGTCTGGACAGGAGAAGGTCCAGGCAGTGGTGTGTGTGTTTTGTGTGTTTCTGTGTTTTCAGAAGTGATATGTAACCTTTGTCAAAGCAGGATGTGTTTGGGGAATAGGAGTTGATTTATCAGTAATTCTTCTGTATTATCAAGGTGAAACGTTATCAGCCTTATGTTAGCATTGGTTTGTGTACATGCATGTGCTTGTGCGAACGTTTGTGTGTGTGTATGTGTGTGTGTGCAGGCAGAACTATTGCAACATGTCTCCCTCAGACCAGGAGAGACTCGGAGGAGACCATCTTCATTTTCACAGAGGCGTCTGATTCAGACAACAAGATCTGACTGTGTGATGTCTGCTGGAGGGAGGGAGGGAGGCAAAGATTGAAGATGACAAAGACAGAGTCAGAGAGAGAGACAGAGTGGGAGGGAAAGAGGGAGAGAGAGAGAGAGACAGAGAGAGAGAGGGAGAGGGAGAGCGAGTGAGGGTTAGAGAAAGAGGCTAAGAGAGAGAGACAGAGAGAGAAGCTGAGGAGAGCGGGAGAGAGGGACAGAGGGAATAAGAAAGAAAGAGACTGAGAGACTGTGGGCAGTGAGAGGTTGATTGTGTAGTCAGTAGAGAGGCACATTCCCTCAGGCTCACATCTTCAAAGCCTGATATCTGGCACTGGAAAAAGCAAGCCATTTCCTAAATCACACACACACACACACTACTATAAACAGACACACACACACGTGCAAAACACGCTGTGGCATTCTACTCATGTCTGCCTTTGTTCACAGTTCGCCATTTTAAAAAGCCAGAGAACTCCGATACGCATCAGAACACAAGGTGTGGAGGAGTCAAGATTAAGGAACAGAGAAAATGAAGAGAGAGAGATTGATACAGAGAACATGATGGAGAAAACACCAAAGAGTCTGACATAGAGAACAACACGAGATGGTGTCACAGAAAAAAGTTAAATAGAGAGAAAAGAGATGCACAGCGTAGCATGTAGAACTCAGAGAGAGAGCGAGAGAGAGAGAGAGAGAGAGAGAGAGAGAGATGACACAGTGATGGGTTCGCCTGAACAGCATCTGTCCTTCAGCTTGTGTGTTGGTTGGCAGTTGGATGGCAGCTGTCAAACCTCACTAAGGGCCTCCTGTTGAGCCTTATTGGGAGGTTTCCTGTGAGGCGATAACACGGACCTGACACTGAGAACCACTGGGTGACTGGGGGGGGGGGGTGGATGGATCGAGAGACTCTGTTCCAGAGTCAATCAGTAAACCTGGATAGACGTGCCCAGAGGGAGAGAGAGGGAGAGGGAGAGAGGGAGAGGGGGAGAGAGAGAGAGGGAGAGAGAGCCATATAAAGGCTGCTCACTGAACCACCCTGTGTCAACACACTCACATGGAACACTGAGTCAGGGAGGGAGGGGGGGGAGAGAAATTAGAGAGGGGGGAGAGGGAGGGAGAGAAAGAGAGAGAGAGAGAGAGAGAGAGAGAGAGAGAAAGAGAGAAAGAGAGAGAGAGAGCAACATAAATCCATCTAGTGAGGAAGTTAATGAGGGTGGGCTGACTGACAGGCTGCAGTAAAGTTGTTCTGTTTACATGCTGCTTCTACTGTGATCCTGTGTGTGTGTGTGTGTGTCTGTGTGTGTGAGAGACAGAGAATGTGTGTTCTCGCGTCCCTGCGCCCTCCAGGTGGTCTTTGCATTTTTAATCGATCCTGTCTGTAGTGATTAACACCCGTGTTCTGTTCTGGCATCGAAGGAAGGGAGCTGGAGAGCGAGAGGCAGAAAAAGAGATGGATGACTGAGAGGAAGGCAGGAGGAGGGGAGAGATCAGTCATGCAAGAAGCAAAGTGTGTGTGTGTGTGTGTGTGTGTGTGTGTTTATGTGCAGTAATGACCCTCTGCCTCTGGACTCCTACTGAGTGTGTTTATCTCCCTCAGCAGCAGGCAGAAATAGATGCTGCATCTCTGCAACACACACACACACGTCACTGCAACACACACACACGTCACTGCAACACACACACACACGTCACTGCAACACACACGCACGTCACTGCAACACACATCACTGCAACACACACGCACGTCACTGCAACACACACGCACGTCACTGCAACACACACACACACACACACGTCACTGCAACACACACACACGTCACTGCAACACACACACATCACTGCAACACACACACACACATCACTGCAGCACACACACACGTCATTGCAACACACACATGTCTTTGCAACACACACACGTCTGCAACACACACACATGTCACTGCAAAACACATGTTTCTGCATCACACACACACATCACTGCAACACACACATCACTGCAACAAACATGTCTGCAACACACACACACACATCACTGCAACACACACATCACTGCAACACACACATCACTGCAACACACACACACACACACACACATGTCACTGCCTCTATCTTTTTTCCTTTCATGTCTGTCCCTTCACTCTAATTGTCTCCTGCCTCCCATCTTTTACCCCAACTCTTGCACTCCCTCCTCCCCCGCTCCCCCTCCCCCCCTCCTTCCCTCCTCCCTTGCTGCCCTCCTTCCTCCCTCGCTCCCCTCCCCCCCTCCTTCCCTCCTCCCTCGCTGCCCTCCTTTCTCCCCCGCTCCCCCGCTCCCCCCCCTCCTTCCCTCCTCCCTCGCTGCCCTCCTTCCTCCCTCGCTCCCCTCCCTCCTCTCCTCTCTGTCTCTCCTCCCACCAGTGTCACCATTTACATGTTAATGAAGTAGCTGTTCCTGTTTCCTGTTTCTGCGAGGCAGAGAGAGAGAGAGCTCTCGTTCTGTTTTCTCTTCCCTGGTTCACCCCTCCCTCTTACTCTCCTCCCTCTTGTCTCCCCCTCTCTCTGTGGGTAGTGCTGTGTTGAAGCTGCACTGAGTGCTGTGTGGAAGGAAGGCAGCTGTTTCGTACGGAGCAGAACCCAACATGTGAGAAGATGTCTGTGGGAGGCTGTGCTTGCCCTGGTGAGTAGCCCCTCTTCCTCTCTCTCTCTCTCTCTCTCTCTCTCTCTCTCTCTCTCTCTCTCTCTCTCTCTCTCTTCCTCTTGTTCACTGCTTCTTACTCTTTCACTTTCTTAGTTGTCAACAAGGTGACTTGTTTGAAGGCGTTTGCAGGGGCTGGGTGCAGCATTGCTCAAGGGGATTCATGTGTGCTTGTATTTTGTGCCTGAGTGACCTGTTTGAATCTGCCAATGAGAGAT